>CM076570.1:204415824-204850576 GCA_034641835.2 Pinus albicaulis
CAAGTTATATATCAGAAGATGAAGAAGCAAATTTTGTGAGAAGACTCCAACCAGGTACTGCAAGATTCAAAGGTAAGCTTCCCTTCAAGTGTTTTACTTGTGGAAGAGTTGGTCATTATGCTGCAAAATGTCCTTATGAATAAAATCATGATAAAGGGAAAGAGTTATTATACAAATGAAGATAATGATGAAATGTCAAATGAGGATGAAGAAGATTCTGACCAAGATCTGCAAGTGCTCATGGCAAGGAAGCAAAAGAAGAAGGCTACTCAAAGAAAGGAGATACCTTGGAAAACATGTGCAGCAAAAAATGAAGAAGATGAAATAGGTATTGATTGTTGTTCTTGTGATACAATTTCTTATGCATGCAATGGTGAAGATAGTGAAAGTAGCAGTATAAGTCTAGAAGAAAATCTCAAAATCAATGATGAAGATCCATTTAAAAGGAAGGAATCTATCTACCAAGATATTATCTCTAGAATGAATGGACATATAGAATCAATGAAGGGCAGATAGAAATATATCAAAGACTGCATGATGAAGTAACTAATCGAAGTGAAAGACTTGAAGCATAAATCATCTCTCTCAAAGAAGATCTGGAAAAATCAAATAAGAAGAATGAAGAACTTCTACAAACATTTGAAGAACAAGAAAATGGGTTGAAAGAAGAGATTCTAAAATTGAATGATCAAGTAGAAGAAGGAAGAAGGGTTGAAGATAGTATGAAGAAGCAATGCCAAAGATTGGAGGTTGAGGTAAATATTTTGAAAGGTAAATTAGAATAAAAAGATAAACTCTTGAGGTTTCAAGATAGTAATAAGATTCTGGACAATATTATTAGTATTCAAAGGTCTCCTTCTGTTAAATTTGGTCTTGGTTTTCATGAAACTGTTAAAGGAGAATCTAGTTCACAAGGAAGTGCTAAAGATTCAAAGGATTTCAATGCAAAACTTGAAGTGTTGAAAGAAACAAAAGGTCAACCGACAATCTTGAACTCTCAAAAGAAATAATTCCCTCCTTTGATCAATAATGTTGAATGCTTTAAATACCATAATTATGGGCATGTTGCAGCCAATTGCAGAAGCAAATTGTTTCAATCTCAAACAAACAGATTCTACACAGAAAGGTACTCAGGTTTCTTTAAGGGATATTGTTTTTCATGCAGCAAGTATGGTCATAAAGCAACTGATTGCAATAGAAGAAAGAATAGAAAAACACATTATGATCCCTATGCTTACTTCTCTGGTCACATAAGATGTTATGATTGTAACAAGTATGGACATGTAGAAAAATAATGCAAGATGAATAGATCTGAGAAATTGGATAATTTTCAGCACACAAAAAGAAATTTCAAGCAAAGCTAGAAAAAGGTGGAGGACCGGTCAAAAACGTAGGGGATAATAATCCTACTGCAGTCATCCTCCTCTAAATATTATTTCTCATAATGACTGCAGGAATGATGTGAGATACATTATAGAGATTAGTAATGTATCATCACAGGGGGAGCAATGTATGGTGATTCTCATGGTTGGTTTGGGAATTCTGGTTATGTTTATTTCTGACAGTGCATCTGATGTGAAGAAGATAGGTACAGGTGACATAAGTTCATGGGGAGATGAAGGAGTGAAATTTTCAGTATTTCACTTTCCATACGCAGGTTTCGCGAACAAAAGCCGCGTATACACTCGATTTCCTTTGGAGACAGAAGTGTATGCTTTTTCTGTTATGAAAAATAGTGAGATGGCTCAAGAACAGGAGCACAGGTTCAGGGGGAGCATCAGTCTAACTACTAATGATTGCATTATTGGCATTGTATCTTTTTATTCCTTAGTTCTCGTAATATGCATGCTCAAATGATGATGACATGATATATGGTTTCTTATGATGAGATTATGAGCCCTGATTGCTTTCTGCTGAAGAGTATCTTTTGTTTTTACACATGGATGAGATGGAAGTCTTATGATTCAGAGATAAGGATAGATCATGCAGAGATTGTTGCTGATGACTTTTATCACGGATGAGCCCTTTTATACATAAATCCTACATATGTTTATGAATCATGAAGATCTTGGTGATAACTGATGATTTCTTGATACATATTGTCTATTGAAGAAGTTGTTCTAATATGATAATTCCTCTTGGGAAGAATATGTTGATGCTGTAAAAATTCTAAAGGCTTGGTTACTGATGTGCTTATGCTACAACTGTTGGATGACACTTGAAAACTAGTTACATTGTCCTATCTATCTTTTCTCATATATTCCAGGGAAGAATTCAAATTTATCAGACATAAGCTAGGAGATGTCTCTACCTCTCAGAAGATCAGATCTGCTTAAATTCAGAAGATTAAATTGGATACGCGGGTTTCCTGAAAGACAGTCGCGTATATACGTGAGTTTATATATAGAAAACCACGTATGGGTGTTTGCTGACAAATTTTTCTAGGTCAACATTCTTCAGCACAGCTAAAATGCTGTTTGGTATCTCTGGTGGTGTTCCAGTTCTCATAATTCTATTTCATTCTCTAATATTTGATAAAGATGCCTTGATGATTTGTTGTTGAAAGTGTTCAAGATGCACAAGCTAAGGGGGAGCATTGGTCTTGTGGAAAGAATGCATTGTTGGCATTATGATGGTTCTGAAATATGATCTCTCTCTTGAGGTCTTTTCGTTATTGATCATAAAAAGTCATATCTGTAATTTGATGAAAAGGTCATGTTGAGACCTATGATGTAAATTTGTAATATTCAGTCATGTAAGGACTTGATCAAATTTGTAAACCCACTTGGTTGGGTAGTTGAGTCAAAATATGGAAACCCACTTGGTTAGGTAGTTAAGTCAAAATGTGTAAACCCACTTGGTTGGGTACTTGAGTCAAATATGTAAATCCACTTGGTTGGATCTTTGATGTAAGTATGAGTCCTTGGTGATAGGAAAGGTCATAGAGTCATGTACTTCATTGAAAAATATGTTTCAGCATGAACTCAGGGGGAGCATGGTAACTTCAGTACACATCAGATCTACAGAGCTCTTCCTTCTACAAGAAAAGAAAAAACCTTGTTTTGGTTTTGATCTGCCCTTTGCCCTTGATGTCAAAGGGGGAGAGTATCATGGTGTTTGAATAGGAGGAGAGTATCATGGTGTCTGAATAATGATTATAATCTATCTTTTGTGGTGATCAAACACCATCATGGTTGCCATCAAGTCCAAAGGGGGAGATTGTTGGCAATATGATGCAGAGTGTTGTCCTTGATGGAAACCTACTTGATAAAGTTGATGGCAACTTGATGAAATGAGATTGTTGGCTATATGATGCAAAGTGTTTTCCTTGATGGAAACCTACTTGATAAAGTTGATGACAACCTACTTGATGAAGTTGTCCTTGATGGAAACCTAATTGATGAGTTAAGGGGGAGATTGTTGGCAATGTGATACAATGTGTTGAATTTGATGGAACTTGCCTGATGAAGTTGTCCTTGATGAAAACTGACTTGATGAGTTGTCTTTGGATGGCAACCTACTTGATGAATTTGTTCTTGATGGAAACCTGCTTGATGAGTTGCCTATGATAAGCAACCTATGTGTTAAATATGTAAGGATGATGTATCTTGTGTTAAATAAGGAAGGATGATGTATCTATAGATCAGCTCAGAAGTAACTGAAGAAAGGAATTCCAATAAGTGCCAAAGAAATGATAAATATGATATGTCACAAAGCATACGCGGGTTTGTCAAGGCAAAGTAGCGTATGTACGCGGAAAAATACGTGCAAAGTAGCGTATGCCTATTTTCGCTCTAAATTCATAAAACCAAGGGAATTTACCATGGTATTGGCCCATTTTATTGAGCGCTGGAATATCTATTTGATCCCGTCCAGGAATAACATTAGTAGTTAAGGGGTTTTGACTCATGGTATTTACAAAGGCTAAATCTATATAAGGAGAAGAAGATCATAGTGCAAGGTGTGCATGAGTCTGGGTTTTCAATGAATACTTCACTCTGAAGTATATCTGCATGGAATGGGTAACAGTTCATTGATTGATCTGAATTAATAATGCACCTATGGAGAAAATGATGAAGAGGGATCTCTAGATCTGAAATGACTATGTATTTTCTAGATCTGTTTATGGAATGTTTAGATCTGAGATGAGGCGAATATTTCTTGAAGTAAAAGGGTAAGATCTGAGCTATTTATCTATTATGAAGAATTTTGCAGCCCTACAAAGTTTGAAGATCTATACGCAGGTTCGTGGAAGAGAAAGCACGTATATACGCAGGTTGGATTCAGCAAAAGCGCATATGGTATATGAAATCAATCCTGAAATATATGCAGATGTATACGCAGGTTTGTTTCTGTTAAAGCACGTGCATACGCATGTTCAGTGAAGTAAAAGCGCGTATGGAACTAGGGTTTTGTTGAAGTATGTGGAATGAAATGTCTGATCTGTTCTACTGTTTTATTACAATGATGTACTCATACAGATCTAGGTTGTTTGAATTTTATTATGCTGCTGATTATTTTGATTAAAGATCAAGTTGTTGGTTGATGGTACAATAAATGAATTGATGAGCTTATGAGTTTTAGTTTGATGTATGATGAGCTTAAATTTGTGGAGTGGGTCTAGTCTAAAAATCTGATGAAAAGTGGCCTACAAGATATGTTTTGTGGAATCTGTTGGATCCAGTATGAAAATTGATGAAACGTGGTCCATGGTGGTGCTGAGGGTCGAAGCCTTTAGTGAGGGGGTTGTAGCTCCCTTCCAGTGGTAGCTGGTAAACGAGAGCAGGGGGTAGTATCTCCCTTCCAGGAGAGGTTGGTAAATGAGATCAGGGGGTTGTAGCTCCCTTCTAGGAGAGGCTAGTAAACGAGAGCAGGGGGTTGTAGCTCCCTTCCAGGAGAGGCTGGTAAACGAGAGAAGGTTGTAGCCTTCTACAGGTGGGTGCCTGCGTGCTGGTATGAGTTTGCGCCAGTACATGGTTGTAAGAAGTTTTCTTTATAATAAATATTGAAGACATATACGACGACAGCGGTGGTTTTCTCCCGAATTGGGTTTCCACCTTAAATCCTGGTGTTCATGTGTGTTGCTTATGTGCGATGATTTATTATGTTCTTACTGCACCTATTTACTGCTTAATAAACATTTGATGAATGAATGATGCAATGATCTAAGTAAAGAATTATCTGCATAATGAGATCTCTGGTAATACGCAAGTTTCATTAAGGATATCTGCGTGTATACGCGACTTGGGTTCATTAAAGTAGCGTATGGATTTTAGAGAAAGAAAAAGTAAAAAGTTTTCAGTCTGCACTAAATACTGATTCACCCCCCCTTCTCAATATTTTTCCCAACACTTAGTTGGACATGGCTAAGAGGTTATCTTGAGTAATTTTTTCTACCTTTTCGGGCTTAAGAGACTATCTACGAAAATGGAAATGTATGGTTTTCTTTTCCACCTCTTTTTCAAACTATCTAAACATAAAAATAATTTCGAGTTTTACCTTCACTAGATTCGTTAAAACATCAAACAATGATGGAATTGTTGAACGTGACAAGGTCAAACCACTCCTTCTTAGGGTTCGTTAAATATACCTGGAGGGATTCATCTGAAGGATGGGCTTATAAATCAAGCATATGTTATACTCCTCAAGATTGTGAAAAAATAAAGAGGTACTGAACACTATGATTGGGGAAATTGGGAAAATAGGGGATTCCATTTTGCTAATGGCAGTGAGTTGTTGTTGAACATGAAACTTTTTCACTTCATCTTCATGGCCATTGGGTTGTGTAATCTGCTTGTGTATTGTTTATCATACCATTTTTCAGAGCCTCCATCACGGTTTTGGGTTAATGTTGCCAAATTCGTTTAATGTTGTCGCTGTTCAAGAGAAGTCATTCAATTGATCTCCACTACAATACTCTTAAGCCTTAATTTCCTGTCTACCTTTCCTGATCCAGTTCCATATCAACATCATTATGAATTAATCATGATACCCATTTCATGTCTTTGATGGGGGATAAATAAAGGACCTCCTACAATGGATCTCTTCCTATCAACATCAACACATCATCCAGAAAGTTGACTTAGAAACACCCCTTTGGTACCTTGGTGCTTGCATACATCAATGAAAAGTTTCCAAGCTCTCGTCAAAATACATCAATGGCCTTCAACTGAAAGACTCTGTGTGGTGTTCGAGATCAGCTCATTTAATAACACTATACTAATTGTACCACATTACCTTGTGAGCCATTATCATCATCAGTGGTTTCTCTTGTGTTTTTTAATGACTTACATAATTGGCCGGTAATGAGATGGTGTCTACCATTTCAGACTCCAACTCATTGATTCACATGGTTAGAATCATACATTAGTTGGTCATTTGAATGAGATAGAATACCAAGGATGTAGTTTCATCCATCCGGGCTACGATTTCAGGAGTTATACAAAGATCACAGTGTATGATGGCCATGACCATATAAATGATCATCCACTCATGGGTCCACCAGTTGCATCTATGGACACGTATTTTGATCATTGTACATGTTATGTTAAGCTTATGAGCTGAGTATGGGTATGTCTCCCTCAGTGACAAGATTTCATGATAAATGTATTGTAACAGATGAAGCTCGTTGGTTGTCTTTGATCCCTACTTGTGACAAGGTAAAGCACTTTAGTCATTAGTCATCACCTCCGGCTTTGTGCTTTAGGGGAAATTATGTTATAGGCCATTTTTTCACATCCGATTATTGAGCCACCTAATGGGATCAATAAACATCTCATTCCCCCTTGTCATCATCTTGTACAAATCCCTAAGAATGTACCTTTCATCCCCATAAGTTTCAACCCTAAATTGCATCATGTGAGCCAGTTTTAGGACCAACGCTCCCAGTAAGCCTACTAGGGTGCAAAAACCTACATTTTACTCCATTGTAGCCAGCGTTCATCACCAGCAGGTTGCTCTCCTTTGCACCTGCGTTGGTTCTAGAAATCCAGGAGAATGATCAGGATTCCAACAACTTCATTTTCTAGGAGTTTCAAGAAGTTGTTTTAACTGCTTACCTTGGATTAAACATGCAGATGTTATCCTACACTACTTTGGAGTTTTCACCACTTATCCTTTGATCCTATCCCTCCATCAAAGGTGGATCTAAAACCTTAAAACGATAATTGGATAAGAACTCCCAACTTACCCCTCTCCCGTATATATTTACAATCTTTCCTATGCAAAGGTTAAAATGAAGAATGAGTGAATAGTTAGCTTTGGAGAAATTATGCCCTTATAATGTTGTAGTGAGGGGATATTATCTCATGCATTAAGGTGATTGGGGGTGCATATTGTGACAAGGAAAGGACAAGTCAACAAATTGGAGGAGCTCTTTTACAAGATCAATTGCTACTTATGGTTGTAATCTCCTTCAATTTATATTAATGCAAATAATTATATGTTTTCCTATATGTGATGTTGATTCATGTATTTAAATACCATGTTGATTTATTTAATAGAGTATTTCGATGATACCACAGATCTCGTAGTTTATTATCTTGTGTTATCTGACTGTGCATGTTATAATTTTGGAAATGGAGCTTCCAAGATAAATAAGGAGTGAAGTGAGAGATTTGTTCTAGGTAGGCCTCAATTCACCATATATTTAATTTAAGGAAAATCGTTGGGTTCCTTGTCTCTCTGTTGTTCTAGGTTAGCCACCAAACTCATGGTAGATACTTTTGTCTGTAATAGCAAATCCCATATAACATAGGATTTTGCACCAGTAATGATAAAGACCATGGAAGTAGGACGGTTGGGAAAGAACGGTCCTGGGAGCACTCCCTTGATCCTTCACATACGGCTTACCTCTCGACACAACAAATTGTAAGAAATTACTCTGATGTATATGTTGACAATATCATCATACCTTTAATGTCCGAAGAAAAATTATAAAAAGACAGTTTACCCGACAAGAGTCAATTCGGCTTATGTTTCAAAAGGTGTGAAGGGATATAAATTCGAATGAGTCATATGTAAAAAGGGACAAGCGCGTTTTGTAACAAGACGGGAGTATGAAAAAGCCTCGATCTAAATAAAAAAGGTTCAATAAATGCGAAGGAAATAAATATAAGGCGGGCCCCGCTTATACTTGACACACACATAGACGAAGGTTGCAAGCACAATTCCGGGGGGGTCACAGAAAAGAGGAGTAAGGCGGAGTCTTCCCCCCTGGAATCCCGATGACGTGTCGAGGGGCATGACACGGGGCAAGCGCTTTATGGAGAAAAGGGCATGGGCTTGAGAGCCGTTATGAAGATCACCTTTCATCCTCAAAGGGCCGGGTCCCAATGTACAACTGTTACCACGATCCAACGGTAATGTAAATCTTAGGACAGTCGGTACCAAGACCAGTACCGTCATTTAACCCAACACGCAGTTTTCACCTAATAGGAGTCTAACACCCAATCCTTTATTCCGCGTGTCTCATAGTCAGCGTCCTTATGACATCAACCCTACTCTTTTTATCCCGCCATATTTTCCCGAGCTGCCTCGGGAATGTATAACTGTGTTCTGTTAGTTACTGTGGTAAAATACTCATGGTTTACAATAAATGTATAAGTGAAAGCGAGCACACGGTACCAGGTCTTCCCAGTCATTGTCAGTACCCCTGCGTCACTTTCCCGAGCACTTTTCTTACTTCGCAAGTATTCCATCCCTTTCATTCCATCTGGTTTCCTTTTGTTTTGTTTTAAATTTGTATGATGGTCATGGGTAAAGTCACAGCCAAGAAATCAGATCCCGAAACTCCACAAGCCCGTGAGTTCAGGGTTGTCCCTAGACCTAAACCTTTCACAGATTTGAAAGCCGACATTTGTGATCCGCAATACCCATTTCCAATTAGCGGTGTCAAGCCTGAGCTGTTTAGGAAACATGTGGAAAATAAAGATAGGTTTCGTGTTATTTTTTCTGGTCTGTATCATCAAATAACTCCCCCGGTATACCCAGTGTTCGAGTTCATCTGTTGGCTCCGAGATGCTTACGATGAACGTCGGGGCATTTTCCTCTCATCTCAGGGGAACAAAATATTCACTATCTCCCCCGAAATCATTAGAAAAGCCCTTTTTTTTCCTACCAGTTCGAACTATGCCACTTTTAATGAAATAACACTGTCTCATCAGTTTTCGAAACTGCCAAGGAGACAGCAGAGCGATTTCATCGCTGCCATAACCGACTCCCATTTCACAACTCTCCCCACTGTAGACTCAGTGCCCTTGACCTTATTCAAGGAAGACATCCAGCCTATCCTTGCTCTTATTGCAGGTCTCCTAGGTGTGGGAGGCTTTGGACGAGCCTCAAAAGAATGCATAGCCTTTCTGTGGTTAATGTCTCAACCCGGTGTCGTTTTAGATATCCCTGGTTTTCTGGCCTCTGTCATTCTAACTCAGTTCCAAGAAAGAACTTTGTATGTATTTTTGTTGAGATTTTGATATTAATGTTGAAGATCCCATTGGGATTCGGTGATAAGGAGTGTCATCTCTATTGGGGATTTTGATCTGAATGCTTCACAGTCTTTAACTCTCTACTTAATATACCACCAAGTACTTACATAAGTGACTCACATCTTCAACCCTAAGTGGGTGTACAAATTTGACAAGTCCTTACATGATCAATATTACAAATTTACATCATGGGTCTCAACAAGCCCTTTTCATCAAAAATATGACCATTTATGACCAACACTCAGAAAACTCTCAGAAAGAGAACATTTCGAACCATCATAATGCCAATAATGCATTATAATTAAAGAAAAGCTAATGCTCCCCCCCGACCAATATGCATCCAAACATCCTTTCCATGTGATCAAGGCTCCCCCTTTAGTTTGTGCATCCCTAACACTTTCACCAACTTCATCAAATCATTAGAAAAAGAATTATGAGAACTGAACACCACCAGAGATACCAAACAAGTATCGACATAAATTAAACAAAGATCATGTTTTGCCGAAAGAGTCACCTTAAACAGAAAAATGTCAGCAATCAGACATACACGGTTTTATGTGCATGAACTCACGTATATACGCGACTGTGTTTCAGGAAACCCGCGTATCCAATACTATCTTCTATATTTTAACCAGATCTGATCCTCTGTGAGAAAAAGACAGTGTTCAGCTTTTTTCTGAGATATTTGAAAGCTTCCCTAGAATACAGATAGATAGAACAATGTAGTTGTGTCTTCAAGCATCATCCAACGGTTGTAGCATAAGCACATTAATAACCCAGCCTTCAAATTCTTTGCAGCATCAATACAATCTTTCCAAGAGAGATTATCATACCAGAACAACATCTTCAAATACGTGTCAATCATCCATGTGGTCCAATATCACCATGATCTTTAAAGATTTAACATGAAGTAAAAATATCTTAACCATAGTAACAAACTCTGCATGATCTATACTTATTTCTGAACCAAACGACATCCAACCCATCCATGTGTGAGCACAAAAGATACTTATCAACAACCAGGGCTCAAAATATCATCATAATAAACCATGTACCAAGTCATCATCATTTGAGCATGAATATCACAAAAACCAAAGAATAAGCAGTCATATTGCCAACAATGCAATCATTAGTATTCAACCTGCTGCTCCCCCCTGAACCAGTGCTCCTTCTTAACTTGTGCAACCTGAACACCTTCATCAGCAAGTCATCAGCAACAATCTCTGTATGATCTGTCCTTATCTTCGAATTATAAGACTTTCATCTTAGCAACGAATACTCTTCATCAACAAGCAAACATGACTCATCCATAATTTTCAACATTAGAAACCAAGTATCATATCATCATAATTTAGAACTGAGCAACTAAGCTGATACTGAGTTAATAATACAGATATTAACAATCAGACTGATGCTCCCCCTGAACCTCTGCTCCAGATCTTCAGCTATCATATAAATTCTCTTATCATTAATGCATACACGACTATGTCTGCTGGAAATCGCGTGTATACGCGACTTTTGTTCATAGAACCCGCGTATGGAAAGTGAAGCATAGAAATTTTTCACATTCCTTCATCTCCCCCTGAACTTGTACTTCCTGTACCTGTCGTCTAGTATCGATGCTCATTAAAGCTGAAGAACCGTAATGATCAAATCAACCATGAGATTTATCATGCATTGCTCCTCTTGCGACGATACATTACTAAATCTCATAATGTATCCCACATCATTCCTGGTACTAATAAGAGAAGTAAGCTCGAAGCTGATGACCGCAAGAGGTCGCATTCCCTACGTTTCATTGGTCTTCCTTCTTTTCCAAATTTGTCAACTTCCTGAACTTCCTAACCGTGTGCTGAAAATTGTCCACTTTCTCGTATCTCGTCCAACTCAGATTCTCTTTTCACATGTCTCATACTTTGTTACAAGAATAACATCTCATGTGTCCAGAGAAATAAGCATAAGAATCATAATGAGTATTTCTAATCTTCCTCCTTTTACAATCAGCTGCTTTATGTCCATACTTGTTACATGAAAAACAATATCCCTTGAAGAACCCATAGTACCTTTCTATGTAGGAACTGTTTGATTGAGGCTGAAATGATCTGCTCCTACAATTTGCTGCAACATGCCCATAATTATGACATTTGAAACATTCAACATTATTGAATGATTTCCTTTGAGATTTCATCATTGTTGGTTGATCTTTCAACTCTTCAGGTTTTGCATTGACTTCCTTTGAATCTTTAGCACTTCTTTGTGAACTAGATTCTCCTTTAAGAGTTTCATGAAAACCAAGACCAAGTTTGATAGCAGGAGACCTTTGATTACTCAGAATATTGTCCAAAATATTAGTACTATCTTGAAACCTCAAAAGTTTAACCTTTTCTTCTAATTTACCTTTGAGAACGTTTACCGCAACCTCCAGGGCTTGAAATTGCTTTGTCATGCTTTCTTCTTTCCTTCTTCCATCTTCTACTTGATCTTTCAGATTTAGAATCTCTTCTTTCAACCAATTTTCGTTTTCTTCACATGTTTGTTGCAGCTCTTCATTCTTCTTCTTTGATGCTTAGAGATCTTCTTTCAGAGATATGTTTTCTGCTTCAAGTCCTGCATTCTTCTTATTTGATTTATCCAGGTCTTCTTTGAGGGAAATGATTTCTGCTTGAAGTCCTTCATTTTCAAATGATTGTAGAGGTTCCTCACTCTTCTTACTTGATGCTTCAAGTTTTGCTTGTAGAGAGATGATTTCAGCTTCAAGACCTTCATTCTTCCTTTTTGATTTTTTCAGATCTGTTTTTAGAGAAACGTTTTCTGATTCAAGTCCTTCATTCTTCCTATTTGATTCTTCAAGATCTTCTTACAGAGAGATGATTCGAGCTTCATATCTTTTACTTCGATTGTATACATCATCGAACATCCTTTTCAGTCTAAATATCAAAGCTTTGGAGGCAGATTCCTTCTCATTAAATATTCTTTGTTGATCTCTGATAACTTCTTCTAAGTCGATAGTACAGTTTTCACTATCTTCACCCTTCTTTGTAAAAATAAGAATATCAGGACCCAAGTCACTATCAGATTCATCTTTGTCAATTTCAGCTATCTCCTTACTTTGAGTAGCCTTCTTCTTTTGCTTCTTTTCCATGAGTGCTTGTAGAGCTTCATCAGAATCTTCTTCATCTTCACTTTCACTATCATAACCTTTGCATATACAGGTAAGAGAAATACAAGAACAACGATCAATACCTGTTTCATCTCCTTCAATTTCTACTATACACGATTTCTGAGGCATCTTCTTTCCTTGAGCAACCTTCTCCTTTTGCTTCTTTCCCATTGTGACGGATCTCCTTCAAGCGATCAAGCTTCTGCAGAAGAACCACCTCTGATACCAATTGTTGGGAAAAATACTGAGAGGGGGGGGTGAATCAGTATTTACAGCATATTCAAACTTTTTACTTTTCATGCTCTAAAACCCATACGCTACTTTGCTGAATCCAACTAGCGTATACACGCGGATATTCTTCATGAAACTCGCGTATACCCAGAGATCTAATTATGCCATTAGTTCTTCACTTACATAATTCCATCATTCATTTATTAGATGTTCTATAAATAGTAAACATGTGTAGTAAGAACAGAATAAACCATCACACAAAGCATCACACATGAACACCAGGATTTTTAGGTGGAAACCCAAGTCGGGAGAAAACCACCGCTGCAGTTGCTCAGCCTTCAATATTTTATTATAGAGAAAACATATTACAACATATGTGTTGGTGCAGACTCTACCAGCACGCAGGCACCCACCTGCGCTCGTTTACCAGCCTCTCCTGGAAGGGAGCTCCAACCCCCTGACTCGTTTACCAGCCTCTCCTGGAAGGGAGCTACGACCCCCCGATCTCGTTTACCAGCTTCACCTGGAAGGGAGCAACGACCCCCTGACTGAAGGCTACAACCCTCAGCACCTCTATGGACCACGTTTCATCAATTTTCACACTGGATCCAAAGCTTCCTTTAGGACACCACTTGCAGGCCACATTTCATCATATTTTCAGACTGGACACTTTCCATACTTTTAAGCACAGTCAACCATGAAACAGATACATATAACTCACTGACAGATATCAGTAAACCAGTAGAACAGATCAGACATTTCTTACCACAGACTTCAGTAAACCCTAGTTTGTATACGCACGTTCCTTTCTCTGATGTCGCGTATAAACGCGCTTCCGTTCACACAAACCAGCGTATACCTCTGTACATATTATAGATCTCATTTCATTGCGCATACGCGCTTTCTCTTCAGCGAAGCCGCATATATACGCGCTTCCTCTGCGACGAACTAGCGTATGGATCTTCAACCATTACAGAGCTGCATACTTAGTCAGATCAGATATTCAGTTCAGATTCAACCCTTTACTTCAGACAGATGTTCGCCTCATCACAGATCTAATCACTCCATAAACAGATCTAGTAGATACAAATACATTTCAGATCTAGATCCCCTTCTTCATCATTTTCTTCATAGGTGCATCATAGATTCAGATCTATCATTCAACTGTAACCCTTTCCATTCAGATATACTTCAGAGAGAAGTATTCATTCAAGCTCAGACATCTTGCACCCACACTCATAATTTGCACAATGAATTTCTTCTCTTTATATAGGTTTACCCTTTTTTCAATACCATGAGCCAAAACCACATTACATCCGATGGTATTCCTGGACGGGGTCATTTAGACGAATCATTACCCAATACAATGGGTCAATACCATGGTGGTTACCCCTGGTTTTGCACTTTTTGAGCGCTTTTGCCCATACGCGACTTATCACGTTATTTCCCGCGTGCATACGCGACTTCCCCTAGACATATCAGCGTATGCCTTGAGACATACTCTTTTTACCATAGATTTAGCACATGCTCAATTCCTTTCTCCATTGCCTTCTGTACTCACTGTAGATACATCAGATTTACTTTATCAAGAACATATTCTATCAAGCACAACTTCATCAAAAAGTTGTCATCATCTTCATCAAGTGGGTTGCCATTCAAGAACAACACTCAGCATCAAATTGCTAACAAACATCATTTCATATCAGATTTACATTGTTTACCAAGTTCATCAGGTCAAGAATAAATTCATTAAGTGGTTTGCCATCAAGGACAACACATGTCAACAGTCTCATGTCTTCATCTTCATTCAGTGGGTTGCCATCAAGGACAACACTCTGCATCATATTGCCAACAATCTCCCCCTTTGGACTTGATGGCAACCACGATGGTGTTTGGTTACCACAACAGATAAGTACATTAAGAATACAAAGACACCATGTCACTCTCTCCATTTTGACACCATTCTTTCTCTTCATTCAAACACCATGTCACTCTCCCCCTTTGACATCAAGGGCAAAGGGCGGATAAAAACCAACATACTCTCCCCATTTTCTCCCCATGTGGAAGAAATGTTCTGCAGATATGATATGTACAGAAGTTACCAAGCTCCCCCTGAGTTCATGCTGAATCTTCAAACATATTTTTCAATAAAGTACATGACTCTACGAACTTCCTATCACCAATGACTCATACTTACAACACATATCCAACCAAGTGGATTTACATATGAGACTCAAGTACTCAACCAAGTGGGTTTACACAATTCAACTCAGCTACCCAACCAAGTGGGTTTACATAAAGTGACTCAGCTACCCAACCAAGTGGGTGTACAAATTTGACAAGTCCTTACATGACTGAATATTACAAATTTACATCATGGGTCTCAACAAGCACTTTTCATAAAAAATATGACCATTTATGACCAACACCAGAAAAACCTCAAGAAAGAGAACATATTTCGGAACCATCATAATGCCAATAATGCATTATACTCAGCAAAGCTAATGCTCCCCCTGAATCTGTGCATCCAAACATCCTTTCCATGTGACTAAGGCTCCCCCTTAGTTTGTGCATCCTGAACACTTTCACCAACTTCATCAAATCATTAGAAAAAGAATTATGAGAACTGGAACACCACCAAAGATACCAAACAGTATCAGATATACCAAACAGCACTGCAGCTGTGCTGAAAAGAGCTGACTCCAAACAGAAAAATGTAAGCAATCAGACATACGCGGTTTTCTGTGCATGAACTCGCGTATATACGCGACTGTGTTTCAGGAAACCCGCGTATCCAATACCATCTTCTATATTTTAACCAGATCTGATCCTCTTGTGAGAAAAAGACAGTGTTCAGCTTCTTTCTGGGATATTTGAATGCTTCCCTGGACTACAGATAGATAGAACAGTGTAGTTGTGTCTTCAAGTGTCATCCAACGGTTGTAGCATAAGCACGTTAGTAACCAAGCCTTCAGATTATTTGCAGCATCAATACAATCTTTCCAAGAGAGATTATCATACCAGAGCAACATATTCAACTATGTGTTAAGCAATCATCCATGTGGTCCAATATCATCAAGATCTTCAAGATTTAACATGAAGTAACATATGTAGGCAAAAGATCTCAACCATAGTGACAAACTCTGCATGATCTATTCTTATTTCTGAATCAAACGACATCCAACTCATCCATGTGTGAGCACAAAAGATACTTATCAACAACCAGGGCTTAAAATCTCATCATAATAAACCATGTACCAAGTCATCATCATTTGAGCATGAGTATCACAAAAACCAAAGAATAAGCAGTCATATTGCCAACAATGCAATCATTAGTATTCAACCTGCTGCTCCCCCTGAACCAGTGCTCTTTCTTAACTTGTGCAACCTGAATACGTTCATCAGCAAGTCATCAGCAACAATCTCTGCATGATCTGTCCTTATCTTCGAATTATAAGACTTCCAATCTCAGCAACGAATACTCTTCATCATAAAGCAAACAGGACTCATCCATAATTTTCAACATAAGACATCAAGAATCATATCATCATTATTTAGAACTGAGGAATTAAGCTGATACAGAGTCAATAGTACAGTTTTTAACAATCAGACTGATACTCCCCCTGAACCTCTGCTCCAGATCTTCAGCTATCATATAAATTCTCTTATCATCAATGCATACGCGACTGTGTCTGCTGGAACTAGCGTGTATACGCGACTTTTGTTCATAGAACCCGCGTATGGAAAGTGAAGCATAGAAATTTTTCACATTCCTTCATCTCCCCCTAAAATTGTACTTCCTGTACCTGTCTTCTTCATATCAGATGCTCTGTCAGAAGTAAACATAACCAGAATGATCAAATCAACCATGAGATTTATCATACATTGCTCCCCTTGTGACGATACATTACTAAATCTCATAATGTATCCCACATCATTCCTGCAGTCAATAAGAGAAGTAAGCTTCAGAAGCGGATGACTGCAGTAGGGTCAGTATTCCCTACGTTTCTGACTGGTCCTCCTTCTTTTTCCAAATTTGCTTGAACTTCCTAACCGTGTGCTGAAAATTGTCCACTTTCTCAGATCTGTTCAACCTGCATTCCTTTTCTACATGTCCATACTTGTTACAAGAATAACATCTCATGTGTCCAGAGAAATAAGCATAAGAATCATAATGAGTATTTCTAATCTTCCTCCTTTTACAATCAGCTGCTTTATGTCCATACTTGCTACATGAAAAACAATATCCCTTGAAGAAACCAGAGTACCTTTCTATGTAGGAACTGTTTGATTGAGGCTGAAATGATCTGCTCCTGCAATTTGCTGCAACATGCCCATAATTATGACATTTGAAACATTCAACATTATTGAATGATTTCCTTTGAGATTTCATCATTGTTGGTTGATCTTTTGTTTCTTTCAACTCTTCAGGTTTTGCATTGACTTCCTTTGAATCTTTAGCACTTCCTTGTGAACTAGATTCTCCTTTAAGAGTTTCATGAAAACCAAGACCAAGTTTGATAGAAGGAGACCTTTGATTACTAAGAATATTGTCCAGAATCTTAGTACTATCTTGAAACCTCAAAAGTTTAACCTTTTCTTCTAATTGACCTTTGAGAACGTTTACCTCAACCTCCAGGGCTTGACATTGCTTTGTCATGCTTTCTTCTTTCCTTCTTCCATCTTCTACTTGATCCTTCAGATTTAGAATCTCTTCTTTCAACCAATTTTTGTTTTCTTCGCATGTTTGTTGCAGCTCTTCATTCTTCTTCTTCGATGCTTCGAGATCTTCTTTCAGAGATATGTTTTCTGCTTCAATTCCTGCATTCTTCTTATTTGATTTATCCAGGTCTTCTTTGAGGGAAATGATTTCTGCTTCAAGTCCTTCATTTTCAAATGATTGTAGAGGTTCCTCACTCTTCTTACTTGATGTTTCAAGTTTTGCTTGTAGAGAGATGATTCCAGCTTTAAGACCTTCATTCTTCCTTTTTGATTTTTCCAGATCTGTTTTTAGAGAAACGTTTTCTGCTTCAAGTCCTTCATTCTTCTTATTTGATTCTTCAAGATCTGCTTGCAGAGAGATGATTCCAGCTTCATATCCTTTACTTCGATTGTATACATCATCGAACATCCTTTTCAGTCTAAAGATCAACTTTTTGGAGGCAGATTCCTTCTCATTAAATATTCTTTGTTGATCTTTGATAACTTCTTTTAAATCCACAACATTACTTTCACTATCTACATCATTGCTTGCACAGATAAGATTACAAGGACCCCAATCACTATCAGATTCATCTTTGTCAACTTCTGCTATACAGGTTTTCTGAGACATCTCCTTACTTTGAGTAGCCTTTTTCTTCTTTGCCATGAGCACTTGTAGAGCTTGGTCAGAATCTTCTTCATCTTCACTTTCACTATCATAATCTTTGCATATACAGTTAAGTAAAATACAAGAACAACGATCAATACCTGTTTCATCTTCTATACATGATTTCCGAGGCTTCTTCTTTCCTTGAGTAACCTTCTTCTTTTGCTTCTTTCCCATTGCGACGGATCTCCTTCAAGCGATCAAGCTTCTGCAGAAGAACCTCCTCTGATACCAATTGTTGGGAAAAATACTGAGAGGGGGGGGTGAATCAGTATTTACTGCATATTCAAAGCTTTTTACTTTTTCATTCCTTAAAACCCATACGCTACTTTGCTGAAGCCAAGTAGCGTATACACGCAGATATCCTTCATAAAACTCGCGTATACACAGAGATCTAATTATGCCATTAGTTCTTCACTTATATCATTCCATCATTCATTCATTAGATGTTCTATAAACAATAAACATGTGCAGTAAGAACAGAATAAACCATCACACAAAGCATCACACATGAACACCGGGAATTTTAGGTGGAAACCCAAGTCGGGAGAAAACCACCGCTGCAGTTGCTCAGCCTTCAATATTTTATTATAGAGAAAACATCTTACAACATATGTGCTGGTGCAGACTCCTACCAGCACGCAGGCACCCACCTGCGCTCGTTTACCAGCCTCTCCTGGAAGGGAGCTCCAACCCCCTGACTCGTTTACCAGCCTCTCCTCGAAGGGAGCTACGACCCCCTGATCTCGTTTACCAGCCTCACCTGGAAGGGAGCTACAACCCCCTGACTGAAGGCTACAACCCTCAGCACCTCTATGGACCACGTTTCATCAATTTTCACACTCGATCCAAAGCATCCTTTAGGACACCACTTGCAGGCCACGTTTCATCATATTTTCAGACTGGACCCTTTCCATACTTTTAAGCACAATCAACCATGAAATAGATACATATAACTCACTGACAGATATCAGTAAACCAGCAGAACAGATCAGACATTTCTTACCACAGACTTCAGCAAACCCTAGTTTGCATACGTGCTTTCCTTTCTCTGATGTCGCGTATATACGCGCTTCCGTTCACATAAACCAGCGTATACTTCTGTACATATTACAGATCCAATTTCATTGCGCATACGCGCTTTCTCTTCAGCGAAGCCGCGTATATACGCGCTTCCTCTGCGACGAACTAGCGTATGGATCTTCAACCATTACAGAGCTGCATACTTCTTCAGATCAGATATTCAGTTTAGATTCAACCCTTTACTTCAGACAGATGTTCGCCTCATCACAGATCTAATCACTCCATAAATAGATCTAGTAGATACAAATACATTTCAGATCTAGATCCCCTTCTTCATCATTTTCTTCATTGGTGCATCATAGATTCAGATCTATCATCAAGCCTTTACCCTTTCCATACAGATATACTTCACAGAGAAGTATTCATTCAAGCTCAGACATCTTGCACCCACACTCATCATTTGCACAATGAATTTCTTCTCCTTATATAGGTTTACCCTTTTTTTCAATACCATGAGCCAAAACAATACCATGAGCCCAAAACTACATTACTTCCGATGGTATTCCTAGACGGGGTCATTTAGACGAATCATTACCCAATACAATGGCTCAATACCATGGTGGTTACCCCTGGTTTTGCACTTTTTGAGCGCTTTTTCCCATACGCGACTTATCATGTTCTTTCCCGCGTGCATACGCCGCTTCCCCTAGACATATCCGCGTATGCCTTGAGACATACTCTTTTTACCATAGATTTAGCACATGCTGAATTCCTTTCTTCATTTCCTTCTGTACTCACTGTAGATACATCAGATTTACTTCATCAAGAACATATTCTATCAAGCAATAACCATCAAATAAGCTACACATTCTATCATTCTCATCAAGTGGGTTGCTGGCCATTCAAGAACAACACTGCTGATCGACAGCTAACAAACATCATTTCATATCAGATGACATCGTTACTAAGTTCATCAGTCAAGAATAACTTCACAGGTTTGCCATCAAGGACAACACATGTCAACAGTCTCATGTCTTCATCTTCATTCAGTGGGTTTCCATCAAGGACAACACTCTGCATCATATTGCCAACATGGATTGCAAGGAATATTTCTGTTACTTTTCCCATTATAGAGTGCCACATTGTGTCCAAATTTATGGATTGATATTTGATGGTTCTTCTATTCCTTTCCTTCTATATTTCTCGTAGGATATATCTTGGGAATAGTTGTCGGACTCTATTTAAGAAATGATTGGTAAATGGTTCAAAGTTCCATTCTTAATTATTGAATGAATGCTGTCCCTATTTTGATTTGGTTGTTGAAATATTATAATTGATCAATCCCATATTTCTGCTACAAAACTATAGTTGTTTCCATTTTATCCATGTAGAGGAAACATTTGGTTGGACCATAAAAGTCTCTTCTTTGGATATTTTCCTAGGTTAGGATTTTATTTTGCATGAGGATCCAGAGAAGGTAAGTCAATTTAGGCCATATTTTGGAGTCCTAAATATTCTTCCATTTAGTTGGGTTGGATTTCCCTTCAATTCCTACAATTATGTTGTAAGCTTCGTTTAGATTGAAAGTTCCTTTAGGTTGATGTCCCCATCTATATATGAATTTTAATATTGAAATTTGATTTTCCTATTTTCCAACTCCTTGTTTTTCCGAGCTTATGTTTGATAGATAATGCATGTATTACTGACATTGTATCTATTTATTTTTTCATGGGGATTGCATCTATTATTGTTTGACTAAGATATTTCATTGTGATGTCATATAGGTTTTTAGAGTACACAATTTCCTTGTTGCTCTAGCTTAGGCCATTATTTCCAAGAGTCTTCAAATAAGAGGTCCAAGTTTCCTTCTCTAATCTCCCAGAAGCTATGGTTTTGGATGAGGTGCTTGTTTTCTTATGTCGAGTTCCAAAGATGCGATCCCTTAATCTCCCCTCCCCCTCCGAGTTGTTTTTGTTGTTTTTCATCAATTCCTAGGACATATTTTTTCCTTCCACATTTTTCTCCATAATAGTGCTTGGGGATTTAAGCCATTTCCACCATCTTTTGGTTCCTAGAGCTTGGATAAGGATTTCAAGGTCTCTTAGGCATAAGCCACCAAATTTTTTGGTTTGCAGTGTTTTTACGAGGTCACAAGGGCCCATTTCTTTTCCTAATTGGGTCCAGCCCACATAAAATATCTTTGAGGTGAAAATTTTATGGATGGAAGTTTATCTTAAATATTAGAAGCCTTGGAAAATCTTACTAGTCCCTAATATGCAAATTGTAAAAGTTTTGGAAATAATTTTGTAAAAATATTTATATTTCTAATGATTTTATATTAGTTTATGTAAAATTTTAGTGATTTTTAAGGTAACATGAATTTATACTATAAAATATAGGCGAATACTTTTTGGAAAAAATGGAATTTGGTGAATAATTGTTTTGAATAAATCATGGAAAATTCGCCTACCTATGAATATTATTCCCTAAAATTTTCCACGGATCTCTATAAGTTTCTTATATTTTGTAGAATGAATTTAGGGGCTTCCAGAGCAAAGAAGAGATGGATAGGTATAGTTTGGAGTGTTGATTCGAGAAAGGTGAGTCTGCTAGCTAGAATGGGAGCTCTAAAGGTCCAACAAGAGATTTTCCTCACCCTGCTTTGCAAAATTTCTTCCCAAAATTTTACTCTAACGAGAGTTTCAACCAGTGGAGACCTAAGATATTTGGATGGAAGGGAACTAATTTGAGTATAGAACAATCTGGAGATGTTGACTTGAATGGAAATAGGGGTATTGAAGAAAAATTATGAGATTTGGAAATGTTAATATCTATGCCCGAGGCATTTGAAAAATCATTCAGAATAGATTTGAACTTCTCTACTTCCCTTATAGTAGGTTGGGCCATGAGGAGGGTTTCATCAACAAGATATTGATCTGTGGGTCGATTCAGGATTTATGATGGGTAATCCTTTTAGATTGACTTTCATGATAACTAATTTTATATCTCAGCTGAAAACTTCCACCATGAAAAGGAAGAGATAGGGTGAGGTAGGTCCTCTCTAGCATAACCCCTTACATTATGTAGGTAAGAGTGTCGTTACTTGTGAATCTGATCCCCATTGTCCAGTCATGGAAACAGGATTAGGAGGGTTCAACCCTAATTTTATTTATTTATTTATTCTTTTCATTCACTTCTATGTTTCCTTCTTTCCCTTTCTTATGCATAGGGAATGGTGGTCAACAATTCCATGCTGCCATGCGGTAATTCACCAGGACTCATCCAACCAATAGGTGAGTGGGTGGTTGGGACATATGCATCTCCCCACTTCACAACACTATCTCACATCTTGACTCTCGACCTATGACCTAGTCAGGTTCATCCAATCCTAGAACTCATGACTTACCTTCCTCCCAACCGCTTGACCCCCAAACTTCAACCTAGTCGAGTCGACATATCAACTATGCATCCGTCTGTCAATGCACAACTCGACCTCCCGACCTCCGACTAAGTCGGGGTCAACATGTTTTTACTTATGTTACCACCAAAGCATTTGTTCTGACCTCCGAACTTTGGGTTATTCGCTTGATTGTGTGGACCCCACAAATAGTCCATGTGGGTTTTCCTCTGAGCAATCGGGCAAGAGGATAATCTGGCTGCTCCAATCAAAATATTTCCCACCTGAGGTTTTGATCTAAAAACGAATAAGCCTATCTGACCCCACCTATAATTTCAGGGTTTCGCTTCCTTATTCCACATTGAATTCCCTTCCTTTAACATTTTATGATGGCTCGGTCAAGGGACTTCGACTTTGCACCATGCAAAGCCTTCAGTAGATATCTATGTGCTCTCCCCAGAGACCAGATCTACCACTCTGGAGGCTTCTTTGAGCTGTTCCTCTTGACCGTGACTTGGTCCAAAAGTTCAATTTCTAGATCAAATTTAATATTTCATCACTCCATTGAATTCAGACTAAGACGTTCAACAAAGTTACCCTTTCTGAGCTTGGGTGATAGCTACATTGAGGGGTTCCTACCCCGCGGGCATTCCCAGCCTTCGGGTAGGGACCTCTTCGCATGGTGGTGTAGCCTCTCCTACATCTACTATCTAATATCTAACAGAGTCCTAGAGAAAACTTTCGAGAGGTTCCTTGTTGTGAAACCAGCTCCAAAAATAGAAGAAAAGAGATATAAATGCCTTAGAAATAAGCCACTTTGAGGGGGCAACCTCAAATACATTACATGAATGAACAATTCTTGGATGATACAATTTACAAAACCTCCTTTCTATATATAGGAGTCCATGGGGCCATAATGTAATCCTAGTGGGCCACAATGTAATCCTAGCCGACCTAACAATAATAATTTAAGGGTACAATAATAACAAAATGGGGGTTACAAGGGTACAATAATAACAATAAGGGGTTTACACTAACAATAATAAGGGACTATACTAGTGATATAGGGACCTAACATGCCCCTCTCCTTCAAAAAAAGTGTTGTCCTCAACGCTTGAGTAGCTCCGGGTGTTTCTGTATAAAATCCTCATCCTCCCATGTAGAATCTTCAGTGGGTAAGTTCTTCCACTTGATGAGATACTCTGAAATTGATCGATTCCGTAGCTGTCGAGTTCTTGTTTCCATGACTGCTTCAGGTTCCAATATGATTTTCCTTCCTCATCAAGTTCTGGCAATATTGTTTGAACTGGAAGATTTTCACCTATAACCTTCTTTAAGCATGAAACATGGAAAACTGGATGCACTCGTGAAGAAGCAGGAAGCTCCAATTTGTATGCCATAGTACCAATCTTTTACAACACCTTGTAAGGACCATAGTACTTTGGCGATAATTTATTATCCTTCTTGGCTTGCTTGATGGACATTTGTTTATATGGTTGTAGTCGTAAAATTACCCAATCTCCTACATCAAAACTTCTCTCGCTGCAATGTTGATCTGCCCGTTGTTTCATTCAATTTTGTGTCAAATTCAGGTTATCCTTTAAGAGTTGGAGAACTTCTTGTTGATGCTCGATGTGATCTTCCACTGCTTGAACCTTCAAATTTTCTCTTAAATATGATGTGATGGATGGTGGATGATATCCACAAAGTGCCATAAATGGGGTCATTTTTGCTGCAGTATGGAAGGAAGTGTTATACCACCATTCAACAAGAGGTAACCACTTGGCCCATTGTGTTTTTTTATCAGATACAAAACAATGAAGATATCCTTCCAAACATTTATTTACTATCTTAGTTTGACCATCAGATTGATGATGATAAGATGAGCTATGAGCTAATTGAGTACCCAAACAAGAAAATAAATCCATCCAAAATTTTCCTATAAAAATGGGATCTCTGTCACTCACAATAACCCTTGGGTTTCCATGTAGCTTTTGAATTGTGTCCATAAATGAGGTAGCAAATGTACTTGCTTTAAATGGATCAGATAATTCAAAAAAGTGTGCATACTTGGTAAGTCTATCAACTACCACCATGATGACACTCTTTCCTTCGGACTTAGGTAAACCTATGATAACATCCATTGAAATATCTTCCCAACATTGACTTGGAATGGATAAAGGTTGGGGTCTTAGTTGTCTCAACTTTATTCTGCTGGCAAACCAAACATTCTGCCACAAAATTTTGAATATCAGATTTAAGGCCATCCCAAAAAATTCTTTCTTCACCCTGTGGTAAGTTTTTAAAAATCCTGAGTGTCCTCCTAAAGGAGAAGTGTGCAATTCCAAAATAATATTTTGTTTTAGTTGGGAATTCTTACAAAGATATAAGCAATCTTTGTACCTCAAGGAATCATTTTTCCAACTAAATGTATCAAATGTACTAGGATCTTGCTGCAACTTTTGAATGAGTGTCCACACTTCTTCGTGGACAATGGATCTAAGATGGATGGTTTGAAAAATGACATGGAAGCTAAGATGGATGGCATGGAAGATGGAATGGAATATAAGATGGACGACATGGAAGCTAAGATGGAAAACATGAAGAATGATCTAAAAGCAGACATGGAAGGTTTGACAAAGTTGATACAAGAAATGTTTCCTAATGGTGAAAAGATAGTAGAGGAAACTCATGATGAGAACAAAATAAATGTTAATCGTGATTTCATAAACTCTAATTTTGGAGGGAAGAACCACCATATTCCAAAATTGGATATGAGGAAGTTTTATGGAAAGGATCTTGTAACATGGATACTACAGATGGAGAAATATTTTGATCTCAAGAATGTGCAAAACACACAAAAAGTTCACATTGAAACTTTACATTTAGAACAAAATACATTTGTATGGTATCGATGGCTTTGCTCCCGTAAAAAAATTGTCACTTGGTCAATTTTTATGGAGGAAATGATAGCACATTATGAGGACAAAAAGAGCAACACTTTCTTTAGCCAATTGATAAATCTCAAATAAAAGTGTTCAGTGGGGGAGCACATTGAGAACTTCCAAAAATTGAATATAAGGGTAATTGATATTCCAGAGGAACACAGGATTGATCTCTTCATAGGTACTTTAAAGGATAAAATCAAACATGAAGTTCGCGTTTGGAACATGATTCATTGGAGAAGGTATTCAGGTTGGCAAGAAAAATTGAATGTAAAATTATGGCGACAAGGATTCCTACCACTCACTTCTATAAAGATGGAAGTGTTGCTACTCCTAGATTTCCACAACCTACAAGGTTGACACCACAACAATTGGAAGAAAAAAGAGCAAAAGGGCTTTGCTACAGTTGTGATAGAAAATACACTAAAGGTCATAAGTGTACTAAGAAGAAATTATTTTACATAGATTGTGAAGAGGAAGAAGAAAATGAACAAGAATCTTCAAAAGAAGAGGATATACACCAAGAACCAACCCTAGAAGAGGAAGAAATGAGTTCGACCATATCGTGTAATGCATTGGTAGGAATTACCACTCCTCAAACTCTCAAGATAGAAGGACATATCAAGAAGAAAAAGATAATAGTGTTGATTGATTCAGGTAGTACCCACAATTTTATTCATTATAAGGTAGCCAAGGAATTGAATTGTTTCCTATACCCAACACCATAATGTAAAGTGATGGTTGCAAATGGAGGAACTATAAATTGCTCTGGAAAAAGCCATAATATTAAGCTAATCATGGGGGAATATGTATTGAATAGTCCAATGCTTTCCATTCCTATGGAATGTGTTGATGTTGTACTAGGAGTACAATGGTTACAATCTTTGGGAATGGTAGCTTTTAATTTTCAAGAACTTTTCTTGAATTTTTTTTTTTCAGAAGGAAAGGAAGTCGAATTACGGGGTATTGCAGGGAAGCCGGAAAATATAATAAGCTCTAATGTCATGAAAAATCTTCTAAAGAAATAATAATGAGGCGTAAATGCACAATTATGCTCACTAGAAGTTCCAACATCAAAATCATCTATTTCTGTAGATCTCCAAAAAGTCTTGGACAATCATTCCAAGGTGTTTGAAAATCCCAAAGGAATCCCACCTATTCATGATCATGATCATGCTATTCATTTCATTCCAGGAAGTTTTCCTCCAAACATCAGGCCTTATAGATATCCTTATGTCCAAAAGAGCGAAATTGAATGTATGATTGCAGAAATGTTAGAGGCGGGTATAATTCAACCTATTTAAAGTTCTTTCTTTGCTCCTATAGTATTGGTACACAATAACGATGGATCATGGCACATGTTTCCAGATTATAGGGAGCTCAATAAGCTCACCATTAAAGATAAATTTCCCACTCCAGTGATTGATGAATTATTGGATGAATTACATGGAGCAATTTATTTTACCAAGTTGGATCTTCGTTCAGGATATCATCAAATTAGAATGAAGACTAAAAATATTCCGAAAATAGCATTTCGAACTCGTGAGGGTCATTATGAATTTTTGGTCATGCCTTTTTGCCTTACCAATGCACCTTCTACATTTCAAGGGTTGATGAATTCCATTTTCAAACCCTTCCTTAGAAAATTGGTGCTAGTATTTTTTGATGATATACTAATCTACAATAGGTCTTGGAAGGATCATGTTCAACATGTTGACAAGGTGCTCAAACTATTGCAGGAGAAACAATTATATGAAAAAAACATCCAAATGTTTCTTTAGAGTACAAGAGGTGGAATCTCTGGGTCATATTGTATCTCACGAGGGTGTTAAGGTAAACCCTAACAAAATTAAAGTCATCAAGGAAGGGAAAGTCCCCACAACCATAAAGCAATTGCGAGGATTTCTTGGGTTAACAAGGTATTATCGCAAGTTTTTTAAGAATTATGGGAGAATAGAAGCACCTCTCACAACATTATTGAAGAAAGATGCATTTTCATGGACTCCTGAAGCAACTACGACCTTTGAACATCTTAAAGAGGCAATGTGCCTAGCACCGGTCTTAGCTACGCCAGACTTCACAAAAACCTTATTGTGGAATGTGATGCCTTAGGAAATGGAAGTGGTGTTGTTTTAATGCAAGAAGGAAGACACATTTCTTTTGAAAGTCATCCAATCAAAGGAAAGTATTTACATAAACCTATTTATGATAAGGAAATGTTAGCAATACTACATGCACTAAAGAAATGGCGAACTTACCTAATGGGAAGACACTTCAAGGTAAAAACTGATCATGATAGTATTAAACACTTTGGAACAAAGACTATCTTCAGAAGAGCAGCAAAAATGGGTCACAAAGATGTTGGGTTATGACTTTGAAATAATCTACAAAATAGGGAAGCTAAATGTTGTTGCAGATGCACTCGCAAGAAAGAATGAAGAGGTGGAAGCATTGCTTTGTGCCATTTCTATTATCCAAACAGATTGGATAACCAAAGCAAGAGATGAATGGAAGATGGACAAAGAAGTGTGGAAACTCATTCAAAAGTTG
Organism: Pinus albicaulis; assembly: GCA_034641835.2. Lineage (NCBI taxonomy): Eukaryota > Viridiplantae > Streptophyta > Pinopsida > Pinales > Pinaceae > Pinus > Pinus albicaulis. The sequence continues at coordinate 204,443,984 of CM076570.1, forward strand.
CAACAAGATCCTAGTACATCTGATACATTTTGTTGGAAAAATTATTCCTTATGGTACAAATATCGCTTATATCTTTGTAAGAATTCCCAACTAAAACAAAATATTATTTTGGAATTGCACACTTCTCCTTTAGGAGGACACTTAGGATTTTTAAAAACTTACCAGAGGGTGAAGAAAGAATTTTTTGGGATGGCCTTGAATCTGATATTCAAAATTTTGTGGCGGAATGTTTGGTTTTCCAGCAGAATAAAGTTGAGACAATTAAGACCCCGGGTCTTCTACAACCTTTATCCATTCCAAGTCAACGTTGGGAGGAGATTTCAATGGATTTTATCACAGGTTTACCTAATTCCGAAGGAAAGAGCATCATCATGGTGGTAGTTGATAGACTTACCAAGTATGCACACTTTTGTTCATTATCTCATCCATTTAAAGCAAGTATAGTTGCTACTACATTTATGGACACAATTCAAAAGCTACATGGAAACCCAAGGGTTATTGTGAGCGACAGAGATCCCATTTTTACTGGAAATTTTTGGACAGAGTTATTTTCTTGTTTGGGTACTCAATTGGCTCATAGCTCATCTTATCATCCTCAATCTGATGGTCAAACTGAGATAGTAAATAAATGTTTGGAAGGATATCTTCGTTGTTTTGTATCTGATAAACAAACACAATGGGTCAAGTGGTTACCTCTCATTGAATGGTGGTATAACACTTCCTTCCATATTGTAGCAAAAATGACCCCATTTATGGCACTTTATGGATATCATCCACCATCCATCACATCATCTTTAAGAGAAAATTCGAAGGTTCAAGCAATGGAAGATCACATTGAGCATCAACAAGAAGTTCTCCAACTCTTAAAGGATAACCTGAATTTGGCACAAAATCGAATGAAACAACAGAAAGATCAACATCACAGTGAGAGAAGGTTTAATGTAGGAGACTGGGTATTTTTACAGCTACAACCATACAAAAAAATGTCCCTCAAGAAAGCTAAGAAGGATAATAAATTATCGCCAAAGTACTACGGTCCTTACAAGGTGTTGTAAAAGATTGGTACTATGGCATACAAATTGGAGCTTCTTGTTTCTTCACGAGTGCATCCAGTTTTCCATGTTTCATGCTTAAATAAGGTTATAGGTGAAAATATTCCAGTTCAAACAATATTTCCAAAACTTGTTGAGGAAGGAAAACTCATATTGGAACTTGAAGCGGCCACAGAAACAAGAACTCGACAGCTACAAAATTGATCAATTTCAGAGTATCTCATCAAGTGGAAGAACTTACCCACTAAAGATTCTACATGGGAGGATGAGAATTCTATACAGAATCACCCAAAGCTACTAAAGCGTTGAGGACAACACTTTTTTGAAGGAGAGGGGCATGTTAGGTCCCTATATTACTAGTATAGTCCCTTATTGTTGTTAGTGTAACCACCTTATTGTTATTATTGTACCCCTATAACTCCCATATTGTTATTATTGTGCCCTTAAATTATTATTGTTAGGTCGGCTAGGATTAAATTGTGGCCCCACTAGGATTACATTGTGGCCCCATGGACTCCTATATATAGAAAGGAAGTTTTGTAATTTGTATCATCAAAGAATTGTTCATTCATGTAATGTATTGGAGGTTGCCCCCTCGAAGTGGCTTGTTTCTAAGGCACTGATATCTCTTTTCTTCTATTTTTGGAGCTGGTTTCCCAACACATGAAACATGGCACGATTTAAGTATGTGTCGATTATCGAGATGTTAATCAATCCTATCCAAAATACAACTATCTGACCCCATTTATTGACCAGATTGTTGATGACTATGATGGTTACGATATTTCTTCGTTTATGGATATATTATCAGGCTACAATCAAATCAACACTCTCTCGACGGACTAACCTAAGATTATGTGTATCTGTCCCTGGGGTACTTTTTCCTATAGAAAAATTCCTTTCAGTCTCAATAATGCAGGGGCCACATTTGAACGTGTGATGGATTATGATTTTCATGATATTAAGCATATCGTGCAACCATATTTGGACGATCTCCTTTCTCATTCTAAGCATCAGGTTGATCACCCACTACATTTATGGGCCATTTTTATATGTTTTTGAAATTATAAAATTCAAATTAACCCGCAAAAATGTGTGTTGTGTATTAGTTCTACTCGAATCCTTGGTTTTGTTATTTGAAAATAAGGACTTCCTATTGATCGTCTGAAATTTCGGGCAATCATTGATCTTCCTGCTCCTTCTACCCTCATTCAATTACAAAGACTCCAAGCGAAGGCTAAATTACTGAGGAGGTTCATCCCTAACTACACTGAGCTGACCAAAGGATTTAATCACTTAATGAAAAAATGGATTCCATTCCATTGGGATGAAGCTACAAATAAAGCGTTTGATGCCTTGAAATATGTACTGGTTCATGCATCTCTTTTAAATCCCTATGAGTATCAACACAAATATTTCGTATATCTCATATATAATATAGCCATGGCATTGGTCCAAGAAGATGATATCAGGGTTTAACATCCCATTTATTATCTGAGTTGAAACCTCAACGATACCGAGATTTAGTATAATCATGTAGAAAAGTTAGCTTTGGCAACCGTTCAAGCCGTCAAGATATTTCGCCATTACATCTTGCTTCGAAAAACTACGGTCATTTTATATTGCAAACCTCTGAAATATATATTGTCACGTCAATTTATGGGGCAGGTATTCTAATTTGATCATTATTCTCTAAGAGTTCGACCTGGAATTCATCAAATCCAAGTCGAAGAAACCCCTAGTTTTCGTTGAACTAATGTGTAGTTTTCCTTCCCTTGATGCAGAATCTACATCTAAAGATTCCACCCTAAGGATTAGTTGTTTATGATTTCGTCATCTGACCCATGGTATGGATATTTTATTATTTATATCCAGGCCCAAACTTTCCGACCTAATACTTCTCACTCTGAGAAGTGATGTATCCAGTACCAATCCAGAATTTATCTGATTATCGGTGACACCCTTTACCATTGTGGTATTGATATGATTTTGCGGAGGTGTCTCACTCTTGTGGAGGTTGAGAAAGTTCTGAATGACTTCCATTCAGGGCATGTCACATACATTTATATGGTTACACTATCACACAAAATATCTTACACGAAGGTTACTTGTGGCCCACCATTTTCCTTGATTATATCCTCGCAGCCTAGAAGTGTCATGTGTGCCAGATATATGATCATAAAGTTCGTTATCCACCTGCTCCATTGCATCTTGTTATCACTGTTGGTCCATTTGCAAAATGGGGTATCGAATTCATGACATGTAACCCTCACTAGTCTTGGGGGCATGGTTACATCATTGTCGCTATTGACTAATTTACTAAGTGGGCGGAAGCGATGCCTTAATTCAACAACACTGGTGAAATGGCTACATACTTTTTATTTAACCATGTGATTGATAGGTTTGGTGTTCCGCAAGCAATAGTTACGGATCACGGGAAGCATTTTCGGAATCATATGATGACCGAATTAACTGCCAAATTGGGACTTTCACCTAAAAATTTTGCTCCCTCTTATCCTTAGGCTAACGAAAAAGTTGAAGCTATCAAAAAATTTCTTAAGACTATGCTTCAACACATGATAGGGGTCCACAAATTGGATTGGAATTTACTTCTCTATGCTACCTTGTGGGCATACTAACCCTCAGTAAGGACTCTTACCAGATTCACACCTTTTCAGTTGGTTTATGGTATGGAATTGAAGCTTCCCATCCAATACGAAATCCCATCATTGAAACTAGCTATTGAACTTATTCTCGTTACTTTCACAGAAGAGGAACGTCTTTTGCATCTGACTCATTTGGATGAGACCCCACACAATGCAACTTTAACCAACAAAGCTCGCAAAATACACATCAAAGCATAATATGAAAAAAGTTCCAAGCCAACAGTATTCTCAGAAGGATATATAGTACTCTTATATGACCAAGTGGTCGATAAGCTAGACTTGGGGAAGTTCCAACCTATGTGGCTGGGCCCATACATTTTCAATCATATCCTTGCAAAAGGGGCTTATGGGTTATTATATCTCGATGGAATTCCTTTTTCATAGCCTAGAAATGAGTCGTACCTCAAAAAATACTATGCTTGATCCAATTCATAGTACACTATGTGCATAATGTCTATAGGTGTGTTGAGTGTGTTTGAAATGTGTTTTTTAGAGGTTCCCATGGTTTCTATTGATCCTTTTTACTTTTGGTTTTTAGATGTCAACCTCTCTAAAAATGTATTTTGGTTATGCCAATGGTGCTAGTTGTAGTACTCAGAACCTTTCCTTTGCAACATGGGCTATCTTTGCTCCAAATGGCAAGGTAGTGAGCATGCAAGGGATTTGCATTGGACTCTATACTAACAAAATCGTTAAGTATAATGCAGTGGTTGATTTTCTATTTGATGATACTTCACATCGTATCTTCCATATATTCATCAGGCTTGACTCACAACTTGTAGTACTACAACTTGTTGATATATATTCAATGAAAAATCCTGCCATCCTTTGCATGGTTTTGAGAGCGCGTATTCTAGAAAGAGATTTCAATTTCATACAATATGAGCACATTTCTAGAAATCTAAACACATTAACATATGCCCTAGCTAATATAATTCTAGATAGACATAAACTTTCAATCACATCACATCATGTTGAAAGCATAATAGGAAATAGGAAACACTATATAGATATATATATATATATTGGTTTCACAAAATGTGTGCCTCAAGACACATATGGCTACATCGTCCATACAAAAACTGCATGACAATATCAAAGTAGACAACCAATGGTTCTCATGATAAAACAACACTGCATGAGTGATCTTGCATAGTAATCAACTAATACGAATAGGCACTTCAATAGTGTGTCGATGAAGCCGCAATGGAAGTTGATCGACCACGTTATCATCAATCCCATGTGTCAATACCTCCATGTGGCGCTCTACCTCATATAGGACCTCTGCTACCTCAAGATCCTGTAGCACATCCCGTCCCACCACAACAACCTATACTAGTCCCACTGGCTCCTCCTATTGCTACCTCTCTGTGAGACAGAGATATGTAGAACCTACTAGTCGAACAGTTCTAATATATGCATGCAAAAATAAAATAGTTTAGTCTCATAAACATGAAAAAACACAAAAAATTGTAAAATTTTTCAAAAAATTAATGGTCAAAGTATCTTACCTGTAGCATCCCATTGCTCACTCTCAGGCAACGTGAGCTCGGGATCACCACGAAAATCCTTTCCTATGTAAGGATATTCATCAATCACAATGAATTATATGTGCATTCATCCAAATAAGGTTGGTGAAAATCTGATCGCTGATGGACCTACATATTTGGCCATGTGGTATATCCACCTCATCATCCATGGGATCCTCAGATCGACGAGCTCGAGTACAATATTTTGAGGCTATAGAAATGGTTCCCGCTCTAAAGAAAAAGAGACCAAGTTTAAACCATAACCGAATTTATTCAAATTCCACACCTTTTATTTAGTAATTTATTCCTTTAAGTTTACCACGACACCCTCACTCTAGTTGAATATTGTCGACTCTAAAAATTCTACTCCATATTTCATGTATGATCTATTCGCTATATGTAGTTTTGAGATTCCTGCCAATCTTGCGATGATGAACAAGATCATCCATAAAGGTAACTGGGTCACATCCTTTATTTTAATCTTCCCATACCTTGTAGGAAGGGCTCAAGGTCTGCAATAGGTAGCAATATAGTCTTTCACTATCTCACTACCACTTTTTCCACCTAGAAGAGAGATGGGGGTACCTCACTTTGAAAAACCTGTCAGAAAGTAAATATCATCTACCTGCATGTCGACTAGATTTTCCGCAAACCTAAACGCTTGTGCCTAAACATCCCATGAACGCACAAGGTATTTCAACAACTCATTTTTCTGCCTCATACCAGGAAGCCAAATTTTTTTTAACAACCTGCAATTTTTAAGCACTTGGATGGTAGCAGGGTGATTTTCCAGATTTAAATATTATGCTTCATGTTCTCTTTTTCTCCAGACGAAAGAAATTTTGTCCTAATGGGTACCTAAAACATAAACAAGGCATTCATTAGGCTCTTTCCCATGAAAACAATCTAACAAAATTTGAGGAAAAAGTGGAAAAAAAAACTTGGATATTCGCACCCAATGCTCCCTAGAAGAGTATGACAGAGTGTTGCACCTATGGCTATTGTGTTTCTCTTCCTAGGTGCAATGCCCTTTTCAACACATACGGGGTATGTTGGTCCCAAGGAATTTTTTATGAACCCCAGGGGCCTCAAAACTTTGAAATTTTTTCATGAAAACACAAAAATGAACCATGAAAAGATGGAGAAGGGTTTTAGCTCCCACCTGGATCTGGCGACATTCGAAATGGTTCCCTAGATTGGTTGCAATCAACTGCATAAGTTCGAGGGAAAAAGGGCTCCAAATAATCACTGTTGAAGGTAAAGCGTGAAATGGTAAAAATGAAAAGTCATTTTGAATATTTATGGTCATTTTATCATTATTTTATTCATTTTTAGTATTTTGAACTATATATTCTTCATTTTTATTATGAAATAGGTATGTTTAATCCTTCTTGTGGTGTTTTGAGCAGGTCAAAAACTGTTAGAAAGTTTTTATTATGTTTTAACATGTAACTTTGACCGAGTACAATTTTATCTCTTTTTCGAACTCTATAAACCAACGAAAAAGGAAATTCCCTAGAGTCTTATTTCATCTCTTTTAAGAATCCAAAAATATGAAAATATTGTCGAGCACTTGTATTTTCAAACTCCTAAAAAATAAATGAAAACAAATCTACTCAGTATAAGTTTAACCCTTTTCCAGACTGAGATAGACTAACTACGAAAAAGGAATACCTTAGTGTTGGCAACATGATGCAGAGTATTGTCCTTGATGGCAACCTACTTGATAAAGTTGATGGAAAATTGATGAAATGAGATTGTTGGCTATATGATGCAAAGTGTTGTCCTTGATGGCAACCTACTTGATAAAGTTGATGACAACCTACTTGATGAAGTTGTCCTTGATGCAAACCTACTTGATGAGTTAAGGGGGAGATTGTTGGCAATGTGATACAATGTGTTGACTTTGATGGAACTTGCCTGATGAAGTTGTCCTTGATGAAAACTGACTTGATGAGTTGTCTTTGGATGGCAACCTACTTGATGAAGTTGTTCTTGATGGAAACCTGCTTGATGAGTTGCCTATGATAAGCAACCTATGTGTTAAATATGTAAGGATGATGTATCTTGTGTTAAATAAAGAAGGATGATGTATCTACAGATCAACTCAGAAGTAACAGAAGAAAGGAATTCCAGTAAGTGCCAAAGAAATGATAAATATGATATGTCACAAAGCATACGCAGGTTTTTCAAGGCAAAGTATCGTATGTACGCGGAAAAATACGTGCAAAGTAGCGTATGCCTATTTGCGCTCTAAATTCATAAAACCAAGGGAATTTACCATGGTATTGGCCCATTGTATTGAGCGCTAGAATATATATTTGATCCCGTCCAGGAATACCATTAGTAGTTAAGTGGTTTTGACTCATGGTATTGACAAAGGCTAAATCTATATAAGGAGAAGAAGATCATAGTGCAAGGTGTGCATGAGTCTAGGTTTTCAATGAATACTTCACTCTGAAGTATATCTGCATGGAATGGGTAACAGTTCATTGATTGATCTGAATTAATAATGCACCTATGGAGAAAATGATGAAGAGGGATCTCTAGATCTGAAATGACTATGTATTTTCTAGATATATTTATGGAATGTTTAGATCTGAGATGAGGCGAATATTTCTTGAAGTAAAAGGGTAAGATCTGAGCTATTTATTTGTTCTGAATAATTGCGCAGCCCTACAAAGTTTGAAGATCTATACGCAGGTTCGTGGAAGAGAAAGCGCGTATGGTATGTGAAATCAATCCTGAAATATATGCAGATGTATACGCAGGTTTGTTTCTGTTAAAGCGTGTGCATACGTAGGTTCAGTGAAGTAAAAGCGCGTATGGAACTAGGGTTTTGCTGAAGTATGTGGAATGAAATGTCTGATCTGTTCTACTATTTTATTACAATGATGTACTCATACAGATCTGGGTTGTTTGAAGTTTATTATGCTGCTGATTATGTTGATTAAAGATCAAGTTTTTGGTTGATTTGGAAATATGATGCAGGATGTTGTCCTTGATGGCAACCCACTGAATGAAGATAAAGACATGCGACTGTTGACATATGTTGTCCTTGATGGCAATCCACCTGATGAAGTTATTCTTGACTTGATGGACTTGGTAAATGATGTAAATAGAATTCGGCCACACTTACAAGGCACTCTTGGGGGGTACGCAAGTTCCAAATTTTCACCTCCAAGATGCACTTTTATGTCACCTGGGACACCTTTGTGTTCCTTCAAGCGAGCGTGCCAAGATGATATGGGAAGCACACTACAGCCGAGTCGCTGGGCATTTCGGGGTCGAGAAAACAGTAGCAATACTACAGAAGTATTTCTATTGGCCGAACCTTCGAAAGGATGTCGAGAAGCACATCAGATCCTGCACTGCTTGTGCCATTGCCAAACCGACCATCAAGAAGCAAGGACTATATACTCCACTACCTACCCCTAGTTGACCGTGGGAATCCATCTCCATGGATTACATGTCGGGCCTGCCTTCTACTAAGAATGGAAATGACTGTGTTTTCGTGGTCGTTGACAGATTCTCGAAGATGGCCATCATGGCGGCCTGTAAGAAGAATATCACAACAGAAGCCACTGCTAAACTCTTCTTTGAACGAGTATGGGTGCACTTTGGGATCCCACAGTCTATCATATCAGATCGAGATAGCAGGTTCCTCAGCACATTTTGGTCCAGCCTCTGGTCAATGATGGACACAAAGCTCACCAAGTCCACAGCTTTCCATGTTAAGTCCTTATATTAATAGTGTAGCCCCTTATTATGTTAGTTTATCCCCCCTTATTGTTATTATTGTACCCTTGTAACCCCCATTTTGTTATTATTGTGCCCTTAAATTATTATTGTTAGGTCGGCTAGGATTACATTGTGGCCCACTAGAATTACATTATGGCCACATGGACTCCTATATATAGAAAGGAGGTTTTGTAAATTGTATCATCCAAGAATTGTTCATTTATGTAATGTATTGGAGGTTTCCCCCTCGAAGTGGCTCATTTATAAGGCGTTTATATCTCTTTTCTTCTCTTTTTGGAGCTGGTTACACAACATTTGGTATCAGAGCCTTGGGAATCTAGGGTTTCGCTGCTCCAAACAGGTCATCGTGGAATTTTCGCTATAACATTTTTTCTACGAAGGTTCAGAATCGGAAATTCATATGGTGCGAAGCTGAAATCCTGAGGAAGTTTATCAAAAAATTTCAGAGCTTGGTTCGCAATATTTTTGGAGATATGATATGTGGAAGGTAGTGCTTTTTCAGGCTCCTGAATTGCATCTCAAAGAGGTGATCGTGGGAAAAGTTCAATAACTCTCTCTCTGGGCATCGGATTGGAGTGCCGTAAAAATTTGTCGCAATTAAACAGACTGTAGTTTATTTTCTATCAATTTCAGAGACAAAGGATGAAACAGTTGGACACTGGCAACTCTCTGTACAAGTTTGCTCTACTGAACCAGTCCAGAATTAGGTCATTGTGGGAGATTGGACACAACTTTGTCTTGAAGAATCCAAATCAGGTCAGACTTGTGGCATTTGAAAGAAGCTTCAGAGGGCTACTACAGGGCTGAATTTCAAATATCAAAGATTTTCAATTACAGAGATAATTTAATTTCAATATCGAGCTCCTCAAAGCAAGTAAAAGGTGTGTATTTTTTTCCGAATTGCATAAGTCTTGTTTGAAGAATCAAGTTGAATTGATTCCAAGGACATCTTGTAGAATTTCTTGTCAAAGAATGGGTTATATTATGCCTCCAAAAATAATTCCATACCCATTAAGCCCTCGTAAAGCTATACTATGACGCATGAGGAGGAAGAATTGCGATATGAGATATCAAAATTACAGACCAAGTGCAACAAATTTCGATCTTACGAAGAGAAACCGAAGATGACATAGATGGTTTAAAAGCAGAAATGGAGGCTAAGTTGGATGGTTTGAAGGATCAAATAATAGATAATATGGATGATAAATTAGTGTAATATCACATCGAGCATCAACAACAGGTTCTCCAACTCTCAAAAGATAACTTAACTTTGGTGCAGAATCTAATGAAACAACAGGAAGATCAACATCACATCGAAAGAAGTTTTGAAGCATTCACAGAAACAAGAACTCGACAAATACGATCAATTTCAGAGTATCTCAGCAAGTGGAAGAACCTTCCTGTAGAAGATTCCACAAGGGAGGATGAGAATTTTATACATAAGCATCAAGAAATAATCAAGTGTTGAGGACAACACTTGTTTGAAGGAGAGGGGCATGTTAAGTCCTTATATTAATAGTGTAGCCCCTTATTATGTTATTTTATCCCCCCTTATTGTTATTATTGTACCCTTGTAACCCCCATTTTGTTATTATTGTGCCCTTAAATTATTATTGTTAGGTCGGCTAGGATTACATTGTGGCCCACTAGGATTACATCATGGCCCCATGGACTCCTATATATAGAAAGGAGGTTTTGTAAATTGTATCATCCAAGAATTGTTCATTTATGTAATGTATTGGAGGTTTCCCCCTCGAAGTGGCTCATTTATAAGGCGTTTATATCTCTTTTCTTCTCTTTTTGGAGCTGGTTACACAAAAAGGCCAGACAGAGGTCGTCAACAGAATGATTGTACACATTCTGCGCATGTACAATTCAAAGCATCCACGCACATGGGACAAGAGCCTCCCTTATGTACAACATAGTTATAACCGGGCTCTCCACAGTTCAATTGGCCATAGCCCCTTTCAGGTGGGCTTGGGATTCCAGCCACTATGTCCCATTGACGTAGCCATGCCATTTGCAGCTACTCAGGCCGATTCAACGCACGTCTAGTCTGAAGTTGACAAAGCAAGTAGCTTCATCGAGCACATTCAACACATCCGCCAACAGGTTCATGATATATTGGACAGAGCCAATGCGAAGTACAAGTAGCGCCATGATCAACACCGGGTGCCACACAACTTCCAGGTGGGCGACAAAGTATGGCTGCATTTGCAGAAGGAGCGCCTCACTGGACCTTACCGCAAGCTTCGCCCGCTCCGATACGGATCGTACACCATCACCAAGGCTGTAGGGAACAATGCTTTTGAGCTTAGTATTCCACCATTCCTTGGTCTGCACCCAGTCTTCAATGTGGATCGCCTTCGTCCTTACTTCCCACCTCTACTGGACACTTCGGACATTGCAGAACAACTCACACCAACAGAGTTAAACCCAGACTGCATGGAACAAGCCACCATAGATTGTATCATGGACATGCAAATTAAGAACACTCGCCAACAGAGGATCCAACTGTATCGGGTTGTCAAAGCTGGCCAACTCCTGCACCAAGGAAAGTGGTTCACCAGGGACCAAGTTCAGCATAAATTTCCTCATCTCATGGAGGAACTTAACGCAATGGGGACCATTGCTTCCTAAGGGGGGAGGAATGATCCAGGTGGATATTGGTGGCCACCCACCTATTCCATTTGGCCCCCCACCATTGTCTCTTTCAGTTTTTCAGTTTCGGCATAACTTACTATTTTTAGCAGTTTTTCGGGTCCTGAACTTCCGGAGCCATTTTGAGGCCCTAAACGATGTTTTGTGGTTATCAAAGCACCGAAATTTGTAGTCCTCGGATAGAGCTTTCTAATGATGTATCATGTGCATCAAACGGAGATAGTATGCCAATGTTACGTTCCTAGGAAGTTGAAACACCAATTTACCCAAGCGGGGCCCATAGTTTTGGCGCTTCATCTCCTAGGGTTAGGTTTTTGGGATGTTTAGGGTTCTCCATTGTTTCTCAATAATAAATATGCCCTCGAGCCTCATTGTAATGCAGTTCAGAGGCCTGTAGCCGCCACATCTCTTCTCAGAGATAGCTACCAGCGCCCTAGCTAGTTTTATTTCCATTCTGTCTGTAAGCAAATTTCAGTTCTTTGATATTAATGAAATGAAGTGTTATTTCCGCTGCATCTCTGTATTTATGGTTATGTGTTTATTCTGTTGTGTTCCTTCATAAATCCGGATCAAGAAGCTATGTTTAGTTTAGGTTTTTTTCCCCAGAAGGCAACCCCTTGCTTGTATGAGGGCATTGTATTGCAGATGTGTATTGTATGTGTATGCTCAGAGCGTGAAACATATAGGGAGACTGTGAGAGAGAATAGAGGATATTACAGCGGATTTGTTGTAGGTTGTGTCTCTTCATTTTGCTAGATAATATAAATTAAGGATTAGTTGTTCGGGGTGGACGTAGCCCAAACTCGGTGAACCACGTATATCTGCGTCTCTCTGGTTTTATGTGTTTTGTGTGCTTATTTTTTCCGCATATTTTATGTGTTTCATTTCTCTGTAATATATATTTTTCTAACATTTCCTTCTTCCTAGAAGGAGATGCTGGCATCTGCAAGATACCAAGAGCCAAATTGTTGACCATTTAGGGAAAGGAACCAAAGGTATCACCAACTGCCTATGATCTAGTCAAGAAGTTGGCCAAGAAAAATATAAAAGTGTTTAGAAGGGTGCTAACTAGGAAGGATTTGAGAAGGATTGATGGAAGAAGCAAGAAAATTTTTTGTAGAAAGAATGAACTAAGGTGGAGATGATTATGATTTATCTGGAAGGGACCTTGGGCCCTTAACCATTCATGTCCAGGTGATAAGGAGGAAATAAAGGAAAAACATTTACAGACTTCTTCAGATCATGGGGATTCATCCATAGTTGGGTTCACTAGTTTTTAGGAGAGAACCTATGAAGGATATGAGTAGTCAAGTACATATGGTGAGTGGCAACACCCTGTTTTTCAGAGAAACTTTCAGGGAAATCTGGTGATAATCAGTCGACTTGAAAAAGTACATGGGGAAATGAAGGAGTTGATTTCTCATGATGGTGTGGTAGTTGAGTCCATAGATATCTAGGAGAACATCCATAAATAGGATGGGAAATCAGGTGTAGATAAAATCGACTAGTACATCCATGTCTGACACCGAGAGAGGGTGGGAAACAGATTTTCCGCACATGCGGAGAAGGCCAGGAAGAAGACATTCATGGAGAATAAAATGAGGAGTCCGTAGTAATAAACTGAAAAGATGATCATGATGATGTGGGGCAACATGAAAAATATAGTATGTAGGATGAGCCATTTCTAGAGAGTCAGTCAAAGGTTCAAGCTGGAGCTATTATAGTTGAGAATACGATGTAGACAAATACATATACATTCAATAGGGCACCAGAATGACCAATAGAGAACTTTTAGGGAAAGATCGTGCATTTCAAGACACATATTATGATGTTGAAGTAGAGAGTCTCGACATATCGAGACAATATCTTACAAGAGAACCTAAAAATTGAGGAGTTGATAGGGGTATGTTCTAACTCAGCGTCCAAGTTATTTAATGTAGAGGAACATCTCAAGTCCCTCACAAGGTAGTAGGAGGAATACAATGGGAGTTCAATAGCATCCCTCTACAGGGGTACATATATAAAGCTTGTAGGACTACTAATCATCCTTTATAAATTAGGGAGAGCAGGGAAAATTTCTCCAAATGGATCATGTTCAGTGACCAATTGGAGAAGCATGAGATGAGAAACATGCAACATCATCATAATAGACTCATCCCATGTGCAGGGATTCATGCATTAGATCCTTCCCATGGGATGTATTGGTGAGAATTTAATTTGGAGATCTATTGATGGGTTGATTCCTAGGAGGATACTCATAGCCAAAACCATATTTCAGCTTGGGTCCTTAGGCACATGTAATGATGGAGGGACAATATGGCATCATGACCCATAGGTCCCAGGACTTAGGTGGCATTGGGATATAGGTGAATCTGTGAAGAGAAGGATTGGCTGGAGGATTTTTTGGGATCGAGGGATCGGAGGATCCATTCAAGATCATTTATCATGGAGGTGTGGAATGACACACTAGTTTGTATGGGATCCAAGTCTCAACATACAGATGATTTTTATGTGGATAGAAGTGGATTTCTTAAGGGAAAGCAATATTTTGGAATGAATATTTTTGATACTTCCTTTTCTTGATGTGGTCAAAATGGAAGGAATATACCCATGGTATTTACCATGGTATTTTCCCATGGGCCCTGCCTATAGTGTCTACCTCCGTTTTCTGGGGGAAAATAATAAAATAAGGTTTATATACCCTCAAGCCTATTTAAGGGGGTAGGAGCTAGGAATTTGGATCATCCTAACTTACGTATCTATTTTTGTTGTTGATAACTTGGCGAGGCTAGTTCTAGTTTGATCCCGGGATGAAAACACCACAGAGATTTTGTTGCTGGATCCATCCAGGATTCATAAGTGGACTTGAGTGTCTTTGTTTTCTTGTGTTGAGAAATTTTGCATGTGTTATTTTATTCACCTACTAATATTAATAAAGGGCAACATTTCTGGATCCCATCTGTGTCCTTGTTCTTGTTGAAAGTATACTTTAATTAGAACACTAAAGTGTGTTAGATCTACTAATTTTTTTAAATTTTAGGATCCTACAAAGGAGCCCAAAAAAACTGCATTTCCTACAACATATTGCTAGATCGCCATGTAATCGAATAATCAAACCCCTACGGACCGCTAAGTTACTGCGGAATGACTTGTCGTGAAGTATTATTATGGCATTCAATTAGATAATGTTTAATATTTATTGTGTTAGGTGTGCAACTAAATCAAAGGTTTTTATGTTTTTTTCTTGTTCCTTGAATATTACTAAAAGATTTGAAATATTTTGTAATCACCCATGGTATTATTGTCCCATGGTATTGTAATAAAATTTATTTTTACAAAATAAATTGTAATAATTATTTTTACAGTGTATAAATAAAAAGGAACTGAAAATCTGTAAGATCCAAAATGATAAAATAATTAACATATATGTCACATCGAGGTATTATATTTAAAATAATTTCAATAATGATAATGAACACAATGTGATATGAAAATCCAGCCCTTTCTTCATATTATTAGCTGGAAACAAAGATACATTCCCATATAAAAATATTTGAGCCCCTGCAGTGGCATGCTCGACTGCTCATTAAAACATAAAACAAATAATGAAGCACAATCATAGACCCTCGATGGATCCACCACACAAAAATCACCGTGGGGCTTTCATCCCAGGATCAATGCTAGAATTGGCGACGCCAAGTTCTCAACAAAAACACAATAAGAAATATAAACTCGAATGCTCTCAATTCCTAGCTCCAACCCCCATTTATATGCTTTATGGATTTTATGGAAGCCTTCTTTTATTATTTTCCCTCGAAGATGAAGGGGAATACTATGGGAAGATACCATGGGTACTTTCTACCCCTTTGACCATCAAGAAAAAGTATCCATAGGATTGATGACTTTTTTGATTAGTTAAAGGGAGAGGCAATGTTCTCAAAGTTTGATTTGAGATCTGGATATCATCAAGTACACATTAAGGAAGAGGAAATTTACAAGATATCTTTCCAGACTAGCTATGGGCATTATGAGTTTATTGTAGTTCCATTTTGTTTCACTAGTGTACCAACTAAATTTATGTGCTTGATGAATAATGTGTTGTTCCCTTACTTGGACAAGTTCGTTATTGTATTCATTGATGACATATTGATATATTCTAAGAATGGGGAATACCATGCCGAGAATTTAGCAGTAGTATTGATATTTTTGAGAGAGCATCAATTGTAGGCTAAGCTCAGCAAATGTTGTTTCTTTTCGATAGAGGTACATTACTTATGGCACGTGGTTTGGAAGGAAGACATAAAAGTGGATCTAGAGAAGAGAAGGGCTATCATGAAGTGGAAAAATCTGAGAAATGTGGATGAGTTAAGATCATTCATGGGGCTAGCACGCTACTATAGGAGGTTCATCTAGAACTTCTCTCGCATTGCATATCCTATTACGTCACTGCAAAGGAAAGGTAAGAAATTTTAATTGATAGAGGAATTTGCAACATGTTTTGAATAGTTGAAGTAGTTGTTGACAAATTCTCCAGTGTTAAAGATCACAAACTCAGAAAAATATTTTATGGTATGCAGATATGCTTGCAAGAGAGGACTTGGTGGAGTCCTTACGTGGGAAGGACGCGTAGTATGCTACGAGTCGCGGAAATTGAATGAGTATGAGGAGAACTATCCGACACATGATTTGAGTTGGAAGCGATCATTCATATATTGAATATGTGCAAGAACTTTTAGGAAGACAATTTGTATTGATGAGTGATCACAATGGTTTAAGGCATCTATTTGACCAAATGAATATGAAGGCCAAGCAAGCTAGATGTTTATCCATGATTAGTGAGTTTTACTTCAAAATCAGGTATATCAAAGGTAAATAGAACAAGGTTGCAGATAATCTTAGCAGACATATACAAGTGAATCATATAGAGTCTACGAGTTCCTATGGTACAAATCTACAGGATAAGATCTTGTAGGCAGGTCAACAAGATTTTAGGAATATGGAACTTAGGAAAAAATTCCAGCAGAGTATAGGTACAAATAAGTGTACAGGTATAGGTATAGCCACAAGAGCACGAGATGTGGACTATCATCTCACAATAGATGGCTTGATCATATTTAGGGACAAGATATATGTGCCAGATAATAGTGAGCTCAAGAAGGTGATATTGAGGGAGTTTCATTTAAAACCATATTCAGGTCACCCAAGAGATCAAAATACATTGACTGCACTAAATAAATTCTATTATTGGCCGAATCTGAAAAAGGATGTGGAAAATTTGGTGGCTAGATGTTTGGATTTTGAGCAGGTAAAGGAAGAGTGTAGGCATCTAGGTGGACTACTACAGTAGATTATGATTCTAGAGTGGAATTGGGAGGTCATTTATATTAGTTTTATCATATTTTTTTTCCGAGGAAATCGAGACAACATAATTACATCATGGTTTTTGTCGATAGGTTGACTAAGGTAGCACACTTCATTCTATTTAAAAATACATATTAAGCTAGTGATGTGGGACAGGTGTTCATCAGAGATATGATCATATTGCATGGTGCTCCAAAGAATATTGTGTTAGATGGGGATGTAAATTTCACTTCCAATTTTTGGAAGGATTTTTTTGTAGGAGTAGGCACAGAGGTGGCCCTCGGTACGGCTTAACATCCGTAGACAGAGGGACAAAATGAGAGGTTCAATACGATATTGGAGTACATGTTGAGGATATATGTGATGCATCAATAGAGGAGATGGGAGGAGTACCTTCTGTTGGTCGAGTTTTCTTACAACAATGTTAACCAAAATTCACTGAGGATGATTCTATTTGAGGCATTGTATGGGTAGAGTTGTGACACTCCCATCAATTGGAGTGATCCGGTGGACAAGGTATTTATTGGATCAGACATGTTGGAAGAAATGAAACATGACTTGAAATTAGTTAAGAAGAATAAGAAAGAAGAATAGGATAGTAACAACATTTATGTAGATCAGAACAATTTGTTTAAGGAGTTTCAGGTTAGGGAACAGGTGTATGTGCGCATAAAACCAAAGAATATCTTCTTGCGGATTGGATCATGTGCCAAGCTGGAACCTTAATATTCTGGACCTTTCAATATTCTTAAAAGGATTGGGCAAGTAGCCTATCGACTTGAAATTCCTCCGCCAATGAAAGTACATGATGTTTTCCATGTGTCATTACTTAATAAGTGTGTTAAAGATGTTGATCATGTGATTGACTGGTATGTATTACAAGTGGACCCAAAAGGAGAATTCCAGCCAGAACCATAGTGTATATTGTAGAAAAATATCCTGATGCTCTAGAACTAAGAAATTAAGCATGTTAAAGTGCATTGGAAAAATTTTAGGCTCGATGAAGCTACATGGGAGAGGTGGATCAAATGTGGGCTATGTCTCCTTCATTGTTTTTCAATTGATGAAAAGCAGTTTTGGTATGATATTTTGGTATATGTTTTGTCGTGATGTTTTGGTATATTTAGATATGTATATGGATGTAAATACCACCATGAGCTATGTTATAAATCTCCAATAAGTGGTATGGGTGTCATTTTATTATAGTTGTCATGTCGTCATGTTGGTTTTCTTCTCAGCACGGTGATCATTGTAAATACCGCATCGGTATATGTTACAAAGATCCATGGGAGTTATGTTTTATTTTCAACAGTTTTGATGAGGTATAGTTATGGTTGAACATTGAGGATGGTGCCCTCCAAGAGGGAGGGTTTTGTAACAACCCTGGTGAAAATTCCATGTAATAAAAGTTAATAAAGGAAAAATAATAACCACAGTTATGGGACACTTATTCCAAACTGAATGTTGGCAAAAAAAAATAGTGTGGGTGTCTTTTGGTTTATTATGTATAAGGAAATTATAAAAGGATTTTGAAATCCAAAGTGACATTTATTAGCATTTATTCATGAAAATAATGGAAATTAGGAGAAAAGGAAGGTGAAAGGTCATAGACTTCATGTGAGAACAAAAATGGAGGAAAATAAGGGAAATTTGAAGAGAATAGAGGCCTCATTGATAAAAAGGCTTCTATGGATCAGTTGGTACCTTTTACTAGTTCAGTTTTGGAGCTCTCTCTCTATTCTATCTTTGTATCTCTCACTCTTGGAAACTTAGAGTTTTCTTGTAGCATTTTAACATTCAATGAAGAAAGGAAAAGAAGGAAAGTAGGAAGCAGGGATCAAGCAACTGCAACAAGATTCTTTACATGTATCGATTTTCATGTGTGGTTTCCTTGCTAGATTTTGCATAGATGGTGTTGCATGTATGTTCTTGGTTCTCTTGCTATCATGGGCATGGGTTTTTCTAGGTGTGACAATGTATTTCAGCCTAGCCTTACCATTTCTGGATAGCCATGGTATGATGGGGTTATCATGTTTTGGTTGGGCTATATTTCCAGATGGATTTAAAGCTGAGTGAGGTTGATCTCTAAATGAAATAACACATTGCCTAGTTATAACCATTGAACCAGACTGTAGCTTGTGGTAAAGCCACATTTTGTGTTTCCTCGGTGGGCATAGGAATCCTCAAAAAACATATGGAGGCATATACAATAAAACCTATAGGTGGTGTCTCTCAATCAAGCCGAGCAATCCCAGGATGGGCTCTAGGCTAAAACCTAGAGGGTGGAGTCTCGATTAAGACATAGTGATATGGTGTGGATTGCGGTAAATCCTAGGGACTAGAAGACAAGAAAATTTAGCATGGTGTAGGTGGAGAAATTCGGTGGCATCCATGATTTCTTTGGCCTAGTGATCTGGTGGAGATCGTGATAAAGCCTGCTATTACATGTTTATTTTATTTTTCCTAGTGATGCGATGAGGATCGAGGTAAAGATGGTTTCCATTGATGCGGGTGCGGTGGTTTAGCCTCATGAAGCCCTGGTTGGTTCTTTTGGTGTGAGTCCCACATTCATGCTTGGAATATGGCACGGGGGGATTTTGATAAAGAGAGATTTGGCTCAACCAATATATGGTTGGGTGGAACGTGGGAGTCCCATACTGGGTCGGCTTCTACATTCATGAATAAGAGCTCCATTCCATGGTAATTTATGTTTATATTTAATGTATTATATGTAGCATTCATAGCTATTGTATCCTCAATATTTTTTTTGTTTATATGCTGGTTATGGACGTATTTTATGACTGTGAAAATGTATGGCTCTCATCATTTTTTGATTTGTAAATGAATATATGACCTCCTAGATGATAATGTAGCTAATGATATAAGGGAACAATTCTTCTTATTTATTCTCAGATAAGTATGATACCCCTATGCTCAGATATGTTGTTTAAATGTGTAGATTACATATTTGTGATATGTTTGGCGAAACTTCTATCATGGATAGTATGGGTCCAGTAAAGTCCTTGTTTAATTAATTTCATTTCTGTCATTATTCACTTGTTATATTTCATTACTGGAAGTGTCATGGAGTTCTGGGCAATGACCTGAGCCCTGGACCTGAAAAAGAGGCACAAAAATTGGATTCGCAGGTTCAGAACTACTGGGAAACGTCCCCAGTCGAACACATACCCATGTTGTGTGAGCGACTAGAGGCTTCCAGTTGCACTCTTTCCCATGTCAAGGGAGCAACTTGGGGATTGATGCAACTAAAAGTCCAGTTTGTCTCATAGGCTAACCTCCTAGAAGGATTGGTTGGCTCCCAAGTGTCCTATAGCAGGTGTAGAAGGTATGCGTAGTTGTGTGGGTGGTGCAAGTTCCACTTCCTTAAGGTGACTTTGGAGTTTGAATCAGATCATAGTAGCCTCTCATCACATGTTTACCTCAGTTGGCCGGTTATTTGCGTGAATATGGGAAGAGAGTGTTACATATATAGTTCTCTATTTAATGATATGATATTATTATAATGTGAAAATTAGATGTTGAAATGTACTGAGGAAATTGTATGATGGATTTATCTAATATAAATAAAAAAAAATATTTTACATAATTTAATAAAAAATTCTTAATATTACTTAATTAAATGAATCTCTTTAAAATGATACAAATGAAATTAATAAAATTATTTATGAGTTAGACCCAAAATATAAAGTAAAATAGTGAATACAAAGCACATTATTCACATTAATAAATTAATTAACTAAACAAAATTTTGTAGTTTAATAAAACTTGATTGAAAATTAATGTGTTAGCTAAAAAAATTATGAAAAATAATAATTTTTGATTTAGGATGATAATTTGATGTAATTTTACAGTGAATTTAGTTATGACGTGTAAATAAATGAGATGTAAAATAATAAATTAGGTTGTTATATATATACATTTTATTTATGAATTTTTATATAATCATGTGGAATTTTTCTTTAAATATAACACTCGAGTTCTGATTATTGTTGATTTTGAATTTCTAGATGATGGAATCTCCTTTAAAAAAATTACACAACTTTATAAAATATATTATTTCTGTGTAGAAATCCGTTTTGAAAATTCTTAATGTTGATTTTATATATGTGTAAGATTCAATTTAGGTAATAAAATGTTAGAGTAGGTAAGAAAGGTCTATAATTTAATATTTTTGTAGATGTCAAAATAAAAAATAATAATTGAAAAAAATTGAAAAATTATATATTTTAAATTGTATAGTTAAATTTATATGTATGGAGTTTAATTGGTGATAGATTTTTGTAATTCGATTAAGGATAATATTAAAAGTTAACATATTGAGAAGAATTTGAAAAAGGAGCTTTTTATTGATTTTGTCATCCAAATCACAAGGAACATCATATCTAACATAAACCTAAAGAAATGAAGTCAAACAATGTACGAGTCAGAAAAATAGATCCCACCACTAAGAAATGGTCTAAAGAAATTAATTCAAACAATATAAGAGTGAGAAGAATAGATCCCACCACTAAAAAAAATCAAATTTCAAATCATAGAAATGCTATTTATTTTTAAATATAATTGCTTATTTTTAAAAGAATATAAATTGAATCATGAATAATGTTCCAAACTACCATATAATGCTTTTAATGGGTATATTTGGCCTCTAATGGAAATATGAGTGCTATTAGGAATTGTTATGCATGATTTATGATTCGAGACAAAAGTATCTCCCATAGGTTTGGTGGCCAACCTAGCAAAATAGAGAAAAAATGAATCCAATGTTTCCCTTAAATTAAATAGATTATGGAATGAAGCCTACCTAGAATCTGCTACATGCTTCATTCTTTCTTCAGCTTGAATGCTCCAATTCCAACTCCGATTTCCAAAATTAGAATTTTCATAGTCAGACAACACAAGCCAAGAAACTACGAGATCTATGCAGTATAATCTAAGTACTCTATTCAATAGATCAACATGGAATTAAAAATACATGAAATAATGACATAAAATACAGGAAAACATAGAACCCTTTTCATTAATATAAATGGAAGGAGTTTACAACTACAAATAGGTGTTGATCTCGTAGAAGAGCTCCTCCAAGTTTTATTGTCCTTCCCTTGTCACAATATGCAACTCCAATCACCCTAAATTCATGGAATGTTAACCTCTCACCTCAGAAGCTCATATGAAAATGCAGAATTCACTATTTGTGGAGTTTCACCAAATATTAACTAAGGTTTATTTGAAGTGCGAAATTGAGGAAGATTGACTCTTTAAGTGCCTTGAACATAACCTTGAGAACTAAAAATAAGCATTAACAAAACAAAGAAAATAAGAAAAAATAGAAAATTGATGTTGGAGTTCGTCCCTCCTATACTACATCTCCGGGTACGCTTCCAAGTGGTCATCTACTATATTAAAAATTCTCATAAATCTATTTACATCAAATTTCACCATTATGGAATATGCACACAGGCATCAATGGTTACTATCAAAAGAGAGGCCTCAACCTCAGCTCTCCATAGCAACCGATCGTTCTAAAAAATGCCTAATATTTTCCAACTTATGCCTCAAATGGAATTTATAGGCACAAAATAAATATAGTTCGATGACTTCGCCTTACAAATCCCCTGAGCATTGGCACATTGGTATATATTTTTATAGAGTCATGGGTAGGTCCCAGATTCAAACCTGCGAACCTCCCGGACTTGAATGGAAAACATAAAAATTGTATTGTTATTACAAAAATGGTATATTTACATTTAGTTCAATAGAATGGTGACCCCGCTCTATAGTTTAAAGAAAACATTCTTAATTCAACCCAAATTTTGGGTGGTTACACGGCCCGTGGAACTTAACCCCTGGCGGTGATGGTTCTGGTCACATATCTCAGCATATGTTAACGGTTAACTCCAACGATGATACCCTGTGGTAGGGTTGTTGGTAACAACTTTGCTGTGGTCAGATGTGAACACCCTCCTCGAGGCTTCAGCGGTGTGGTAAGGCTGGCAATTAACGACTCCGAAAAATATATTTATATATAATTGTTATATTTTTTAACTTCTCCGCTCCAAATTTGGCTTTGTTGATATGTATTTAACCTCTGAGTTGGCGGGCCTACCAGATATGGTGGGCTCCACCAACTAACCCCCCAATCCATATTACAACAAAGTTTAAAATGACATTTGCGGCATACCATTACAAAGCACTGTGATGGTGCAATGATAAAGTTTTGTAATAAAACAATGAAGGTCAGGGGTTTGACTCTGACCCATGCCAATTCGACCTTTGACTGCATTGAATTTGACTGCGAGGTGTCCCACTATGGAGCTGCCATTGGGCTTGCAAAGGCCCATTTTTCACCTGTTTGCCATAAACTTCAGAGTGTGTTTTCTCACTCATATAGAGGCCATTTTCTAAACCGAACATACTTCCAGAATCAGCGTGACAAGCCCTTAGACTTGGCATTGTTTTCATGAACATTTGAGACTGTAAAATTCTCATAATTTCAAGGATCCTCCTGGGTCATTCCTCTCCACTAGAAGCTTTTGGACCACAAAATGTTTGGTTTTAAGCGGACATGAGGTGAGGGTACAACTACCTCACCCTTTCAATCTCCATCCACCTTTATTTGCTTGGATTCATGCCTTTCAGTCCCACTTGAAGACACTCAACATATCCATGCCTGGTAGTGCAGACCTTCCTCTCTAAGATGGTATCTTCTTGTAACTCACTCATACATTCAGATGAAAAGTCATCTACAGTTGGAATTTGAACATTTTCCTATAGATCCATGATCATAGGAGGTTCATACAACTTGAAATTTTAAACATTTACAATTGAATATATGTGCAGGTATGGAGGAAAATTCAACCGTAATGAATTGTGCCCAATATTTTCAACAATTCTAAAAGGACCATAAAAAATAGGTTTCAACTTTTTACCTTCACCTTTCATCCTTTATTTTCTAATTTGTAGCCATAATTGACCACCAACCTAAAATTGATGATCCACCTGATACTTGTCATGTCGCATTTTGTATATGGCCTGACTTTTCTCCATTTGATCCTGCATTGCTTCATGAATATTCTGGATTCTTTGAATGAAACTGATTTATTTGTTGACATCTCCATATCCATCCTCCTTGGCTTCTTCACCAAAAATTAATTCCATTGATTATTTTTGTAGGTACCAAAAACATGTCTCAAAAGGAGATCTACAAGTAGAAAATGCAAGGCCCGATTGTAAGCATGTTGGACATAGTGTAAGGATTCATCCCACAACTTAAGATGTTTGCTGCAATAGCCTATCAGAAGATGTAGCACCATTCTGTTTACCACCTTTGTTTTCCCATAAGTTTGTGGATGAAAAGTAGTGCTCTTTTTCAACTTAGTGTCCATGAGTCCCCACAAAGTGGACCAAAAATCCCCCATGAAATGAGAGTCATGATGTGAAATGATAGAAATAG
This sequence comes from Pinus albicaulis, assembly GCA_034641835.2. Classification (NCBI taxonomy): domain Eukaryota; kingdom Viridiplantae; phylum Streptophyta; class Pinopsida; order Pinales; family Pinaceae; genus Pinus; species Pinus albicaulis. The sequence goes on from CM076570.1 coordinate 204,468,486, forward strand.
GCAACCCAAAATGAACCCATACATTTTGAAGCAAGAATGGTGCAGTATTTTAAGTAGTTACTTTCTTTTTACATGGAACAAGAATACACATTTTCCTAAATCGATCAACCACAACATACAAATAATCATGGATTTCTCAAGACATTTGAAGTCCTCCTACAAAATATATAGATAAAATGTTTGATGACCGAGAAGGAACTGGAAGTGGCATATACAAACCTAACTTTCTATTATTTGGTTTTCTTGTTTAACACATGACAAAACCTTTGATGTACTTAGTTACTGTTTCATTCATTCGAGGCTAATAGCAATACCTTTGAAATTGTGCCACTGAAACATGAGAATAAAGTGCTTCCTTGATCACATGCACTCTTTCTCCCCGCGGTGTGCACAACTTTCCAATATGGTATAATAACCTATCATGAACATGATAATTCATTTCTTCCACATGATCACGATGAGTTAGTGATTCATAAACATATTTGAAATCATAATCTTCAGCATATTGTTCAATGTAACTTTCATGTGCTAAAGAACTATTTTGCAGAATAACTAAAGCATTCACCGGAGGTCTTGATAACATATCAACTACTTTATTGGTGTTAACATTATTATGTTTGATTACTAAGTGGAGTTGTTGCAAAAAAACCATCAATCTAAAATGTCAAGACTGATGCAACTTATTTTGAGATTGAAGGTACGGAAGTGGTTGATGATTTGTATGAATCATTGTTTCTTTGCCAATTAAATAATGTTTGCATGTTTTAATACTTTTCCCTAATTCATATAATTATTTATCATATGTTGGATAGTTAGCAACTACTTTAGAAAATGTTTTGGAATGAAAACAAATAGGCTTTCCTTTCTGCAATAACACTGCACCCATTGCATACCCACTAACATCAGTTTCTATTTCAAATGGTTGTTGAAGGTCCGGTGCAACTAATATTGGAGTTGAAACAATTTTATTCTTTAAAGTGTGAAATGAATTTTTTTCCCTCCCGACTAGAAGTAGACGTTAGAACTTGTTAAAGCATGAAGTGGTGATGCAATAAAAGAGAAATGAGAAATAAACCTCCTCTAATATTGAACTACACCCAAGAAACATCTAATTTCTGTTACATTCTGTGGTCTTAGCTACTTAACAATCACATAAATTTTAGTTGGATCTATTTTTAGCTAACCACCTCCAACAATGTAACCAAGATAAACTAAGAAAGTTTTTCCAAATTCACACTTGGAAAGTTTGAGATACAGTTTCTCTCTTTGCAACACATCAAAAACTTGTTTAACATGCTTTACATGTTCTTCCAAACTTGAACTGAAAATAAGAATATTATCCAAATAGACTATGACAAACTTATCAATAAAAGGACGAAAAACATCATGCATCACTCTCATAAAAGTTGTTGGAGCATTGCATAACCCAAACAACATAACCAACCATTCAAAAAGCCCCTCTCTAGTCCTAAACAAAATTTCCAATATATCCTTCTCTGCAATATAAATATGATGATAACCACTTCTTAAATCCAGTTTTGTAAAGTAAACATAATTCTTTAACTGATAAAGAAAATCATTGATTCTAGGAAGAGGATAGTTATTCTTAATGGTGATTTTATTTAAGGCTCTAAAATCAACACACATTCTCTAAGTTCCTTATTTATTAGGGACTAATATGATCCACATGGAGAAGAACTAAGTCGAATAAAGCCGTTATCAACTAATTCCTAAATTTGTTTCTTAATTAATTCATTTTCAATGACCAACATATGATAAATGCCAATGTTTGGGAGAGGGGCATCAGATTGTAATTGAATATCATGTTGTATTTCTCATTTTGGAGGTAAAATGTTTGGTTCTTTAAACAATTATTTATAAGAATCTACTATTTCAACCAATTTGTCCTTGCACTGAGAATCCATTTGGGGAATTTTGAGGTCTAAAATGGGCCTCCTAAGAAAAATGTATAACCAAAATAAACATTATAAGAACCAATAGGATTCAAGATGATGATGTCAACCATGGGGTATGATTCACTATTTTTTAAGTAAAAGGGTAAAAATATTAAAAAATAATAAAATAATTAAACTACTTTTTCAACTCGTATTTTCAACTTATCTCCTAAATTTTTTACTCAAATTTCGAGTGGGAGTACTCGTTAGATGCGAAATTTAATTCGTCATCCAAGGAGTACCCATGTGGCATACGTTTGATGGACTCCAATACACAAAAAATGAGAAATACATGAAAAAACGTGATTGCAATCATGTTTTTTATGTATTTCTGATTTTTCGTGTAGCAGGGTCCATCGAAAGTATGCAACATGGGTTCTCCTTGGATGAGGAATTAAATTTTCATCCAACAAGTACTCCAGAGTGATAGTGAATATTGTCTTTTTTCCCTCTAAAATTTGATGATGTCATCAAATCTTGTTTTATTATTTCCACTTTTATTTTATAATTTCCTTAGGAGGCCCATTTTAGACCTCAAAAATCCCCTAATGACATCATTGAAAAGAATCATACTTATATTTAGGTTTTTCCTTAACAAACATGAGAACATACTTTTCAATTGAACTTATGAGTCTTTTCATTTGACTAGTTCTTTGTGTTGGGTAGTCCATATCTTTATGATCAAGATGCCATATTTTATAGAAAGGAGCATAAGTATCATCTCTTTTACGATAGAATTGAATATATTGTCAGGGCATACAAAATTAAGACAAACTTGGATTTAATCAATGTATAAGATATACAAAAGGAAATCCCTATTAGAGATAAACAACATGTCCTAAACCTCCAAAGGAAAGTGACAAAACACTCATATTCAAAAATAAAGTGGTAATAAAAAATATATGTTTGACAACTTTCCTATCCTTTTACTACATGTTCCCTTGTGTTGTCACTTCCTACACTCAATTGCTCACTTTTTCCTTTGTATTATAATCATACATTGTATTTAACTTGTTTTTTTTATCTATCATTTGATATTATTTAGTTTTCACTTGTCTCAGCAACCCAAAAATTTTAGTATCTGGAAGGATGTGTTCTAGCGGCTACACCGACCTCCAAAATTTTTCCATTGCCTAGATTTTGGAACCTAACCTTATTTTTGTAGGATCTTACCTTGCATTGCTATCATGTATCCATGCTTTGAATGATGTTTATATTTTAGTTATGATTATGTTCACGTTCTCTTCACTTAGCAAATCTTTTTGAAGTAACAAGATAATCTCGTATCTAACCCTTGTGCAGAAGTTTTGGGCTTGCCTCCAGAAAATGCGCAATTCATGAGCCAGACTTGACCTTGATGTTGAGAATTGCACACTCGTGATTGACATCCTTGAGCTCGGAAACTACGACGACATGACAAGAAACGGAACATTGAGCCTAGAAACTACGTGATGTGCATTGCATGTTTTCCCAGAAAAATTAGAAAATATAAAAAGAAAAAAAGCATCCCTAAAATTTAGGGATCTATGTAATATTCCCAATTAGCCCAAGCTAATGGGAATATCTTATTTTGCCTTATTTTATCTTGCATTTCATGTTTATGAATAAAATGGGAAGGAGGACAAGTAAAACTACTAAAAACCATGAATAAATCAATGCTTATGTAAACAGAGACATATATGGGCCATCTAAATAATCTCTTGCAGGTATGAATGGGCTTAAATCATAAGACTGGGTCAACCTTGACCAATTCAATAGCATAGTCTAGGTGCAATGAACCTCATGGATACATAGCGCAGTTCTAGATGGAGGCTCCACATGTGAAAGGGGCTAACTCATTGAGGTGGTTTAGGGTTTGACAAGGCTTTCACCCTATAAAAGAAGGAGGAGGACAACATGAAGTTGTTGTTGATGCTATTATTTTCTGAAAGTATTGTCTGATTAGACATCCTTTGTTGGGGTTTCCTATTTAGGAACTCCCACCTCCTTCCTTGAGGAGCTCTTGGAGGAGTGTTGTTTGTTTAGTCCACTGTTCGGCATTTGGCCAAGCCACATCTTGCATCTACAGTCCAGTTCTGCTTAGGATTGGGTTGTCCATGTAAGCTGCAGCAAGTGGAATTCTAGATCTGCAAATATCTAGCTTATATTGCAGCCTCTTCTCAGTGAGTGTGTCTTTTAACCTCCTGGAAGAGTGCATCCATTGTTTGAGCTTCAGTTTTACATCTTGGCATCAGGCCAACACAGTTAATCAAGCTGCAGCACAGTCTCCCTTGAGGGACTGCGTTATTTTCATGGAGATCAGACCTCTTCAGATCTAAGTCATTTCAGTGCTCTTTATCAGTGGAGGATGCCTCTCCTCTATTAGAGGAAGTGTATTAGAGTGCATGAGCCTCAGTTTCTGATCTTGGTATCTGGCCATCAGCTATTTAACCCCTACAGAACATTTTCTGCTCTAGATCTGCGTTATTCCTGTAGGAGGTGTTGTAGGGAGTTGGGTGCATCATTTGGTGAGCTAGTTTCTGAGTGTTGGGGATTTACCCTCCACTTTGAAGACCTGTTGGAGGAGATCTACACCTTGTACTTTTCATATCTGATTTGCATAATCTGAATGCTTCAGAAAACCTGAATATTTTTGCAGATCTGATTTCTTAGATCTCGGATCTACTGCTTATGCTTGGTGCAAACCCCGAAATTCCAAGGGGATCCAATAGAGGAGCTCCTCTAGTGCATGGATCTGATATAGATTTGAATTTTTATGCACAGATATGATCTAGATTTGACATTTAACATATATTAGTGCAGCTTGATAAGAATAACGCTTTCAAGGCAGCTTTTTGTAAAACATATGGTTGCAGCCCTCTTTTGAGGAGATTTCTTCTGTCTTTGCCTTGAATTTTCAGCCATGTATTTGATGAACTTAATTCCAAGACTTATTTTCTACTGTAAATACTATTGAGACATATTTTTTGAGCCTCCTATCACTTCTTTGCAGAAACTGCATTATTTCCTAAGAAGAATCATTGTTATTGCTGCAGCCTCTCTTTGAGGCATTTCTAAAGACAACTAGGTGTGGGAGATCTATTTAACGCACCTAGGAGAATTTATTTTTGATGCCCTCTTGTATTTAGTACTTATATACTCATATCTAATGGATCCAAGTGTTGGTTTCCATTTTTGTAGCAGCCATTATTGGAGAATGCATTTTCCAGTCATGCCTTGCTAGTTGTTCCAGATTTGGAATATTACAGTGGTATCAAAGTATTGTTTGAGCCAATATGTCTTCAGAGGGAGGAGAGTCTCTCACTGAAAAAGAGCAGAGGCATCATTAAATAATACAGAAGAAAAATGATTACACCATTGAAACCCTTGTGTATGGAATAATAGAAGGAGTAGAGTTCTCTAACATTCTCTCTCAAGCTTTGCATGAGCTGGAGGAAGAAATCAGGGGAGGGAGGAATGGAAGATCAGAAGATCCCTTGAGGAGGTTTGCACATGAGGAAAGCCCCACTACTTCCTATGATGTGTGTGAGCATTCAACCACACAATATATTCCACAACATGGTAGCATGCCTGCTTTCTTGTCAAAGGAAGGAGGGAGAGGAGAAACACCAAAGGAGGGATCTCTTGGTGAATATCTCCAAGAATATGAATCTCAATCAAAGAGATTCAAAGAGAATATTAGTTTCCCAGAGTTCCATCAACTCAAAGAAGAAAGATCCTGCAGCTACAGTAGAAGGGATGGGTGCATGTAGCACACTTTGGGTAGATTTCCTCTACCTACATTTGATGGATCACCTAAATAATTAGCCAATTCTTGGGTAAAGAAGCTTTACACACACTTTAAGCTGCATCAAGTATTAGAAGAAGAAGCCTTGAGAGCAGCAGCGCTGCATCTTCAAGGGAAGGCTTATGCTTGGTGGTTGTTTGAGTCCTCTTCCTTGAAAGGGAGGAACATCTCTTCTTATGCAAGATTCACTAGGAGACTAGTGGAAATATTTGATGAGAGACATTTTGAGACTCCTTTGGGGGAGCAGATCAAGCCCAAGAAATCTGAATCTTTGCATGAGTTGTAAGATTCCATGGAGCCAACTACAGTCCTAAACATTGTTGGAGGGGTTGAAGGTTCGTTGCACCTTGTATCAGAGGCATAAGCCCCAATTCAACAAGATCTATTTTCCTAAAGAGAATACTTGAGGAATCTTTCCTCACTAAGAGATCAAGACAAAGGATCGTTTGATTGTGAAGCATTCTCCACTAATAAGGAGAAGGCAGGGAGAAAGCAAAGAATATCCTCCAGTGCTGTGCAAGCAGGAGGAGATCTATTTTTAGTTGGAGATGGAGATGAAGCAATGGCTTCCACTAGAGGGATTCTTGCACCTTTGCAAGGAATTCCAGAGGTTATTCCCTATGGAGGACATGAGCAGCTTGTATCTTTGCTAAAGGACAATGAGACAGAACAAATGAGGGGTCACACAGCTAATCCACTATCTGAAAATGGGGCAAGGGCTCCAATCAGAGGCACTCTTACACCATTAAGAGGGGCCTCCAAGTTTCATGGTACTTCCACACAGCAATCAGAGATGGATTTGCACAGTGGAAGTAGTCATGATATGTTCCCATCTATTGTTTACATGGGGATGAACCATGAGACATCCTTATCCTATGGTGTACCATCTGGGAGACCACCTGAATCATATTTGATGGAGGATGTCTCATACATTGATGCTCCTTTCATAGATCCAAGGGAGGAGGGAGCACTAGTATACCATGCTACAATGCTGAGAGTGTGGGGGAAATACAGAGAAAGGAAAAGCATTTTTCCTTTGACATCATTATCCATTCTCACCTCTCAAATTGCATTGAGAAGGTATGCTATAAGAAGAAATAATGAAACCATCATGAAGAATGAGAGACAAGACTTTGATCAAAAGAAATATTTGATTGAAGGACACTCTTCTATACATAAAGAGAGATGGTGGTCTCACATTCATGCATTGGCAAAGGCAGAGAGGTCTTGGAAAAATTATAGCCTCCCATGGGAGACTAACTTCCAAGAGCTTCCCTCTTCTCTTGAGCATGTGCATAAGCAAGGAGGGTAGAAAGGAAGGATTGGAAACCTTCCACCTTGTACCTTTGGCATGGGAAATGTCAAGGAGGAGAACAAAAACATGACAGATACTTTAGAAGACACACTATAAGCATTGTCATTGTTGGGCACACTAGATTCCTATTGGAAATTCCAACAGCTGGTGGGATATTCCAAGGATATCCATACTTGCATGATTCTGGATGACTGGTTGCATGAGGAGAGCTATTCAATCTTTGATGGATTCATCTATAATCATGATAGAATATTCTTATATAGAGCCTTCAAGCTCAAGGGGAGCCTTCTTCAAAGGACTTATGAAGAGTTCCATCTTAGCCACATTTATTCTAGGAAGCTCGACAATATCAAATTGAGGAGCTATTACTGGGAGGGATTTGGAAGGGAAATATATCAGCATTGTCAGAGATGCATGGATTTTTTGGAGTTGGAGCAGCCATATAAATCTAAGGGAGAATTAAATCATCCCTCTCTTCCCACCCATGAATGAGAGAGTAGATCTATGCACCACTCCATTGATAGGAGGAGAATTGTTGGTGGAGAGCATGCTCTTAATACATGTATTTTATATTCTGACTTCATGCATTCTTGCACCATGTTTTTGCAGGCCATGACTCCAAGAAGGAGTGTTATATTTTTTCAATATCATGAAAATATGGGGTCGCAACAATTGATGTACTTGGCCACTCCCTTGGTGGAAAAAGGGAGATATTGTTTCATGTTGGGTGCTTTCTTAAGGAACCTAACATATCTCACACATTCAGCTATAGTGAGATGGCATGGACTGCAAGTAAGTGGTGGGAAAACCACTCACCACATCTTGATCTGATGCAGGCAGGAGATGCCCTGCAATGGTACCATATATGGGATTATGACCCACCTCCTCATGTTCCAATTTCTGTTTATGTATTTTTAGTTTTGCTTCCTTACATGGATGATGTACTTGTCTTATTTTTGGGATCGTATGGAGGGAGGATAAGAGGCATGTGTGTACCACATGGGATGGAGACTCTCTTTGTATGCTTTGCTACATATTTCAAGGAGAGTAGGGGTTCAACCATGTTTGTTTCAGTGGAATTATTGACACTTCATGGGATGGACCATGAACATCTCATAATGATATTGGAGAGACAACTCATGGGAGGATGGATTGGTGAACAGTCAGCTTATGCAGAAAGCTAGATCCTTGATGGTGTCACCAATGGGGAAGGAGAAGTGTTACAACACTCACCCTATCAGTTGCTTGAGGACAAGAAAAATTTTGGAGGGGAGGACTGTAATATTCCCAATTAGCCCAAGCTAATGGGAATATCTTATTTTGCCTTATTTCATCTTGCATTTCATTTTTATGAATAAAATGGGAAGGAGGACATGTAAAACTCCTAAAAACCATGAATAAATCAATGCCTATGTAAACAGAGACATATCTGGGCCATGTAAATAATCTCTTGCAGTTATGAATGGGCTTAAATCACAATACTGGGTCAACATTGACCAAATCAACATCCCAGTATAGGTGAAATGAACCTCATGGATACACAACGTAGTTCTAGATGGAGGCTGCACATGTGAAAGGGGATAACTCATTGAGGTGGTTTAGGATTTGACAAGGCTTTCACCCTATAACAGAAGGAGGAGGACAATAGGAAGTTTTTGTTGATTTTATTATTTTCTAAAGGTATTGTCTGCTTCCTTTGTTGGGGTTTCCTATTTAGGAACTCCCACCTCCTTCCTTGAGGATCTCTTGGAGGAGTCTTGTTTGTCTAGTCCACTATCCAGAATTTTTCCAAGCCACATCTTGCATCTACAATGCAGTTCTACTTAGGATTGGGTTGTCCATGTAAGCTGCAGCGAGTGGAATTCTATATCTGCAAAGATCTAGCTTGTATTGGAGCCTCTTCTCAGTGAGTGTGTCTTTTAACCTCCTGGAAGAGTGCATCCACTGTTTGAGCTTCACTTTTACATCTTGGCATCAGGCCAACACAGTTAATCAAGCTGCAGCACAGTCTCTCTTGAGGGACTGCGTTATTTTCATGGAGATCAGATCTCTTCAGATATAAGTCATTTCAGTGCTCTTTATCAGTGGAGGAGGCCTCTCCTCTATTGGAGGAAGTGTATTGGAGTGCATGAGCCTCATTTTCTAATATTGGTGTGTGGCCATCATCAGTCTAACCCCTACAACGCAGTTTTTTCTCTAGATTTGTGTTATTCCTATAGGAGGTGTTGCAGGGAGTTGGGTGCATCATTTGGTGAGCTGGTTTCTGAGTGTTGGCGATATACCCTTCACTGTGAAGATCTGTTGGAGGATATCTACACCTTGTACTTTTCAGATTTGATCTACATAATCTGAATGCTTCAGCAAACCTGAATATTTCTACAGATCTTCTTTCTTAGATCTCAGATCTACTGCTTATGCTTGGTGCAAACCCTAAAATTCCAAGGGGATCTGAAAGAGGAGCTCTTCTAGTGCATGGATATGAATAGATATAAATTTTTATGCACAAATATGATTTAGATATGACATGTAACATACAGCCGTGCAGATTAATAATAATAACACTTTCAAGGCAACTTTCTGTAAAACATATGGTTGCAGCCCTCTTTTGAGGATATTTCTTATGTCTTTGCCTTGCATTTTCAGCCATGTATTTGATGAAATTAATTGCAAGACTTATTTACTACTGTAAATACTATTGAGACATATTTTATGAGCCTCATATCACTACTTTGCAGAAACTACGTTATTTCCTAAGCAAAATCATTGTTATTGCTGCAACCTCTCTTTGAGGCATTTCTTAAGAGAACTAGGTGTAGGAGATCTGTTTAACCCACCTAGGAGGATTTCCTTTTGATGCCCTCTTGGATTTAGGACTTAGATACTCAGATATAAGGGATCCAAGTGATGGTTTCCATTTCTGTAGCAACCATTACTAGAGAATGCGTTTTCCAGTCATGCCTTAGTAGTTGTTCCAGATTTGGAATATTACAATCTTTTTTTAGTAACCCAAAGGAACCACACTTGCTATTTTTGGAAAGTGTCGCCATGTGTCAATTTCCCTTTATTTTTTGCATGCGCATCATAAACCCTAATTTCTCACATCTGTTTAAGCGACACCCATAGATGCCATTCTTACACTTGATCTTAGAGCTATATAATTCCCAAGGATATCAAGGAATCTTTTGTACGATTGTCGTCGCCTTTCTGGGTGAGTTTTGCATTTATCGTGTTTAGTTGCTTTTTTCTGTTTGGATTGTATGAGTGTTATTTTTCTTGTTTCTTTGCATGCATGCTAGAATTTTAACTTTCTTTAGACTATAAAAAAAATTTCAAGTTATATTTTTTCTTTTACAATTGTCGCATCGGTTTCTTCATTTTTCACTGATAGTCATCGTTTCGACGACTCTCCGCACTGATCTCGTTCACTTATTGTTTGTTTAGTTTTTTCATTCGATTTTTCTTGTTTCAATCAAACTTAGTGATATTTGAACTTAAGCGTTCACTATCTCTCGGATATGCTCATTTTTCACACTTACTTTGGGCATATCTGCCTTTCCCTTGGTCATAATTCACTTTTCCTAGCTGGGAATTGAACAATCTCGAGGCCCAATCTCATTTCTTGGAATATAGAATTGTGAAATGTGTAGTACATCTGGCTCCACTGTGTATTTTTCCTTCTCATGCATCATCATGTATACTTTTCCACTGAGGATGCACAGTGCGCAGTCTCTCCCAGCTCGTTTCCCAAGCCGAATTGTGCATTACGCAGTCTCAGTCCTCAAGCTTCGACAATGGCTACTGGAAATATGCAGTGTGCATTTACCTCAACCATTTAGAACCTCTTCCCACTAATAATTGTTGCAATCCTTCCAGGAATTTACCCAGTGTGGTACATGAACATGTCCAAAAAATATTTCTTCTTATAACTAATATTTGCTTGTCGTCAAAGTATTTTTTGTCCCATGGGTACAAAAGTTGTTGAGAATGTCTCCAACAATCACTTTCACAATGGCACGTAAGATATCTTCCTCAAGGGAAACCATTGAAATAATTATTGGGGAATCAGTAGAACAATTTTTGGTTAACTTGCTATTTTATGCAGACACACAACTATTTGTAGAGAGGGGATCAAAATTGACATGAAAACATATAAAATATTATTTCGCAAAAGACTTTCAGGCAGACGTACAGGAACGACAGGTGTATATTAGCATCAAGCAATCAGGGATTTACAAGGTTGCGTGCAAGTATCCAACCTTCCCATGTGCGGATGCGATCATTTGGGTTGTCTCAAACACTGATGTGAAAACTATGACCTTGAGAAACACCAATGGGAATAAGCTTGCTACATTCCTCGTAGCATATTTTCAGGGGATTCATCATCTTCCTAATCTAGTGAAGAACATGGACTCACTGTTCTATGAAACTCACAACTACATGAACACAAGAGATATCACTAATATTTGTCTGAAGGAGACAAAAAATTTTAGACAAACACCCACCCACATGTACAAGGAAAAGGCACTCTGGAAGGCATATAAGCTTTTTGTCATAATATCTTGAAGAATATATGGTCAACCAAACACAAAGACATTTCTTGAGGGATGGGATATCTTATTGAACTAGGTGGTGAAGGAGAGGAAGTCGTTTAACTAATCAGAGATGTTGGCTCATCAACTGAGAGTCCATGTGACACAAGGTTAGAATCCACTAAAGGGCGAGCAAGCATGCTTCTACATGTCTGCATACTTACTGGATGTAACCTGTGCACAAAATAAGTTTCTTGGCATGAAATTTACATGGAAAAAAAGAGAAATTATCATACATATCTATTGCAATCTACTATCGGATTGCAATCATCACACAGTCACTTCATCATCCCACTTTACAAGCTCATATTTCAGGAGGACCCACATTGCATGTCACAAGAAGCTATGGAGGATACATCAGATATTTCATATTTGTTAACCTTATCGCATGGCACATTTATCATAGTATTCAGCATGCAGAAGCCACCACATATTTTTCCAAGATATGACACTTAGGAACTTGTCATGCAGGAGGTATCTTATCATATCTCCACACGGTTGTCAACAACACTACATAGGATGAAGAAGGAACCATGGAAAAATATTCATTTGCAGGTCGTATTATACAGTATTAAGAATCTAAAATTCACATATGTCGAAGGGAAATCCACATTCAGATTCGAGTTTGGCACAAAGAGTTACAATATATATGATCTGAGGGGAATTTACAAAGACCACTGTGCGAGAGTATACTATAACTAGTTCAGTGGGGTATTTTGGTGGCTGGAGGGGGAACCATGGAAGAACTACTATAACTCCTCCCAACCTCATGATCTAACCAGTATTTCTAGGACTTCTCAAGTTGTTCTACAGATGGCAACAGTTCTAGAAGAAGAAACAACAACAGGTAGTGGTTTGGTGTAGGACAAAGGAAAGTGGAAGGTAGCTGACAATACATAAGAGGAAAAAAGCTAGAAAATGAAAGAATATCATCTCACTGACAAAGTAGCTTTTGAAATTGAGGCAAAGAGGGGATAGAGGCAGCAGAGAGCAGAGCGGATAAAGAGAGAGAAGCAATACTTAGAAGAAGAAGTGTCGAGATCACAGAGATAAGAACAAGAGTCGAAGGAGGAATGGGAGATTAGAAGAAGAGAACAAGAGGAATGGCAGAAGAAGGAAGAGGAATAAGGCAAGGTTCTAGGGTGGAAGAGACGACACACATACAAGTTGAAGAGAGAATACAAGCTCAGCCAACAGCAGAAGGAGTGAGCTAATAGATGCAGGAACAAGAGTTTGCCAAAGATCTTGAATAGATAGTTGAAGTCACATACATGGAAGTGGGACTGAAAATGCAAGTTGAATATGTGGACTTCATGCCTAGTGCACCTCAAGCTACCTTTCAGACTCCACCACCTTCAGCTACAAAGCAAGCCCCGAGCGAAGAAGGGGAGGTAGTTCCCCTCGATGATGATTTGGTGATGGATGTGTACAATATGTAATTTGATGAATTGTAGAAGAACATTTCACAAGTGTGAATAAAGAACATCCCATATGATCCTGAAGCACTTGAATTCATAAGAGAAAGGGTGATAGCGCCATACAACAGAAAGAATCTGAATTCCATTGTTGATGCCAGCTTGGTCTTCACAGGAGAAACCAGATCTAAAACTTAGTTTTTGGTGGCCAAGAATAAATAGCTGGCACATATTATACAGTCACTCTGTGAAGAGAATGAACAAATTTGTGTAGCAGTCCAGGATGCACCTTCCACACAGGTCTACCATGAGGAGTTAATAAGAGATAATTTTTGAAGTATGCACACTTGGAGACATTATGTGGGACCTTTATGAGGAGTTTGTGACTACACATAATCAAATTTTCCGCTTACATGACTTGCAACAAAAGAGCATAGAGTCTGTCGACATCCTTAAGAATGTACATGTTGCCATCATCACCATGCATGAGTGGACAATGTGATACAAGGTCACACCGCTTACACTCGTGAAGAAGATGAAGCCGCAGCCGGAGTTAGAGAAAACTAGAGTTTGGATGTTGATCCATAACAACAAGCATCTCACCTCATTCATCGTAAAAATTTAGGACTCATATTTACATGTATACAATATTTTGGATTTCATGGTGAGAACCCACCAGATCGCATCAGGTTGTACACTCACTGACACTAAATGAAAATGACAACTCCAACAGGAGATTGATTAGTACCTGGAGCAACTGGAGAAAATGGACACCCGGGAGGAATTGGAGGTGAACTCACAAAACTTGTAGACCTACATCAGTGGCATGATTCATATCAGAACAATGTTTCTCCTAATTGAGAAAGAGGTTAAGACCAGTTCCAACACATTATGCCCAGATATTAGCATCAAGCAGTCAAGTATTTACAAGGTTGCATGCAAGTATCCAACCTTCCCATGTGCGGATGTGATCATTTGGGTTGTCTCAAACACTGATGTGAAAACTATGACCTTGAGAAACACCAATGGGAATAAGCTTACTACATTCCTCGTAGCATATTTCCAGGGGATTCGTCATCTTCCTAATCCAGTGAAGAACATGGACTCATTGTTCTATGAAACTCACAACTACATGAACACAAGAGATATCATCAATATTTTTCTGAAGGAGACAACAAATTTTAGACAAACACCCACCCACATGTACAAGACAAAGTCACTTTGGAAGGCATATAAGATTTTTGTCATAATATCTTGAAGAATATATGGTCAACCAAACACAAAGACATTTCTTGAGGGATGGGATATCTTATTGAACCAGGTGGTGAAGGAGAGGTAGTCGTTTAACTAGTCAGATATGTTGGCTCATTAACTGAGATTCCATGTGACACAATATCAGAATCCACCGAAGGGTGAGAAAGCATGCTTCTACATTTCTACATACTTACTGGATTCAATCTATGCAAAAAATAAGTTTCTTGGCATGACATGTACATAGAAACAAAGAGAAATTATCATACATATCTAATGCAAGCTACTCTCGGATTGCAGTCATCACATAGTCACTTCGTCATCCCACTTTACAAGCTCGTATTTTAGGAGGACACACCTTGCATGTCACAAGAAGCTATGTAGGAGATATCAGAGATTTCATATTGGTTAACCTTATTGGATGGCACATTAATCATATTATTCAGCATGCAGAAGCCACCACATATTTTGCCAAGATATGACACTGAAGAACTTGTCATGCAGGAGGTATCTTATCATATCTCCACACGGTTGTCAACAACACTACATAGGATGAAGAAGGAACCATGGAAAACTCTTCATTTTCAGGTCGTATTATACAATATTAAGAATCCAAAAGTCACATATGTCAAAGGGAAATCTACAGTCAGATTCGAGTTCGGCACAAAGAGTTACAATATGTATGATCCGAGGGGAATTTGCAAAGACCACTGTGTGAGAGTATACTATAACTAGATCAGTGGGGTATTTCGGTGGCTTGAGGGGGAACCATGGAAGAACTAATATAACTCCTCCCAACCTCATGATCTAACAAGTATGGGTGGGACTTCTCAAGTTGTTTTACAGATTGCATCAATTCAAGAAGAAGCAACAACAACAGGTAGTGGTTTGGTGCATGACAAAGGAAAGTGGAAGGTAGCTGACAATACATAAGAGGAAAAAATCTGGAAAATGAAAGAATATCCTCTCACTGACAAAGTAGCTTTTGAAATTGAGGCAAAGAGGGGATAGAGGCAATAGAGAGTAGAGTGGAGAAAGAGAGAGAAGCAATACTTAGAAGAAGAAGTGTTGAGAGCACAGAGATTAGAAAAAGAGTCAAAGGAAGAATGGGAGCTTAGAAGAAGAGAACAAGAGGAATGGGAGAAGTAGGAAGAGGAAGAAGGCAAGGTTCTAGGGTGGAAGAGACGACACACATACAAGTTGAAGAGAAAATACAAGCTCAGCCAGTAGGAGAAGGAGTGAGCCAATAGATGTAGGAACGAGAGTTTGCCAAAGATCTTGAATAGATGGTTGAAGTCACATACATGGAAGTGGGACCAAAGCTGCAAGTTGAATATGTGGACTTCATGTCTAGCACACCTCAAGATACCTTTCAGACTCCACCACCTTTAGCTACAAAGCAAGCTCCGAGCGAGGAAGGGGAGGTAGTTCCCCTCGATGATGTTCTGGTGATGGATGTGTACAATATGTAATTTGATGAATTGTAGAATAATATTACAAAAGTGTCAATAAATAACATCCCATATGATCATGAATCACCTGCATTGATAAGAGAAAGGGTGATAGTGGCATACAACAGAAAGAATCTAAATGCCATTGCTGATGGCAAATTGGCCTTCACAGGAGAAACCAGATCTAACACTCAATTTTTGGTGGCCAAGAATAAGCAGCTGACACATAATCTATAGTCACTCTATGAAGAGAATGAACAACTCTGTGTAGCAGTGCAGGATGCACCTTCCACACAGGTCTACCATGAGGGGATAATAAGAGATAATTGTTGAAGTATCCACACTTGGAGACATAATGTGGGACCTTTATGAGGAGTTTGTGACTATACATAATCAACTTTTCCGTTTACATGACTTGCAACAATAGAGCATAGTGTTTGTTGACATCCTTAATAATGTACATGTTGCCATCATCACCATGAATGAGTGGAAAATGTGATATAAGGTTGCACCACTTACACTCGTGAAGAAGTTGAAGCCACAACCGGAGTTAGAGAAAACCAGTGTTTGGATGTTGATCCATAACAACAAGCATCTCGCCTCAATCATCGTAAAAATTTAGGACTCATATGTAAAGGTATACAATAGTTTGGATTTCATGGTGAGAACCCACTAGATCTCATCGGTTGGTACACTCACCGACACTAAATGAAAAAGACAAGTCCGATAGGAGACTAGTCAGTATCTGGAGCAACTGGAGAAAATGGACACCCGGGAGGAATTGGAGGTGAACTCACAAAACTTGTAGAGCTACATCAATGGCCTGATTCAGATCAAAACAATATTTATCCTAATTGAAAAAGAGGTTAAGACCGGTTCCAGGACATTATGCCCGGATCTTAGCATCAAGCAGTCAGGGATTTACAAGGTTGCATGCAAGTATCCAACCTTCCCATGTGCGGATGTGATCATTTGGGTTGTCTCAAACACTGATGTGAAAACTATGACCTTGAGAAACACAAATGAGAATAAGATTGCTGCATTCCTCGTAGAATATTTTCAGGGGATTCGTCATCCTCCTAATCCAGTGAAGAACATGGACTCATTGTTATATGAAACTCACAACTACATGAACACAAGAGATATCATCAATATTTGTCTGAAGCAGACAACAAATTTTAGACAAACACCCACCCACATGTACAAGACAAAGGCACTCTAGAAGGCATATAAGATTTTTTTCATAATATCTTGAATAATATATGGTCAACCAAACACAAAGACATTTCTTGAGGGATGGGATATATTACTGAACCAGGTGGTGAAGGAGAGGAAGTCATTTAACTAGTCAGATATGTTAGCTCATCAACTCAGAGTCCATGTGACACAACATCAGAATCCACTGAAGGGTGAGCAAGCATGCTTCTACATGTCTGCATACTTACTGGATGCAATATATGAACAAAATAAGTTTCTTGGCATGAAATCTACATGGAAACAAAATGAAATTATCATACATATCTATTGCAAGCAACTCTCGGATTGCAGTCATCACACATCCACTTCATCATCCCACTTTACAACTCATATTTTAGGAGGACGCACCTTGCATGTCACAAGAAGCTATGGAGGATATATCAGAGATTTCATATTGGTTAACCTTATCGGATGGCACATTTATCATAGTATTCAACATGCAGAAGCCACCACATATTTTGCCAAGATATGACACTGAAGAACTTGTCATGCAGGAGGTATCTTATCATATCTCCACAGGGTTGTCAACAACACTACATATGATGAATAAGGAACCATGGACAAATCTTCATTTGTAGGTCGTATTATACAATATTAAGAATATAAAAGTCACATATGTCGAAGGGAAATCCACAGTCAGATTTGATTTTGGCACAAAGAGTTACAATATGATCCGAGGGGAATTTGCAAAGACCACTGTGCGAGAGTATACTATAAATGGTTTAGTGGGATATTTTTGTGGCTGGAGAGGGAACCATGGAAGAACTACTATAACTCCTCCCAACCTCATGATCTAATCATTATGGCTGGGACTTCTTAATTTAAACTACAGACGACAACAGTTCTAGAAGAAGCAACAACAACAGGTAGTGGTTTGGTGCAGGACAAAGGAAAGTGGAAGGCAGCTAAAAATACGTAAGAGGAAAAAAGCTGGAAAATGAAAGAATATCCTCTCACTGACAAATTGTCTTTGGAAATTGAGGCAAAGAGGGGCTAGAGGTAGTAGAGAGCAGAGCATAGAAAGAGAGAGAAGCAATACTTAGAAGAAGAAGTGTCGATAACACAGAGATAAGAACAAGAGTTGAAGGAAGAATGGGAGCTTAGAAGAAGAGAATAAGAGGAATGGCAGAATTAGGAAGAGGAAGAAGGCAAGGTTCTAGGGTGGAAGAGATGACACACATACAAGTTGAAGAGAAAATACAAGCTCAACCAACAGCAGAAGGAGTGA
This sequence comes from Pinus albicaulis, assembly GCA_034641835.2. Lineage (NCBI taxonomy): Eukaryota > Viridiplantae > Streptophyta > Pinopsida > Pinales > Pinaceae > Pinus > Pinus albicaulis. Next base: position 204,486,734 of record CM076570.1, read on the forward strand.
GCCAAGAGATGCATGAACGAGAGTTTGTCAAAGATCTTGAATAGATGATTGAAGTCACACACATGGAAGTGGGATTGAAGCTGCAAGTTGAATATGTGGACTTTATGCCTAGCGCACCTCAAGATACCTTTCAGAATCCACCACCTTTAGCTGCAAAGCAAGCCCTGAGCGAAGAAGGGGAGGTAGTTCCCCTCTATGATGATCTGGTGATGGATGTGTACAATATGTAATTTGATGAATTATAGAAGAATATTTCACAAGTGTGAATAAATAAAATCCCATATGATCATGAATCAGTTTCATTCATAAGAGAAATGGTGATCGTGGTATACAACAGAAAGAATCCGAATGCCATTTCTGATGCTAGCTTGGCCTTCATAAGAGAAACCAGATCTAACACTCAGGTTTTGGTGGCAAAGAATAAGCAGCTGGCACATAATTTATAGTCACTCTACCAAGAGAATGAACAACTCTGTGTAGTAGTGCAGGATGCACCTTCCGCACAGGTCTACCATGAGGAGATAATAAGAGATAGTTGTTGAAGTATCCACACTTGGAGACATTATGTGGGACCTTTATGAGGAGTTTGTGACTATACATAATAAAATTTTCCGCTTACATGAATTGAAACAATAGAGCATAGATTTTGTCGACATCTTTAAGAATGTACATGTTGCCATCATCACCATGCATGAGTGGACAATGTGATACAAGGTCACACCACTTACACTCGTGAAGAAGATGAAGCCGCAACCGGAGTTAGAGAAAACCAGAGTTTGGATGTTGATCCATAACAACAAGCATCTCGCCTCATTCATCGTAGAAGTTTAGGAATCATATGTACAGGTATACAATAGTTTGGATTTCATGGTGAGAACCCATGAGAGCTCATCAATTGGTACACTCACCGACACTAAATGAAAATGACAAGTCCGATAGGAGATTGATCAGTACCTGGAGCAACTGGAGAAAATGGACACCCGAGAGGACTTTGAGGTGAAATCACAAAAATTGTAGACCTACTTCAGTGGCCTGATTTAGATCAGAACAATGTTTCTCCTAATTAAGAAAGAGGTTAAGACCGGTTCCAAGACATTATGCCTGGATGCGATGGAGGAAAGAATATGATTCCATCCTGGAATTATCTCATAGTTTTTGGAGACCCTCGCACAATACGAAGCTTGGCATGAGTTTTTGACCGAGAGACACCAAGTCCAAGATGCCCGGCTTGAGTTCACCCCAAATCCAACATCATAATATTTTGTCTTGTTAAGATTTAAAGTTGTCTCTAACCTATTTTTTCTTATATAGGTATGAGTTGAGATTGTAATATTATTTGTAATTATTTTATAAGTTAAATTCCATGTTTCCATGATGGAATGTGAAGAGTCATATGTAATGTGAGGAGTTTTGAGGGGAGTCCAAGAGTCACAAAGGGGGCATGCCAAGAGTCACCGCCATTTTTTATAAAGACATCCTCGTAACTCTTGTAATAGGATTTTGGGAGCCAAGATTTTGGCTAGGCTTAGGCTTAAAGGGCTTGTGAGTGTTTTTTAGCCTTGGCTTCTTCGCAACATAAAGGGAGTATACTTCTTTGGGAGGAGTAGGTGATGTTGACTTTACATTCCAATATTGGGGCAAGTGGTTCGTCATGTTGTATGTATGAATGGAACTTTCACTTATAATAAAACTAGAGTTGGGTAGTCTTCATGCATATATTTTAAATGTAGTAGGACCATTTATTTTATATTTGTGATGTACGTAGTCTAACTTAGGAATATTATTATGAGATATTTCAATTGCATTTGTACAAATCTTGTTGAATGCATGCTCATGTTTTAACCCATCACCTTTAACTTGTGGATTATTTTTCTTTTTAGTTTGTGTGATGTATTTTCATCTCTTGTGTTCCTTTCAAGATACATACTATTACAGGCTTCCAAGGAGCACAATTCCTTTTCCCTTCACATGTTAGAACCGCTCATGCATCATATTTACTTTCTGCAGGGTCATACACTTGCTTTAACCAAATACACCATGCACCACTCTATGTGTTTTGTAATCCAAGGAATATCATTAAACACCCCACTCATTGAACTAATACTCCAAATCATGTGATGTGCAGTTGGGTATTCATATGAGGGAGATCCCCTGAATGTTGGCTGGTCTAGCACCGTCAATGGGATGGTGACCTATTTCCTCCATGCCACCAATATCTAGGAAGTGAAAAACCAAATTTTGTTTGGTGTTCATACATTTATTCCTTGTGTAGAAGTGGAATTTTATGTTTGGGCTTCCAAATCAACTTATAAATGTAAGGAGGTGATTAAGGAATCTACATATTTGATGGTTTTAATGTATTTTTAGCGTGTACCCTTTTTTTCTTGTTGACTCTATGTTTTTGGTCACTTTTGTCATAGATTCATTATTTCACTTTGTCTTCTCCTCATGTTGCATTGAGTTGTTTCTCTTCTCAACCTTATACATATCTGAATAACGTAACATTTTGATAAATGAAATTTCAATAGAGCATTTTCTCTATACAACCTATCTTTAGGAATTTTTGAAAACCAAAATTTGTTTGGTATCCAAGTAGCTTCCTCCTTATGCATGGGTAGGTTTGTGAATTTTAATTTTGAAGTCATCTAAAAGAAGTAAAGAAGGGACATAATCATCTCTTTATCTGATAAATTTCTTGTATTTTACAAAGAATTACTTGGTGTTGTCATTTCCTATACCTTTTTGATCATTGTGTTAGCACTCCCTCCATTTTCCCAAGGCTGAGAAAGGAGACCGAAGGAGGTAATCTCATACCAACTGTGGACTTGGTAGCTAACCCTAATAAATCAGAGAGGTATCTCTCTAATCTCTTAGCCAATGAAGTGACTTGAGAGAAAAATAGATATTATGCTAGATATTCAGCTCATTATTGTTTGATCTAGGGTTTGATGGATGAAGATGATAGATATAGGAACTAGGTCAGGATTCTGGATAATTAATTGCAGAGATGAAAATGAGGCAAAGTAGGTATTTTTATCACATGAAAGCATATTGTTATCACCCTAGTAATTTCTTAGGTCGTGGGGTTTTGATTTATAGTTAAAGAAAACTAGGGGTAACCAAGAACCTCTTTTGGATTTCAGGATCTAGCCTTCCTAAATTTCGGAGAGGGATCTCTCCTTATGATTTAACTTTGTTTTAGATTAAATTTTAGGCTAGGTATGATTGGAAAATTGTTTTGGTTTGAATGTTTGGTGGGAATAAAAGGTACTTCAAGGTAAACCACAGAGAGATCTACCAGACCATTGGGATGTGGAGTCAAATTTCTTGGTAAGAAGAGCTAGGAAATAAGGTCAAAAGAGAAAATGTACTAAGGGCAGGGTAGATTACCTTCAAAGGGTTTGGAAATAGGCTTTTTGATGAAATGGAAAGATCTGAAAAAAAGGGCAATGAAGGATCCTTAAGTTACAGAAAAGGAGATGAAAGAAAGAGGTCAAAAGGGACTAAGAGCAGCTAAGGATTCGTACGTCCAGATATCAGCAGAAAACATATCAATGAATAACTAGTAAAAAACAAGGAGCTTTTGACACCAATCCTGTATAAACTTTCCTAGTCAATCATTTAAGACAGAAACATGTAAATGTATGTATGGAACTTTAGAAAGATAAATAGTGAAAACAGGAAAATACTTGACTTATCTGATCAACACAAGAATCCCGAGTTATGATGTTTGTTTGACTTAGTTCCAGTCTGCTGATTTACAAATCGACTCACACAAACTCCCAATGTATTCAACAAAAATGTCTATAGTAGTCTTGACAGATTTTATTCCACACTAATGCATCAAAGAGTGAAGTATTTATACAAATTGTTTAGTACAAAATATCCTAGGAAAATTTAGGAATAACTCTAGGAAAATAAAATATCTTTACACATTAAGAGGGACAGCTGCTTAACAACTTAGCAAGTTGTCCTCTTATCTAGAAAAAATAGAACTAATCCATCTTAATCAAAACTGATTGTTGCATTGTTATAGATGCTTGCTGGCATTTGAAAAAATATCTTTTTAGAAGATAGCTTGGAAGACAATCTTTCTAATTACACTCTTCAAACTGTGCTTCACTTTTGATACTCTTTTAATACGTCCATTTATTACTCTACTTCTGTAAAATGAAGAATCACAATAGTAAAAATTGAGTTGCCTGTTTTATTCTCGGATACTCTTTGACTCTGCTTATTCACCTGATACACTTTCACTACAATATTTACTCTTGGATAACTGTAAAAATGAAAAACCTGACTGCACTTGTTCTGCTCTATTTGCACACTGTTATATCCAATCAGTAAATTCCTGCTACTGTTCTGCACTGGGTATTTTTATACCTTTCAACTTCCTGTAACTCTCATCAGCATCAGTGTATTTTGCAAAGTTTGGTTTTACAACAAACATGTGTTTGATCTCATTCTGTAAAAATAACAAATCTTCAAAATATTATAAGACCACCTTACCAGTTGGGGAACCCTGTGGTAAAGTTTTATTCACCTGTTCTTTAGCATGTGCTCTGATCTTTTTGTCATAACCAGTCTGCATCATTAACGTTTCATGCAAACCATGTATATTCGGAAGACCTGCTTTGCTTAGCATTGTGTATTTGGTCATGAATTTTGTGATTGATAAGTTCATGGCTTCACATTTTTCTTTTATTTTTTTCATGATACTTCTTTTGGTTAGGACTTTCCTGATTTGAAAAATTGTTTCAGTCCTATCATGAATGTTTAATGCCTCCAATTCAACTCTATTCTTTCTGTTCAAGAATCCAATAAGCCTTATAGCTTGTGATGGTTTATCGGCAAGCTCTATTTGAGTTTTCTGAATTTCTGTCAGTGTTGCTTGCAATAAATATCTTTGCTCATAGATACTCTGTATTGAGGGCCACTATAAATGAATAGCTTGAAATATATTATCCCATAGGTAGTTTTTGATGTATTTTACCTGTTCACTAAAGTTTGCATCTTTCTGTAAAATCTTCACTTGTTATTCTAAGGCCTTTACTCTCTGTTCATGTCCCTTAGATGTGATGAAAGCATTTTTGTATGAGGATTCGAGATATTTATTTGCTTTCTTTAAATTATTGATCTCAGTGTTTTTAAGGGACATTTCTTCCATAGATTTAACTATGTCTGATGTACCTGTAGCTTGTTGTACCTGTGTTGTTGATGATTCTGTGGCTGAGGTATCTATATATTGTACTGACACTGCAGTTTCCAGTGCTCTTTTTGGTGCCAAGTGCTCTGCCAGTGTAGAAGGAACAATTGTACTAACCATTTGAATGACTATAGGAATAGGAGAAATATTTGTTTCTTTCAATGTTTCTTTTTCTTTTATGAGGGTCTCTATCTGATTCTCCATATCTTTGATTTGAGCAATCATTTTCAGTACTAACTGCATCATCTCATCCTTTTATTTTTGCTGTTGTAGGATTTCCTTGGCTTGTGGATGTTCATTGTGTGGAAGTTTCAATTTCTTTCTTAAGGCTGCAATATCTTCATTCTTTTGCTTTATGAGTGCTTCAGAAACCTGAATATTTGAAGGATCTACTCCGATCTGTATAACCAACTCTTCCAAGGACTTGATCCTTAGGTCCTTAGCATGTAGAGAGGCTTTATCTAGACTCATTTGATTTTTGAAGTTAGGCACAGTTCTTTGCAGCATAGTTGCACTCATAGTTTTGGTTACTACTTTAGAATAAAGCATTTCTGTGGAGCTTTTATGAAATTCTATTTGATCCAATTCATGTATTGAATCTGCATCCATTTCTACATCTATTTTGGTGTAATCTGAAACTGATTTTGGATCTGCAACTGTTGGTTTAAGGAATTACATGATCATATTATTTCTGGAGTAGTCAAAATCTGTCAACAACCTGTCTTTATTCCCTGGATTTTCTTTAAGAAATTGGGAATAAACTTCATTTTTAATCTCCTCATTTTTCTCTTTGATATGTTTGTATTTTTTTTGAATATCTAAGTTTGTTCCATCTGTTTCTTTGGAAGAGGGAGCTTTTCAATTCACCTTCTTTTCAACCATTTCTTTGCCTTGTTCTTGTGTTAGCATCTTCTCTTTCTGAATTTCTGCTAGAGTCTCATTTACAATTATAGTGGCTTCATCATTATCTAACCACTGATAATCTATATCATTGATTTCAATAGCCTTTTGTTTCTCAGCATCGGTCATTTTTTCCCTTTTGTTGTAAATAATTTTGAATTTATTTTCTGCAATGGTCTCTGCTATATAGCCTTCTTCATTCCTGGTCCTTTTTCTTGAAGTTTCTACATGTTGGTTGACCACTATAGTCTGTGAATAATCTATGTTTATCACTGTTGCTGTATCATAAGAAGGGTTGATCAATGTATTTTCCACCCATTCCATTTGATTTGAAAATTTCTCAATTTCTAGTTTAGACTCATGTATGAATGGTGTTAATTTGCACTTGATCCTTATATTACTTAAAATTCCTTGTGGATCATAGTTCCAATAAAAACTTTGTTGGAACTTTAACTCCGACAATTTCATGACTATTTCTTTTAAGGCATCCCTATTGTTTACTATGAAGGGACCTATTTGATTCTTTAGCTTAAACTGTGTCTTTTTCTTGGCAACCATAAAATTTACTGCATATTCATTTAACACCTACCTTAAGTATTCCAAAGAAAAAATTCTGATGGTTAGAAATTTGGGAAATTTATAAGGGGCCAGGGTTGCTCCAAATATCCTTAGTTCTGTATAATTTTCATAAAGGTACCAGTCACCTACTTTACAGTGTTTAGATAACTGTAGAATCCTTTTTATCTCCTCACTAATTCTTGGTTGTTCTGCTTTGCACAATAAACTCATGGCTGGTCTGATAAACAAATTAGTGAAATCCTTATAGTTGAATTCACTTCCATCTTTTCTGAGTAATGAAGTCCAAAATACTACTGAGAGAGGATTGCCTTCAACATCCATTTTCTGTAATGCAACTGGAAACTTTTCTGCTTGGAAAAATAGGAAGAGGTGAAATAGATATGATGAATATCTAAATACTCCTTCTTCAGGCAACTTGGTCAATTGATAGTGTATATTGTCAGCAATGAATCTAGCAAAATTAAATATCATTGCAGGAGGTTTCCCTAGGGATAAAGTAGAAAGGAAACCTAGAATAGATGCATCATTGAACCCATCATTAGAATAACCTAGAATGAAGGAAAGAATAGAGATGATTTTCCTAGAAGTTTCAGGGAAATCAGAGGTAGAATAGGGTGGACTCACTTTTGGGAAATCAGCATGAGTAGATATGAAGTTTTGAAGAATCAAAAACCTCTTAGGGTAATCAAAATATAGGTAGGACTGAGTCAAATCTTCAATGGATAGGGGCACTACTCTTGGATCATGTTTACGCTGGAGTATCTCATTAATGGATTCTTCTGTTATAGAAAACAAAACTTCCCTATCCTTGTTTACAATACATCTCTGGTCAAGGACATAATGTAATTGGCAGAGTCTAATTAGGTCTTGAGCTAGATGAGTGATTGGGACTGTTGAGCAGTGGAAAAGGTATGAATTCACTATGTGTTTTCCCATTCTTTTGCTTTAAACATAATTCTTTTTACCTTAGAAAGATGACTTATTACAAAAATTGTGGTGGAATTGTGAAGATTTATGTTTATTGTAAAATATGACTAAGAACTGCCTTTTATTTATAAAAACAGGAATTGGGCGAGGTGAACAGTTATATTAGAGGCGAGGCTAAAGTAAATGCAACTGATGTTCCTCCAGCATTAGACCAAATCCTGCCAAAGACAAGGAAATCCGAACGCATTGCTAAGAGAAGGCAGGGGACAGCTCGGCTTCGGTCAAAAGAAATCAAGTGACATCTAAAGAAAGAAGGGAAGCAAATCCCTCAGGATCCTTCGATCCTGAGGAATTTTTGTTCAAACCTCATCTCATTCTTTGTCTTGTCCATCGAAGTTTGATATATAAGGCAATGCCTTTAGTGACTGTAGGGAGTCAAATCCTTTGATTAAAAACATTCCTTTTGTAATATTATGTTTTATTGAATTTCGTGTTTAGAGAGGAATCACTATAATACTTTCATGTTCGATTAATACAAAGGTGCATTTCACTTTATCTTTCAAGCTCTGAAGTAACCCAACAGTGTTTCACTAGTGCTGAGGGCCCGACCCTGGTGGAATTTCTCTGTTGTTTGTATTTCTATCCTTTGATTATTATCATGTGATAATTGCATAGATTCAGTACGATTACAAAGTTATTTGATTACTATTGAACTAAGTCCTAGATTGTTGTCTGCATTAATGAATTTCATTGCTATTCTATTTTAGCAAGGATCGTGTTTATTGTCTTGTTCATCTTGCTAACTCTTATAAGGATTTTCTGTTCCATATTTAATTCTGTTTGCTGTTCCATTGGATTATGGTTCATTTCGATTGACTATTTCATAGTGTTGGCTGTCGACAAGGTTGGAGTTTAAGAAGACTTGTTATCTGATTTTGTTAAGTTCGTATTTGTTTTTCAATTGCTATTTGCTGTTCAATTACTATTTTCTGTTCATTTCTAATTTGTTAGGTTCAGATTTGCAGAGAGATTGTTTACAGTTGTTATGTACACATAGAAATTACGAGTTGTTGTTCCTTTCCAATTCTTTCTTTTAGAATAAGTTCTTATTAGTTATTTTCATCAATAAGTAGTTCAATTTCGATTTGACCTTGATTTCTTAAAGAGCAGGGTTGTCAACTGTAGAGAACATTGGTTATTGCCTCCAAGTCCCCAGATTTATTGCCTTGTCTCAGTGTGATTTCAGTTGCATCAATTTCTAAGGGAATGAGTTATTGCTACTGTATCCCTGATTGATGCTTTGCGGAGTGAGTATTTGAGATTTCAGAGTATTTTCATTCATGGTACTGTAATTAGATTTCTTTACAAGCATCCATTTACTCTTGTATCTCGAATACTATACTACATCTTTCATAGCATTACTCTTAGCTAAATTGTAGTCTCAAACAGAGTACACTCTTGAAACAAAAATTCATTCCTGGATTGATAATTAATGAAGGATAATTAGGTGTTAAAAATATGCCTTTTATACCTCAAAATTTTGGCGCCGTTGCCGGGGAGGGTGTATGCCATTTCGAAGGAGTGATGCACATTTGAATTTTTTTTTCTGCTTGTGAAGAATTGGGTATTAAAGATGGACGGTAAGAACCTGTGCACCGAGCAAGGAACATACTTGCTCACAGCTCGCTTCATAGCAGAATTAGGTAACTTCTTTCTTTAGGTAGGAATGAAGGCTTGTTTTCTTGAATGAATAAACCAGTTAAACAAAACAAAATTCCTCCTAAACCCAAAAAACTTAAGGGACCGGTGACCCTTGGGCGAACAACTTTCATTGAATAAATCCTTAAAAAGACTGAATCTCAGCCATCAGTAAGACAAAGGAAAGTTATCTCTAGAAAGCCTACTAACTCCCTTCAAGCCACAAAATCACCATCTAAAGCCTTTGTTGAGATACATAGTCAAACAGTGGGAATTGAGCAAGATTCCCAAGAAATTGAGAATCCCTACCTAATTTCTCCACAAGAAGGGAAATCTAGTAATCTCCGTGAAGGAGAAGGGGAAACAGGAGAATAAGAAGAACCAAAATCTCCTCTTGAAATAGTCCAAGCAATGAGCAGTCCAGATAAGGGAAGTGTTGTCAAACTCATTCAAAGCAAAGGACATAAATCACCTCAAACAGTAGGCCGGCAAGGAATACTTATTGTTCCAGATCAAGGAAGTGTTGTTAAGGCCATTCCTACTCCTTCCAGACACCCTAGGAATTCCCTTGAGATCCCAGAATGATATTGGCACAATTTGATCAAATGGCCCAGAACCAGCAAACACCCCAGCAAACTTCCACACTGCAATATCCTATAGTAGATGCTGCAGTTAATGCACCTATGAAATCCATTCCCCTTCAACATATTCCTACATTTCATGGCTTGACATCAGAATATCCAGATGCATTTTTGTTCGAATTTTATGTGTTATGTAGGGGGTATGACTATACCACAAATCCCTAAAAATTAAAACTATTTCCTTCCACATTAAAAGGAGCAGTCTTACGATGGTTTATGGGGCTATGTGGGGGTGTCATAACTGATTGGGATCAATATCAAGATTATTTCAGGTCTCGGGAACTAAAATACGAAATATTACAAATGAGAGCAAAACCGAATGAAACCCTGGAAGAATATGTGGAACGGTTTCAATACAATCTTCAAAGATCTCCTTATGCATCCTTACCCTTACCTGATCATGTGCTAAAAACTACATTAATTAGGGGAATGAAGGATAAATGGCTTGAAACATTGAATATTATGGGAAAAGGTGATATATATCAGGAAAGCGATGTTAACATCATTGATTTGTGTATCAAGAGTTCGAGGGGCAAGACAAGGCTAAAATCAGTAGAACACGACATGATCATAAGGGACAATAAGACCTCCAATGAAGGTGTAAATCATGCAGAGATTGGAAACCTGCTGGAAGATTTTAAGATAGATATTCTAGGGAATCTAACAGCACAGTTCGACATTATGCAAGCCAAACAAAAGCAAGCAGAAGCAGAAACAAAATTTGGCAGTATTTTGTCCTTAATGCAAGAAGAAACATAGCCACAATGAGTGCCCGCTGGATGTAATCAAAGTTTGTGCCATTTGCACAAAAGACCACCCCATAGAAGGATGTCCCTCGCTTCCTAGCCTAAAATCAATCTATAAGGAGGCAGAAGAAGAATTAGAAGTGGTATTCTTACTTAATCAGCACCGAAAATGGCAGCCATGACAATCAAGTATGGCAACTGATCCATTTTCTTCTTTTTAGCCTCCTCAATACAATGCTCAGCAATATAATGGAATGTGGAAAAATCAGCCACCTTTCCCCAATTGTTCACAACAACCATTCCCTACATCATCATGGCCAAATCAAACAAATCAAACTAATTGGCCAAATTTTCCTTTCTGCCCACCGTTTTTGGCAAAACAGTGCTTATCCAACAGAATGGTCCCCCTCTACTTCGCAGAGTCAGGCCTTGCAGCCAAACTGGAAAAGACCTACAAATCAACCAGCTGGAACAATTCCCCTCTCTCAACCTACACTTCCAGCTCCCTATACAAACCCCCAGAACAACTTAAGACCACAACTCCCAGCCAGCCCAACCCAAACCCAAACAATAGGCTAGTTCAGTCTGTCCAAATAATGGAACCACTAGAATTAGAAACTAAACTAAGGGAGTGTAATGACCTTCAATTGAGGTCTAGGCGTATAGTAGAAACAGAGAGAGACAAAAATGTTCATATTGAAGATCCGTTACCTGTATAAAAAACATTGCAAAAAGAGAAGTTGGTTCAACAACAAAATCAACAACAAGCAACAACCTCTTCTACACCATTCCCAGAACAATTAATCATACCTCGCCCATTAGAACATCCTGATTTTGATCTTCTGGGAGAATTAAAAAAAAATTGTATAAAAATCCCTCTCCTCCAAGCTATCCAAGACATCCCTATTTATGAAAAAACCATTAAGGAACTGTGTATAAAGAAGCCAAAGAGGAGAACAACCACCTACCCAACTTTCCAAATAGTCGGTACTCTATCTGACTTGTTATTAGGAATGGAAACACCTGTAAAATATGAAGACCCAAGAAATCCTATAGTGACAGTAAAAATCAATGGGAAATTGTTCCCAAATGCCTTAGTTGATTTGGGAGCTGCAATCAATATCTTAACAACTACCACCTGTAAACAACTTGGCATTACATCACTGGAACCAACAACAACCTTATTAGAGTTGGCTGACCGATCGGTAGTCAAACCAGAAGCTACACTACAAGATGTAATGGTATCTGTAGATTCCTAGGAATACCCTGCTGACTTCCTGGTTATCAACCCAAAGAACCGGCTAGATGGACACTCGTTAATCCTAGGTAGACCTTGGTTGGCAACTGCCAATGCTTATATTGGCTGCGGCAAGGCAACATGACAATAACAAGGGGAAGCTATGTCAAGAATTTAGCTTTATATCCCCCAGCCCAACCAAGCCTATCAATAATCAAAACAAGAAAACAACTTGTACCATATCTTATGGAAAATATGAGATCACCTCTAACTGTAGAAGATGCCCTCGATTTTAAAGACCAAACAGAGGATGATATCATTAATAGTTTTATTAATAAACCAAAATCAAATCCCATCTACAATGTCACATGATCAAGGCAGCATTTGATAATAAAGAAGAAGAAGATCCTCTGAAAGACATCCCTGATCAAGTAATACCCACTACTTCTGTGTACCATAGTAATATTGTAGAAATTGAGCCGGGAAAAACTCTAAACATTAACAAAAATCTGACTGTTGAACAAGAAGAGAAGTTGGTCTAGTTACTACGAAAATATAAAGCAGCCTTTGCATGGGATTATTCAGACATGATATGAATTGACCCCCAATTATGCACACACCACTTCTATACCAAAAAATATGCGAGACCCATTCGCCAACCCCAAATAAGTCTAAAACCTCACCTTAAAGATATTGTGAAAGCTGAATTACAAAAACTATTGGATGTCAATTTCATTTACCCAATATTTGATAGCAAGTGGGTCTCTCCATTAGTAGTGGTACCAAAGAAGAACGGGAAGTGGAGAATATGTGTATATTACCGAGAACTCAACAAGGAAACCCAGAACGACCACTTTCCCCTTCCTTTCATTGACCAGGTATTAGACACATTAGCAGGAAACAAATTCTTTTCTTTTCTTGATGGCTTCAATGGGTACAATCAAATCCAAATTGCCCCTGAAGACCAAGACAAAACTACTTTTACCTGTCCTTGGGGGACATTTTCCTACCAAGTCTTACCCTTTGGCCTATGCAATGCCCCTGCTACATTTCAAAGGGCCATTCTCAGCATCTTTTCAGATTTAATAAATGAAGGGCTCGAAGTATATATGGATGACTTCACACCTTAGAGAGATGATTTTGAGCCAGCATTAGAAAATTTAGGAAAGGTGTTGCAAAGATGTATTGACACTAGGCTTTGTTTAAGCCATGAAAAGTGTCATATGATGATGACCGAAGGACTTATCTTAGGGCATTATATTTCAGCAGCTGGAATTTAGGTGGATCTAGCCAAAATTCAGATAATTTTGTTAATACCCACGCGCACCACACAAACAGAGGTACGTAGCTTTCTTGGATTTTTTGGTTATTATAGAAGATTTATAGAACATTATTCTTGAATAGCTGCACCTTTATATGCACTAACAGGAAACGTTGATTTTATTTGGACAGATAAATGTGACAATGCCTTCAATGATCTGAAAAATCTTGTATCAACAGCCCTAGTGCTGAGGGGCCCAAATTGGAATTTTCCATTTCAAATTTCATCTGATGCCTCAGACACAGCGATTGGAGCAGTGCTTGGGTAGGAGGAAGATTAAAAACTGTATGCAATCTATTATATAAAAAAAATTATATCTCCTACTGAACTAAATTATACTGTGACTGAGAAGGAATTTTTAGCTGTAGTACATGCTATAAATAAGTTTAGACATTATATAACTGGGTATCCTGTAGTTCTATATACTGATCACTTTGCCATTAAATTTTTAGCAAATAAACCTGTTACAAATGGAAGAGTGACAAGATGGTTGATTTTTTTTCAGGAATTTGACATTACAATTAAAGATCGACCTAGAAAGGAGAACCCTATAGCTGATTTTTTGTCAAGAATGCCAAAGCCAACATATGCAGAAGCAGTCGAAGACCATTTCCTAGATGAAAATTTGTTCGATGTTACTGTTAGAACCCCATGGTATGCTGATATAGAAAATTATTTGGCAATAGGTAAATTACCTAAACATCTAACACTTAATGAACGAAAGTAGATAATACATCATAGTACCTGATTCTCTTTTATTGGGGGCTACTTGTTTCATACAGGGTCATATATGCAAATTGGGAGATGCGTCCGAGAGGATGAGGTATTTTATATTTTGAAAGCATGCGATGACGAGCCGTGTGGTAGACATTTTTCAGATCTTAGAACTACCCATAAGGTTTTATGGACAGCCTATTATTGGCCTACCATTTTTAAAGATGCCAAAAAATTTGTGTAGGCCTGTGATAGCTGCCAAAGGGCAGGTTGCCCTGGACAGTCCGACGAAATGCCTTTGAACCCACAAATAGTAATTGAACCATTTGAACGCTGGACGCTCAAATTTTTTGGCCCTATTAGCCCCCCATCAAACCAAAAAACATACATCCTAGTTGCAGCCGAGTATGTCACTAAATGGGTTGAAGCACAGGCACTTTCAAAAGCTATAGAGGACTCTGTAATACAATTTATTTTCCAAATCTTTGTGCGATATGGCCTCCCAAGGGACATAATCACAGATGGAGGACCATAGTTTGTAGGTAATAAACTCGCTGAAACATTACAGAATTACCACATTCATTACAAGATTATAACTCCATACCACCCACAGGCAAACGACCAAGTAGAGAGCACGAATAAAGTGATCGAGTCTATATTGAAAAAAACTGTTGCCTCACACAGACGCGACTGGGCTTGCAGATTTCCAAAAGCCTTGTGGGCGTACTGAACAACATGGAGAGATACTACGGGACATTCACCATATCAAATGGTATTTGGAAAAGAGCCCATATTTCCAATAGAGTTTGAAATTTAGACACTAAGAACAACCCAAAAGGTGGGTCTAGATTTAAATGAAGCCCAAGCCAAAATATTGCAGCAAGTTAATGAGTTAGATGAAATTAGGCTCTCTTCTCTTCAGCACACTCTGTTAATTAAAAAACAGAGATAAAAATGGCATGACACCCTTATCAAAGAAAATATCTTCCATGAAGGAGATTGGGCACTCCTATATGTCTCCAGGTTTTAGGATTTTCCAGGGAAACTCCAAACACGATGGCTTGGACCTTACGAGATACAAAAATTTCATGATAATGGAACCATTACATTAACCACCATTGATGGATCTGGACATTCCTTTAAAGTAAACGGTCATTGAGTATGATTGTATCATAAACCGCTTACTCGAGAATCCTTCTACCAACAATTACGGGAAGATTCTACCATGCAAATTCTCGCTGAAGAGGATAACTCCTCCTTGGCACCCATTCATTAAATCATTTCTTTCCTTTGAAATTTGTACATAAAGATTGTTCATTTATTTTGTTTTTTTTTATGGAATTCTGTTTTTCCAAATTCTGTTTATTTTGAGTTTTTGTTGTTTCTTTTGAAAGGAATAGCAGTTGTGTTGTTTATTTTCATTGTTTTGTAGATCGTTTTGTTGTTCCTTTCGAAAGGAACAACATTTTCGCAGATTGTTTTTGTTGTTCCTTTCGAAAGGAACAACACTTTTCGCAAATTGTTTTCTTGCTATTCCTTTCCAAAGGAACATCATTTCCGCAGATTGTTCTTGTTGTTCCTTTCCAAAGGAACAACACCTTTTGAGAGGATTTTTTTTTTTTTTTTTTTAGACCAGCATTTTGATGATTTCTAATGACTCTTCTAAAGAAAAACATACTATTTATACAAAATCACACAAATTAAAGCTTACTGGAATCAGCAAATCATAAGAAATTGTCATTTTTTAAAGAAATTGTTTGGTAATGATAAGAAAAAGGAAAAAGGACATAATCAATAACATGACTTTGTTGTCTTACTATCACTAGAATTAATATGATTGATTATCTTTATCATGTTGGTTCTTCCCCAAATCTTTATAACTTTCTTTGATTTTTACTTATTGAATAGGAATAAGGGCATATTCTTTTCTATTGAGATTTTTAGACTTATTCCACCATCACTAATCTTAAGGAGTGCTGAGCCATCCTTTATATATAAGTAGGAAAGTGCTATATGAAAAAGAAAAAATATTTATATATTTCACTAACAATTTTATGTTATGGCAGATGGAGGATAGGGGGTCTCATCAAGAGCCAGCCTATCATGATCATAAGGAAGCAAGTGAAGTGGCATTCCCATTATGGCCACCACACCAGGGATATGGTCCAATGGACAATTAAAAAAAACTAAGAAGTCCTTGGAACAGGAGGTCTCATCATGAGCCGCCCTGCCCACTTTTCACTACTTCCCGGTGAATGGCATTGTGATTCATCTGGTCCCCAAGCTAGTACAATGGCCTCCGTTATGACATTAAACAACACTTCCCTAGGCATAAATAAAGGACAACGGTTCCAAGGGTGAGAAACAACTTTGTCAAGGTTATGGACACCTATAGGCAACAGAGCTCTACTGATGGTATTGGAGTCACATTTGTACACATCAATAGTAATATTAAACCCTTTTTCCTATATCTCTATTTAAATATCAAATGAAAGTATGAATCCTAAACCCTTGATTTCGAACCAATTATACATGAAAATCATCATAAATCGATCACATTAGTTTGAGTGGGTAATAAACGCATTTGTACTTGTGTTCATCTTGGATGTCCCTTTTCCTTATCTTTAAATCATTACAAATGTTTCTATATCTATTTACGATTTAATCACACGCTTCGATTTCAGTAAATGCAATAATTTGATTTATTGTATCATAAATATGCATGCCTTTTCCTGTTGTACCACTATTGTGCAGTACTTTTCTCTCTTATTTGATGGTCAAGGACGACCTATCATCCTCCAGGGGGGGCGCGGATGCCTCTTAATCACTGCATGCAGATCGAATTCTTATATTTTTTTACCTGTATGCAAATCAAATCCCTACATTCTAAGGAATAACGAAAACTTAACGATATTATTCCAATTCACCGTGTTGTGTTGTTCCATTACATCACTGTGTGTTTGGAAAGAAGTAACAGTGTGCAAAGAAGATGGGAGGATGACCAATTCGTAGTGAGCTACAAGTGCTAGTTATTTCTGATGCTGCATGAGAGATTCTGGAAAAATTGGGATGGATTACATACTTCACAAGGCTGCAAAAACCCCATGAAACAGTGGCTACCGAGTTCTTACAGAATTTGCAGGAAGGATACTCCATGGTTAGAGGAAGACAGATAGCCGTAACATATGAAATAATTGCAAAGGTGTCTGGTCTACCAGCACAAGGAACCGTATGGACTCAGAAGAAGGTCAGGCTTCAAGAAGCCATGAATACTTTCCAGGATGACGGGCAGACATTGGTCGTCAAAGGCAAAGGAGTTCAACCGGCATCATTGGGAGAACCATGGACGAAATTGGCAAAGGTAGTGCAGGCCTATATAACATGCGATGGAAGGAAAGACGTGGTAAGACCTCGCCACCTTAATTTATTGGCAGTATTAAAGCAAAAATGTACAATAAATTTGCTTGCATTTTTAAATTCCTTACTGCATGATGTTTCCCGTAGTATAAGAAAATCTCGGCACGCAGACATGGTGGTAAGCCACCATTGCCTAATCAGATTAATATTGAGTCGTAGTCTCGCCCAACAACAGACCAGTTGGGAAGAATTGATATTTTCGATTGATGGAGGATTAGCCTTACCTGCCCCAAAACGAAAGAGAACGGCTAGCTTGGCAGCTGAGCCATCAAATTGTAGACAGTCCTCCCGTTCAAAAAGTAGGGGAATGATAGAGGGCCTTCCGGGTAGCAGTAGACAGCCCTTGGAATTTCCGAGCTCAGAGGATGAACATCCTCCACAATTGGAAGGAGGGAGTCCCTGTACTGATGAGGGTGAAGAAGAAATAATTCACCAAACCAGTGGTGTGAAACAAACCAGTGCAGAAGATGGAAATAATGAAGAAGAGGAAATTTAGGGAGAAAAAGGAAGCCCTCATACTAGTGTAGAGGGAGAAATTCGCTACTCTGATGAGGAAGAAGGTAGTTACCATACATTCGAGGAGGATGAAGATAATCACAGCAGTGAAAGAGAAGGAATATATCCTCTCGAAAACACTATTGCAAGTTCACCACAAAGCCCTTTGCAAGAAGACCAATTGGCCCAAATTATAGCCAATATGAGTGAATATGTGCAGCCTCACAGCCCTCTGGACCTTAATGTTGATATCAACCAATTGTAGGAGCACTCTCTTGGCAATAAAGAAACAACTGAGGAAATTTTGGATGAAACAGAAAACACTAACGAAATGATAGAATTAGCTGGGGTTGCTCCCCATGGAAGTATGAGACCACTGAAGTAATATCCCAACCTGAAAATTCTCAGGGGATTGCAGAGTCAATTGAGGGTATAACTCCTATAGAATTCAACCGGGGGCATATGAACATTGAAGAAGAACCGCAGGAATAAAACAGAGAAGCGAGCCCAACTGAAGGCACGACTGATGAGGGGAAAAACCCCGATGAGCAAGTAGGTCCAGAAAAAGGAACATCCATTCCATCAAGAAAAAGGAAGAAAGTAACTGAGCTTGAAAAACTTTGGAGGGAATGACTGAAGCTTCAGAGACTAGTGGAACAACTCAGGTAGACCATTAGGGTTCTTAAAATGAAACAAATTCCCAAATGAACCCCAAAGAGAAGAAGCATAGTCACCAAGCGAGCCTCGAAAAAGAGGAAAGTGGCCACTAAAATAAAGCCCCAAGTTGCAGAAACTATGGCTGAGCCTAATCATGAGGATATGGAACAGCAGGCAGCTGTTACAAAAGTAGTTGTTCCAGAGGGAGCCACTTCAAGTGAAAATATGCAAGCTAGTAGTCAAAATACTTTTAGTGACCCTACATTAGCTAGACTCCAAGAGGAGTTGGCACAGGCTCGACTGGAAAGGGAAAAACTGGAAGAAGACACTGTCCCTAGAAGGAAATATCAGTAGTTGCAGCAGCAGATGAAGATCATCGATGAAGCAGAGGCTAAAGCCCATGAGAAGTGTCGAAAGACAGAGGAAAAGGCTGAAAAGGTAATGAATCAATTAAAATTAGCCCAGAATCGAGTGGACACTCTCTGCTCATTATACACAGATATTTTAGCTTGTAGATGCCCTGCCAAGAATTATGCTTTATTTTTATTAGAAAGATATTTACAGTTAAAGATTAAGGCAGTTAGGGCAAGAAAATCTATAAAGTTAAAAACTATAGATGATTTTGTAACATGCTGCAAACTCTATGGGGTAAAGGTACAATGTCTCCTGTGTGAGTTCTATTTGCATAACCTCATATTGGAAAATGATAGCGAGACAAATCCTAGCCCTTTTGTGGGAGACATCCAATACCAGGCATTTATTTCCTTTGCTGTTAATCAGTTAAAATGGCTTAAAGCCTATAATGTTTTTCAAAGGCAGGAAAATGAGTTAGATTTGTGGGTTAGGAGTGAACCTAAGCACCCGTTACAATTATGGGATAGGCCGAAGAATTTTATGACAAGAGAAGGTGTTATCCAAGCATTGGGGCCTGTCCATAAAGAAATTGTCTTGAATGGGATAGACTATTTCCTATCTATTAGAAACCGGGATTATATAGCAGCTAAGGTCCGATGGGGAATTTCGAATTGGAATGTTCAAAATAGAGAACCATTTAAATATAAAAACTTTGGATTAGCTGCAGACCGCTTGGTTTCCTATAGCAACCCCATTTTGAGGGAAGGACCATTCCAGCTAGGGTGTAGGTTTTGAAGCCCCATTGCATGGTATCCTGCTACAAATTACAAAGCCATTTATGAAATACCCTAAGGACAGACAGGGCATGTCTTCGAAGCATTAGCTACAATGCATGGTTTTAGGCCTTTTGATGAAAAAAATTCTCTAGCTTATTCTTTAAATACTTTGCATGTGAACTATAGTGTTCATGAGGACATGAAAAAGGGTGAGCAGGGGGGTATGTTGAGCAGTGGAAAAGGTATGAATTCACTATCTATTTTCCCATTCTTTTACTTTAAACATAATTCTTTTTACCTTAGAAAGATGACTTATTACCAAAATTGTGGTAGAATTGTGAAGATTTATGTTTATTGTAAAATATGACTAAGAACTACCTTTTATTGCTAAAAATAGGAATTAGGCGAGGTGAATAGTTATATCAGAGGCGAGGCTAAAGTAAATGAAACTACTGTTCCTCCAGCGTTAGACCAAATCCTGCCAAAGATAAGGAAATCGGAACACATTGTTAAGAAAAGGCAGGGGACAACTCGGCTTCGGTCAAAGGAAATCAAGTGATAGCTAAAGAAAGAAGGGAACTGAATCCCTGAGGATCCTTCGATCCTGAGGGATCGCTGTTCAAACCTCATCTCATTCCTTGTCTTGTCCGTCGAAGTTTGATATATAAGGCAACGCCTTTAGCAATTGTAGGGAGTCATATCCTTTGATTAAAAGCATTCCTTTTGTAATATTACGTTTTATTGACTCTCGTGTTTAGAGAGCGATCACTATAATAATTTCATGTTCGATTAATACAAAGGCGCGTTTCATTTCATCTTTCAAGCTCTGAAGTAACCCAACAGTGTTTCACTAGTGCTGAGGGCCCGGCCTTGGTGGAATTGCTTTGCTGTCTATATTTCTATCCTTTGATTACTGTTGTGTGATAATTACGTAGATTCATTACGATTACAGAGTTATTTGATTACTGTTGAACTGAGTCTTGGATTGTTGTGTGGGTTAATGAATTTCATTGCTATTCTATTTTAGCAAGGATCGTGTTTAATGTCTTATTCATCTTGCTAAATCTTATAAGGATTTTTTGTTCCATATTTAATTCTGTTTGTTGTTCCATTGGATTATGGTTCATTTCAATTGACTATTTCATAGTGTTGGTTGTCGACAGGGTTGGAGTTTAAGAAGACTTGTTATCTGATTCTGTTAAGTTCGTATTTGTTGTTCAATTCCTTTTTGTTGTTCAATTACTGTTTGTTGTTCATTTCTAATTCGTTAGGTTCAGATTTGCAGAGAGATTGTTTACAGTTGTTATGTACACATAGAAATTATGAGTTTTTGTTCCTTTCCAATTCTTGCTTTTATAAGAAGTTATTCTTAGTTATTTTCATCAACAAGTAGTTCAATTTCGATTTCACCTTGATTTCTTAAAGAGCAGGATTGTCAACTGTAGAGAAAATTGGTTACTGCCTCCAAGTTCCCAGATTGATTGCCTTGTCTCAATGTGATTTTAGTTGCATCGATTTCGAAGGGAATGAGTTATTGCTACTGTATCCCTGATTGATGCTTTGTAGAGTGAGTAGTTGAGATTTCAGAGTATTTGCATTCATGTTACTATAATTAGATTTCTTTACAATCATCCGTTTACTCTTGTATCTCGAATACTATACTACATCTTTCATAGAATTACTCTTAGCTAAATTGCAGTCTCAAACAGAGTACACTCTTGAAACAAAAAGTCGTTCTCAGATTGATAATTAATGTAGGATAATTAGGTATTAAAAAGATACCTTTTATACCTCAACAGGGACCACATAATTAGGAAAATTTGACTCCCATATAGGTATGTCATTTCCAATTTTCTTCACAAATTTCTCATAAAAACAATTATGCACTTCAAGCATATTGAATTCTAACGCTGCATCATTAATCCTGTAGTCTAAATCAATTAAGGAACTTCTCTCTTCAGAAGTAACATGTGGTTGTAAAGATCTGACTACTTCAGTAGAATCTGTTGTTTTAGGGCTGGGGTAGGCTTATTTATCTTAGCATATTCAGGGTGTGGAAGCTTGCTTGAGGTAGATTTTTGGGTTTTAGGACCACCAGCCTTAGGGGTAATATGTTTTCTTGTCATTTTGGGGAAAACTAAGCAAGATTAAACTGTTTTCTTAGTTAATTTGAAAACATAGGCTAATTGAGAAGATTTTGGAAAACTTGGGAATCTGAGCAAGGGTTTTGGGATAGAAAACATAGGTTTTATAGGTACAGAGAACTAAAACTGACTTTTCTATTTTTTTAATCAATTTGAACCGTGGAAATTTCCTTTGGATGATCGGAAACACTTTAAAACAGAGTTTGAAGGAAATGGAAAATTCTGAGAAAAATTTTCCAGGGTTTGCCTTTTTTTTTCAAGGTTTGGATACAATAGGATTAGCTATTTTTCTCTATGTATCTTGATTGGTCCAATTTAATGGTTTAATTTGTGAAATTTGCAGGCAATTTGAGGAAAATACCTGCTTTACATGCACTTTGAGAGTCGAAAGGGTTTCTGGTTGTACTGGTCACAGTGGCTTAGTAGGAAGTGTTGAGAGTCTGCTATGGTGAAATCTGCTTCAAGGGGACGAATTGATCAGCACAGGTTTTGAAATGGAGTCTGGGCGAAGTTTGTCGATGGGCGAGGGTGAAAATGGTATGCAAAACAGTGAAAAATTAAGGTTAAAACCTTTGATTTTATTACTCTGCATAAAATTAATGGCAGGTCACAGTCAATGGTGGGAGCGATTTTTATTTTGAATGCGAAAACCATTCAGCGGTATCACGTTGCTTTTAGTTGGTAAGCTGTTTTGAGCTTTTGTAACGCGATCCAATTACAATTGGACACATAGCAGTTAGCGGTTTCACAAAACAAATTTTATCACGTGATTTTTCCCAAACTGTGCCCGTTCACTTTTGGTACACGATATTCAATCAGCACCGCTGGATTCAATTTTGCGATGTGAACGGTCAGAATCAGTTTGGGGGTTGCGGTGAACAAGCGAGTGGGACCGAGATTTATTATGGGCCATTGATTTGATATGAAAAGGATCAATGGTCATGACTCAACGCGACGGGAAATGGTGGGGCATGAGGCCAGGTTGATCGCGCTAAGTGTGGACCGTTAGATTAGGTATATAAATATGATCAGAGGGTGATGGATGAGCACGAGGGCGCTGGGTTACTTGATTGGATAATGAGGCTTTTTATATATAAAAGGAGTTTATATATATGGAGTGGAATGCATAGGGGCAGGTTAATATAAAGTTTAACCAAGGTTTCAACTGTAGTATAAGTTGTGAAACTTTATTCATCGGGAAAGAGGGGTAAGGTTTAACCTTGGGTAAAGCTTATGCAGGGAAAGATGAAGGTATTAGTGGAGGTTTTGGTTAATACATAAATCATTGGTAAAGCTTTTTATTTCTCATTTGATATATCAATTTCGATAACTTTTTCTTTATATTTTTATTATATAGTTATTTCAAACCATTTCGGTTAAATAACTATAGGGGAGTTGGGATATTTCTTTATGGATAATTTTCATGTCAAAGGGGTATCTTAGGGATTTAATTTAAACATGTGCATAATAACTTTGACATAAAAAGCTTATAATAAGGGTTTTTTTGGGATAATTAATAGAAAGGAGTTATATTAATAGGACTAGGATTTTCTATAGGGAGTTAATAAAATAAGTTAGGTGTTAATATGAAAAGGGAAAGTAAATACTCAAAACATACAATTATAACCAAGAAAAGTTAATATTAAAACCAAGCTTTCATTGTAATAATTTCATCACTTCAACTTAGGATAAAATACCATTTTGAGGGTTTTCTGCTTCATGAGATGTAGGAAGTTAATCAAATGAGGGTTTTAAGCATCATTAAGTAAAAATGGGGTCTTTACTTATGATTTTTCATGGTAATGAATGCATGAATGGAAAATGATGTGATTTTTGGGATTAATATAGAAACTTAACACTTTCAACTAGTTAGTCATTGAGCCTTGGGTCCGGTCCCAACAGAAGTAAGGGAAATGCCCTGAGCCTCTTTGACTGATAGTCTAGAATGTCATATAGCTATGGGGAAGGGAAATTAGTTATTGTAGCCTGGTCAAAAATATTTACAATGGAATTCCCGCCTTATTCTACCTACGCAATCATATCTTCTAATATTTTTTATTCTATTTTGATCAGGTGCATTTGAGCTAGCAACCTTGCAACATTTTATTCTTTTGAAAGAAGTAAAACTATCTAATTCTAAACATATTTCATTCAAGAATCTAGATTAAACTATTGGATTCTTTTATTCTCTACCTAACTACTGAATTGTCATGATTAAATTGTATGACAATTCTTTATTCTCTATCTACAACAAGTAAAATTGAAACATGATAATTCAAGATTGAACAGTTCAACTCATCATAGATTATGGCATTTATTGACACTCTGCCATAATCAACTGCAAAAGTAAAAATTAGTGGTATTTATATTTGAACACTTTCATGTTTTATTCATCTTTTTCCTTTTCGGGTATATCATTTTTCTAAGTCCATTGATTTTTCTTTTATGACTTTTACCCTCTTTTTTCTTTTCTATTTTTATTTTTTTATTTTTTTACAAAATATGGGAAAAAAACTTGTAGAAAGCAAAGTTTGTACATATTTACACAACTATCATCAGTCAAGTCAAAATTATGAATCCTATATTTATAGGTTTCTAACACATACATATGGTTATAAGGAGAAATAAACATTCAAATTGATGATAAAAATTACAAGAAAATTTTTCAATAAGAATACCACAAGAATCTCAAGATAATTCTGCAACTGTCATTGATATCACTGTAAAAAAGGTGTACACAAGCTCCACACTATGATTATCAAATATCCAACCCTCACAATGAGTTAAATTGGAGTAATTATAGAAAAATAGACATCATGCCACCTATATAGGACAAAAACTGATCCAAAATAACTAATTGATGCAGCTAATGACTCATAACCTAATTTCAATGGGAGTTAGAAACAACTTCCCCTTTTTTAGCTAACAAGTTTGAGTCTTTTTCTCTAGTTATTAAATACCAGATTCTATAACAAATATGACCTTGAATATGCTCATTAACTATCAAACAGCTCATGAGACACTTGTTATGTAGGCCAATTTCGAGCTTTGACCTCTACATGTCCATAAATTTCCTTAAATCTAGAAGCACAACAATGTGCTCTCTCAGAAACGGAACGTGCTAATGCAAAAGTGTAGCGAAATTTGGAGGTGATTTGGATGAATTTCGTGCATTTCTAAGTTGAACTAAAGACTGGTACGGGTAGCTGAGGATATCCTCTATGCCACTGAATCTTGAAACCAAAAAAAACACCTCTCTAACCACTTAAATCTCAATTTTCCATAATTACTCCAGAAGCATAGTGTGTGCCTCCAAACAGTGGCAGAAGTGTGAAAATTTAATGGTTTTTTATGCTTTTTATGCAAATTTATGAGCTGAAAATATAAAAAAAAAGTGGATTTATAAGATGTACAAGTCAAAAGACACCTACACATGCCTACCATTTGTCATTTGATGCCCCTGAGAAAAAGCGCAGTGTGGCCACACTGCGTTTCTGTGCACCTACTTTGCCTGTATTACCAAACAAACTAAAAAATGATCAAAATTTTACAAAAAGTTTCTCCTTTTTCCTTTTTCAGTCATGGATTCAAGAAACTAATTATGCATGAGCCAAGATATTAAGGCTATGCTTCTTCTTGATCTTACTTAGGGGCTTCTTGAGCTTTTTCTTCATGTTTTCAACCCTAATCTTGCAAATCAAATTTCTTGTGTAATAGTGCCTTTCCATGTGCCTCTGCATGGCAATTTTTCTATTTTCCTTTTCGAGTAGCTTTTCCAAATACACATTCACTTTGTGAAGAAAATACTCTTTACCTTTCTCATCCTCAACACTCATAGCGTCAAATCTACTATCCTCATCTTGAGCAGCAACTATGGTGTCATGAGCTTGAGGAGGAGATGGCTCCCTATCTTGATATTTATTCTTTGCCAAGGCTCTTGTGGTAGGTCTCCTTGGCTGCCTCTGAATATCTATATCTTCCATCTTCTCTACATATATCATTGCCTTACCATTTTCTTTAACTTCTTGGCTGGATGATGGAGGGTCTTTTGAGGTACTATGATTTATCAAGCTCGCTTTCAATTATGTATTTTCTTATTTTAAGAAGGCCAGCATAAATTTTGCCTTTGAGAGATCATCTTGTATCTCTTTGATTTTTTCTTTATTCTCTTTGATGATGTCTATAATTGTCTTGTATCCATGATAAAGCATCTCTATCTCAGGAGTTACCTCTTCATCATTGTGTTGTAGGGGCGACTCATTTCCATGTCTAGGTGATTTCTCCATAGCTTCTCCCTCAACTTCTTCAATTGTAACTTTCTTAGGCAGTATTCTAGCTTGTGACCTAGTCATGGGTTTAGATGCAACCATGTCTTTAGATATATCAAGGGGGAAAAACCATCTTTTCCCCTTCTTGTAGGTTTGAGAAACCTTTGCCCAAGGTGGTCTTTTGGTCACTAAAGGTAATCCACATGGCTCAGCTATTTGTGGCCCAGATAATGTAGGAGTGTTGATGCTTTTGGACTGAGGAGACATAGGAAGAAGATATGCTGCATCCAAAAATGCCTCCCAAGACATATTAATCTGTGTGAGTTGATGATGATCTATTACATTGATCAAACCATGATGAAATAAAATTTCCTAATCATATCTCCATTTACTTCGCACTTTCTTAGTCATCTTAACTAGGCTCTTGAATAATTAATTTGGTAGGTTTATTGGTTTAATGCTAGTGAAATGCATCAACAAACTTATGTGATACTGATACAACCTAGAAAAATTCCCTTCACAAGTGAAATACTTCACAATCATCTTCATCAAAGGATCATATCTATCTAACAATTCCTGAAAGGAAATATATGAGTGGGAGCCTCCTTGTAGTGTGGCTTGAGGAGGATTTTGTAATTTTCAATATCAAAATCCATCCCCTTAAACCAAATTTATCCTTAGTTAGGGATACATGTGGCTGAAGCAATGAGATCTGTCGATATTATGAAGTCTATATTTGCTATGGTGTCTTGTCCCACTTGAAATTGGTGGAAAAAATACTGGTCAATTTAACATGGTAGCCCACCTCTTGTATATTTTCACAAAACCCTAGGAAACTTACCTTTTCAAATGATTCTTTGATGAATGGTGAAGCATTGACTTCCTACATGCTAGTTGGTTCATATATGGAGACATGTCCTCCTTGTTTGTGCTTCTTCTTTTCACTAGCCATGGTGTTGGTTTTTCTTATCCCGAAACCCTCAAGTCTGATAGGAGGGAGGGGTAAGGTAGGATTGGGGAAATAGGTGGAAAAAAAATCAATTGGTTTAGGGAAGGGAATGAAAGGGGATATGGATTTGGAAAAAATCTAGGAAAATTCTAGGGCTTTGGAGTAGCTTTTAGGGACACATGGGAAGTGTAATTTCTTGAAATGGACGAGGGAATGATGAGAAAAAAAAAAAAACCAAAAACATAGTCCAAACCCATAAATGTAGCAAAAGCGTAGCGTGGCTATGTTTTTTGGAGAAAACTGGTGGAATGAAGGAGATGAGTGTGGGAAAATATTGGGGGAGGTTTATCAAGTGTGTAAAAGGGTATTAAATCAGGAAAAATAGGGATTTTCTCATTGAACTTAAGCACAAACCAAGAAAACCAAAAGCGCAATGAAAAACCCTAAGAGAGGGATTTCATCATTTGCTGAAGGAAAATTGCTGCATGAGGATTGATGAGAGGCTACACTTACTTCTTGAGAGTCTCTAGAACCTATAGATTTCTGAATGAACCTTGTTGTGGCTTCCTCTAAGCTCCCAACTCAAAAACATAGCGTGTTGGCCATAAAAGCAGCATGGTAGGCAAAAACAGAGCATGCTTACTGGCAAGTGCTTGATGATGGAAAAATCAGAGTTTTGAAGACTAAGGTTAAACTCAATGGTGGACTAGAGGTCTAGGAATATGAAATGAAGTGTTTTAATGCTTGGATGGTCTCTTTATAGCTTGAAAGTCAACTTTTTTCTTTTCATGATGATATTACATCACATATCCTTTTTGAAAAATGATGTAATGAGGTAGTGTATTGCAGCTTTCTAACTTTTTTGGCAAGGTTACATCTTCATGAAGGGAAAATTTACCTTTGGAATATTTTTTAACACTTTTTCGCTAATTACTAACTCCCATGATGGTGACTAAGGTGATTTCATAACTCCCTACATGACTTATGATGACCTAACCTAATGATGACACCAAAGGCATATATGAAACCCTGATTTGGAACTTTGAACCTTTGAAGTATCCATGATATGATTTGATGACAAAAATGATGACCAAAAGTCTCATTTGATGACCAATCACAATGAATTATGGCATGAACATGATGACATTTTATGAACTTTAAAATGGAGGAAGTAGTAGTGACACCTAGGACATGACTCAAGACTCATTTGACAACCAAAAGGTGCCAAATTTTATTTGAAAATTTTAAAAATTTGACCAAATACATCCAAAAATACTGAAAGAGAAAATTTCATCACTGGTGACTCATAGACACTAACTCACTAGTATCTTCTACTTGTTATTTTTCTTGGTTCTCCCCTTATGTTTAATTTAAATATTTGTATTTTGAGCTTGCAAATTATCTTGGCAACCCAAAATGTCTGGTATGTGAAAAGAGAGCATCTCATTTTATGTATATCAGTCATCTCAAGGAAGTAGGGAACCCTATATGATTTGGTATCCTTACTTCTTCCTTATAGATTGGCATGCCTTTGAATTTGGGCTTTCAAGTCACCTCAGAAATTTAAAATGGTAACCAAAAACTCTCCTTATTTAACACTTTTATTGTATTTTATGAAGAAAAAAAATCACTTTTGATGCCCTTACCTTCACCTTATCGGTCACTATGGTCTTCTCCTTACAATTCCACTTAGTTAATCCTTTGTGATTCATTTATCCCTTTGTGTTATTTCCTTATGAATTCTATTTCCAAACATAACATTTTGTAATCTGGTAATGCAAAAATATCATGGCTCACTCTCCATGTCCACTATCTCAGGGAAGTTGAGACAAAAAATTCATTTGGTCTCACCACTTCCTACTTATGCATAGGTGCGCTTACTAAGAACTCCATTGTGTAATAAATCCCTACACCTTGTTCGTTACTTTTACCCTCACATTTCCATTCTGCATGGATTCCCCCTTCTGTTCTCTAGTTTATCCTTTTGTCTTCTTAACTTGTAGTTTATCTTAGAAACCCAAAATTTTTCGGATGTGAAAGGAAGGAAAATTTATTTCTCCATGCCACTCATAAAAGTAGGTGGGAAAATCCAAATTTGTTTAGTCTTGTCACTTCTTCCTTGTGCATGAATGGGCTTGAGATTTTGGGCTTCTAATTCATAATAAAAAGGTAAAGTAGAAACTAAACCTTTCCCTCATTTTATAATTTTCTTTTCTATTTACCAAGTTTTTATTTATGTTTTCATTTCCTTTACCTTGTTGGTCACTTTTGGTTTTTCATTTTTATGGTTAAAATTCCCCTTTTGTTTCATCTAGCCCTTTGTTTTCTTTGCTTTAAACTTATCTTGACAACTCAAAATCTTTGATATATGGAAGGATGGAAATTTGTTTTATTTATTGCATTCATATCGAGTAAGTGGGAAACTCCAATTCACTTAGTCTCCTCAATTTTACCTTCTTCATGGGAATTATTGTGAATTTGAGTTTCTGAATCATCTCAAAAATGGTAAGTGGCAACTGAAATCTCTCCTTATTCGATAATTTTCTTGGTTTCTTTACCAAGTGATCCCTTGTGATTACATTTCATCCTATTGGTTTCTTTGTTCTTTTCCTTCCATTTTACTAATCCTTTCTCTTCTATTTTGTTTAAATCTATATTCTTTACTTGCAAGTCACCTTTGCAACACAAAAAAATAATGTGGAAGGTTGGCAACCCATTTTTTCCATACCACTTATGTGAAGGAAGTGGCATACTAAAATTTGTTTGGTCTTGTAGTTTTCTCCTCGTGCATGAGTAGAATTTCAAATGTAGGAGAACATGTCATCTCAAAAAAGTAAAATGGTGACTAAAGCATCTACTTATTCGAGTTTAATATTTTCTTCTTATTTTTTCTACCATGCACTTCCTTATGTTTTCCTTTTCCATACCATTATTGGTTTCTTTGGTCTACACCTTGCCATTCCACTTGGTATTTTCATCGTGTTACATTTAGCCATTGGTCTTCTTACGTTGCAACCTATCAAAACAATGTAATTTTTTTGGTATGTCGATGGTTGGTGACTTCTTTTCCCATCCCACTTGTCTTAAGGAAGTGGGAAAAACAAAATTCCTTTGGTTTCCTCGCATATTCCTTATGCATATGCATGCTTATGAGTTTGGGTTTCAAAATCATCTCAAAAAAATTAATTCACGACCAAAGGCCATCATTGTTTGAAATTTTATTGTATTCATACCAAGTACTCCCTTATGTTTTCACTACCACAGTCTTGTTACTCACCATTTCCTTTGCATTTTGACTATCCTTATCCTTTCCCTTGTGTTTCATTTATTCATTTGTCTTATTGACTTGTGACTAATCTCAAAAACAAAAAAAAATTGGTTATTTTGAAATATGGAAGTTTATTTTATGCTTCCGCATATATAAATAAAGTGGGAAGCTTCATCTCCCCACTTCTTCCTTGTGCATAAACATTCATGTGAATTTGGGCTTTCAATTTTGCTCAAAAGAGTAAATTTTTAACCAAAACCTCTCTTTATATTATTACTAAGCACTCCCTTGTGACGACCTTTCCTTGATCCTATTGGCCATTTTAGTCCTCTCCTTGATATTTTGTTGAGACTTTCCATTGTGGTTTATATATCCTTTAGTTTTATTTCCTTGTGACATATCTTGGAAACACAATTTTTTTTATTTGGAAGGATGGTGCATCATTCTTAGAATGCCACTTATCTTAAGAAAGTGGGAAACCTCAAATTCATTTGGTCCTCACATATTCCTTGAGCATGGGAGCCTTGAGATTTTTTCCTTGCAAGTCATATAAAAAAATTAAAGTGGTGACCAAAATTTCTCCTTTTTTGAAAATTTCTTGTCATTTTTTCATGCACTTCCTTGTACTATAGTTATTAATTCATTAAATCAACTCTATCTAATTGATTACGGTTATATGTAAGTTGGGTTCTAGACTAAGGTTGTTATTTATGAGACAAATATTGTTCTATATACTCTTGTTATTTTCCTCCTATATATCCTAGGGATATGCCTTGCAAGTCCCATGAGTGGACTTACTTGTGTTACAAACAAATTTATTTTCTCTCTTCACAATTTCCCCACCATCTAGTTTTGAGGTGATGCATGGAATTTATTGGGTCAAGAAAAATTGAGAAAGCATTGCACTCATTCCATCTTAGAGTACCCATGAGTCATTTGAGATTGAAGAGTTATAAGATGAGCATATTTTTTGGAAGTCCTTGTTCAACTATTCATATCATGAAATTTGAAAGTTTTACTTCATGAGAAAACATAGAGTTGGTAATATATTTTTTTGGTCTAACTTGTAGATGTCCCTAGTGGAAAATTCCATCTTTCATCTCTTCCACAACGGGAGAATGATGTTATAGTGATTTCGATAAACAAGATATTTGGACAATAAAACTAGTTGGTTAGGTATATATAATCATTTTTATTTAATAGTGCTATTTATCAATTGGTGTTTATGATGATTGGTAGCGTTGAGTATACATTGATGGCACTATATTAGATGGAAATACAATATAATTACATTTGGAAGAGTGTTATTATGATAAGGAGTGAATTGCTTGGGAAAGATAAGAAGGATGCAGTGAAAGTTAGAATGAAGGGATGGGATGTGAGTTGTATGTTTTAGATGTCCCTCATAGCCATTTAATCAGAAAACTAATTAAAATATCAGAGTTTAAACTTAATATTGCAACATCATATGTTTATGATATATTTATTATAGCATGGAAAATTTACCCACACAAGAATAAAGGTCACATTGTAATTTGTGACACATGAACACAACATGATAAGTTTGTGTTGCACATGTATCTTGATTATACCAACACACCGCCATCTTTCTATGGTCATGGTAGGTTCTGAGAGGGATGGAATTCCTATTTCTCAAGAGTAGGAATGAAACTACTCAACTTATATTTCTCCCTATTTAATTTGGAATGATCCTCCAACTTAAGTTATGCCAACAAATATGATGTGCTTTATATATATATATATATAGATATATATATATATATATATATGTATGTATCTTTAGTTATTTTTCTACTTTGTTATCTATCAACACAAAATAAAAGTAATGTTCTATTGATAAAAATAAAAACTACATCAAAAGATAACTCATCACAATAGTAAATGATAATTGAAACCTGTATAATTGTATAGACACCTTAAGAAGCAATTCGATCAATATTATATTTAACTAGAGAAATTATAGAAATACTTGAATAACATAGAAATAAATAAATCAAGCATCATATATAACAAAATATTTCTATGATGCCTCATCCACAAAAATTAACAAGAATTTACTCAACTTTCTAGCAGTCTATTTATGCACATAAAATAATATTAACTACAACTATAAACTCTTACAATAAATGCCTAACATATTCAACTATTAATTGAGTAATCCATTACATAGGTGAATATGTATAGAATTTCGTCAAAATTCCTTAGCTCCCATAGATATTTTAAATTGAAAAAAATTGAAATAATTTTCTAGAAGCAATTCTAGCATTACATTTTGTTGGCGGGTATACAACAACCCCCCATTTGTTTCTAAAATAAATGGCGACCTTATTAAAAATTTTTATTTTGAATTTTTTATTTTCATATCTAAAGTATTAATAGTATTTGTTAGTGTTTTTATATGAACTCCCTATTTTATTTAATTTTTTAAAGTCTTGTGTAAATTTTTCAAAAAAACTGGGCTCCTTACTTGTCAATCTGTCCATCTGGCATCTTCCTTATCCATCAAAGTGAAGCTTCCCAAGATGCATGGACTGGAATACTACCCTTACCATTTTGAAAATGAACTATATCCACTACCAAATTCCATTTTATTATATTTGATTTGGATTTCACCTATTGTAATCGATTTTCTGATTTTTATTAGTCTGGCACAAAAACCAAGTTAGAAATGAAAGTTATAATCCAAAGTTTGAATTTTATATTTAATAAACAACTTTTTTTTAACCAATAAGAAAGCTTTGGCCGCTATTTCAACCATTAGAAATTTTAGAGGTCTTATTTGGCCTCATATCCAGGCCAGATCTCGGGATACTTAGGCTAAAATCTTCATTTTTGCATATTTTTGATTGAGATTTCAATCTCGTAAACTAATGCTGGCATTAGTTTGAATGAATGCGTTGGATGTATTTGGCTTAATGTTCTTTTTAGTCATAGTAATCGAAATAGTTTAGTTACAATTAGTATGTTCCAGAAAACATGAAGTCTTTGCCATAAATACCAAAGTTTTAGATTTTACATCACGATCTAATGCTAGCATTAATTCATGGAAAATAAATGCTAGCAAAATAAAAGGTGCATTCACCGATCCAATTCTGCCCAACTGCCACCTACATTGACACGCAAGTGTTGGTGCCACCTTCGCCATGCAATTGTCGGTGCCATCTACACCCCATCTACACCGCCATGTTAAGCACGGTTGAAGGAATATCATACAACATTGTATTAGCTACCTATTAGCTATTGCTGTTGAAGGAAGACATTCTCTTAGCAATTGCGGTTGAAGGAAGTTACAGCTCTAAGCTGGCTGAAAGAAGATGCAGATCTAAGCTGCACTATTCAAGCTGGCTGCACATTTTGAGGTTGCACTACTACCGCAAATGAATTCCCATGAAGTCTCAGCAAATCGTCCGCAAATGAATTCCCATGAAGTCTCAGCAAATCGTTGGCCATGTCTATGGCTATCAAAGTTGCACTGCAACCCATCCCTTCGAGGTTCTAGAGCTTAAATTTTCTAACATATTGTAAAATATAGGTTGTAGACCTTACATTTTCTAAGGTCTTGTAAAATATTTTCCTTGTTATCTGCTCACTGAAGATCCTTGTTCCTATCATTCTGGAGCTAAGGTCTTGTAAAATATTTTCCTTGTTATCTGCTCACTGAAGATCCTTGTTCCTATCATTCTGGAGAAAAAAACATGTAAGGAGCAAGGAGCAACAAACAACAGGTAAACAACAAACATAACATTTTTTATTTTTTAAGTTACCAGTGATTTGTTGTTTTTTAAGTTACCATTGATTAAATTCATGGTATAGAAATTGATTAAATATATCAATATACATGCAGCTAATATACATTAAACTACAAACATTAGCCTCCTGGTTGTTCAACTTAAGCTGCCTCATGAGCTCGGTCTACACCATAGCTCTATCTGTAAACTTACTATTACTTTTTTAATGCATCACCATCTAGGAAAGATTAAGTAAAGAAAAGAAGCATTTCTGTATTCAAAAGCGATAGGGAACAGTGACAATACCATTCTCAGGGCATTTGTCTGAATTATTCATGGTACCATCAGGAAAATAGCAAAGAAACACTCTTCGTTTCCAAATTTTATAACCACAAACTCCCTTGATCAAGATTCCAATATAATATTGACAACATCGACATTCAGAGCAACTAGGATTGCCTCGGTAAGGAAGATGAATCTAGCAGCACCCATGTAGAAATTAATCTGTCAGCAGCTATGCAACTGTAGCACCAAATGCATTGTTGGATAGGAATTTTTTAGCTATGAATATCATTTCATTGCATAGTATTAACTTTCCTAAGCGTAACACTCTTCAGAATCCTCTCATGTTTTACCAAATAGAGCACCTATACTCGAACAGTCCTACAATTTTATTGTAAACAGAGGATAGTATAACTTCATTTTTCTTTCCTATAACTATAACTTAAAAAATATTCCTGTAATTTTGAGGTCAAAGCTTGAGAAAAATACCTGAATTCTATTACCAATAGAAATAGGTTTCGCAGATGCATATACATTCATTCCTAAATATGTCGCCTTTAAATGGTTGATATTGAGTTCAATTCCCGCAATCCTCTTGAATCCAAAAGAAATGTGAGCACCCATAATTTCAAGAGCCTCTGAAACCAGGGCAGATACCCCTCCATCAAGAACATCGAAAGGTTGTTCATTTGTGCCTAGAAATCAAACCAATTTAGCAAATTAGCCATAAATAGCCATTAAAAGAAAAAATTACAATTTCAAAACTCTTTTGAAAAACTTATGCAACGAACTAATCCAGAAATATCGTGAGCATAGAGTACCTCTATAGTTTTTTTCTTTAAGTCCACCCTCCAACAAAATTTCTTTTCATTTTCTTCTACAGACTATAAGAACAAACATATATATTTCACACTTGTATCGACAAATATTGCATGCACATACCACAGACAGAGACTACATACATAGATTTTTTCCTTCAAGCTTATGTCATCACAAAATGCAATATACTCATGTCATGCAAATAGTTTGTAAGTACAACGTACTATCACTTCACCATTGCACAATGATTATCATTAAACTGAATACCCTCATGACCTAGAAAGGAATCAAATGCATGAATTCCCATCATTCCAATCTTGTACATCACAAATTACACTAGTGACAATACCATTCTCAGGGAATTTGTCTGAATTATTCATGGTACCATCAGGACAATAGCAAAGAAACACTCTTGGTTTCCAAATGTTATAACCACAAACACCCTTAGTCTTCTGGCAATCCTCACATCTGAGTTCTCTGGTCAACATGCCATGTTACCTCAAAACCCTGCACTATTATAGTGTAATTAGTAATGCGCTGCAGAGAGAGGTTCTTGAGGTTCTTGTTAAATCGTAGTTGAAAATAATTTTGCCGGAAGCGTGTTGCCTCTGGTACAAAACTATAGTACCAAATATCCCTCTGTCAAATAAGGCAATGATTTTACATTCTTACAGCCGTTAGATACAAGAATTGAAGACGTGAAAGATTACCTGTTTCTTCAGATATATCTTCAATTGTAAGGTAACCCAAACGGAGAATTTCAAGTCGTATCAATTGCCAGAGGGATGTTGGAAATGATTGGATAGCCATGCTATGAAACTCCAATACCCTTAACGACGTGAGGTTGAGTACAAATGTTTCTGGAATTTCCTTCAATTACTCACTCCCTCCCAAGCCTAAAGAAACAAGTTTGGAACATCTCAATTCCTTTGTCGGTAAAGACTTAATATCATTACGATGAACTGATATTTGTCTGCAATTATACGAATTTGGAATTTGAGGGAAATGTTGAAGAAACTTCATGACCTTCAGAAAGCTAGCTTTGCATTCTACTATCCATATTTGTACGACCATCTCCACCAACATTCCAAAATCTTCATGACCTTTAGAAAGCCACCTTTGCCGTTGTGTCTCAACAGATTTTATTTCCAACCCCACCAATCTGGTATCGGGTTCGTCCTGAATCTGTGACAAGAATTTGTGGCAGAGAGCTAGCATAAAGATTTAGAAAAAGAAAAACCATGAAGGAGCCTATTTTATTTTTTGTGGAGGCAACATATCATAAAACCAGTGCATTCCCCTCATGGTAAGGAAAACCAAAAACCAGTGCATTCTGCTTATTGTACAGGGTTGTTGCAGGTTGACCACAAGCCCATATTTCTGAGATACCCCTATATTTCAAAAAAATTGTAAGCAAAATTACAAAATAAAACCTGCAGCTCTAGGTCAACTTTGGCAGAACAGACACCCATCAAGCTTGGCACCTGAGCAGAAGGAAGTATTTGTTCCGTGGTTAAAGCTCAACCTTGAGGAATGATGCTCAAAACTTCTAAAATAAAGTCGAAAGATATAAGCACATGCATGGGGATGCTGTAACGATGTGCTATGTCCATGTAGACAAGTGGTCCATAGATGGACCCACGTAGTGATTTGGTTTTCACCACTTGTCCCACACTTTTGACATATTGTGGAAATATTTACAGCCAAGTTCCACCTCATGTTTGGTACTAGATATGGAGAGGTTTAAATAAAACAAGGGCATCTGTTTGGGTTTTCATTTTCCTGTCTTGTTTGGTATCCTTTCCAGTTCCTACTTCATGAAATGAAATGTCGTGGCGAAGACTACACGTTTGGAGTTGTTTCAATGTGCATAGGTAAGCACATGTTATTTTCAGTTGGGTGGTCTAGTCTATGGTGGAGTCTTTAATTGAGTAATTACGTTTTATTTTATTTCTAATGATGGTGCTAGGTACTGGGATGGGGGCAGCAACAGTTTTTGAAAGTAGCTGTTATCATCGAAACGCGAATCGAAAAACTTGCCAAGGCCTCCCGCGTGGTCTTTAATTGACTAATTACTTTTTACTGTATTTCTGATGATGGTGCTAGGCACCGGAATGGGGGCAGCAGCAGTGTTTGAACGTAGCATTTTCTCATTTTTTGGTCGTCTGTGTCCATGATTTCTTTTCATTTCCAAGGAAGCTTCGAAGGATTCGTTGGTACTGCAATCAATCAATGAAGGAGGATGATAGTGCATCGGTAATCTGCGCAAGACCACCTCCACTCACGGCCTTTTTTTCACTATTTTTGAGGGGCCTATATCTTTCTCTTTCTCTTCCAATGCCAAGCAACCTTGAAAATATCCCCTCCTCTTATTCTGCTGTTATTCTCTGTTGTGGTCCCGTGAGGCATCCTCAGTTAAAAATTAAAAACAAAGGATGGCCTGTAAGGCGGCTGTGGTCCGCTCGGAAGCCAGGACAAGTGTGAACGACATGGGCTTTCAAGTTACACCGTTACCTTATTTAACTAATATCTTCGCGTGAAAGACAACATTATACCTTGTAGTCACAACTCATAGGGCGGCAACTCATAGTATCTGTTGATTGTTGTGAAACCTAAAGCTTCTTCAAAATTCCCTACAAGTCAATAATTTCCACTTGATACATGAAACATAGTCTCTCTTAGTATTTGTTGATTGTTGTGAAACCTAAGGCTTGTTCAAAATTTCAGCAAGTCGCATTTTGCACTTCTGATACATGTAGCATAGTTTCATTGGGTTTATATCTGCCTCCCATTCATGCATGTCTCGGGTCACCAGTTCCTTGTATGATAATTTGGAAGAATAAAACAAAAAAATTCTAGGCCTTTCCTTTTCTCGATTTCCATTTTTAAAAGACTCACGTATTCCATTAATATGTACCTGAGTCATGTTGGTAGGGATGAAAATCTCCTGTGCCTTCCTTCGATTTCCATTTTTAAAAGAAGACCTATGTATTCCATTAATATGCACCACCGGCCGCTACAGTAGCAGAAAATATATGCATCTTGGTCAAAAATATGATTTTGAAATTTGAAACATAGTGTCAAACAATTTTAACGGAAATTCCTTCCCCTTGAAATCTAATATACACAATCCTTTCACTCGCAGTCCCCATCCCTTCGACCAGAAATAGAAGGTGAAGAAGATAACCGGTAACAAAATACCATAACCTGTTCAGAAAGAACAATCACTCCCTTGGCTAGCACTCATATTTGAATTATCTGGTTGCTTGAAGATCCAACAGGACCAAGAAGAGAAGTGTATGAGGTTTGTAGAACTTCATTTCGATTCGTTTGCTTCCCTGGAGGTTGTTGACTGTCTTGGACTTGGTGATGTTGCTGTTGTTGCTGCATTTGATAAAGAGGATGATGTGGACCCTGCTGTTGAAGTTGAAATAATGGTGAATTCATGGACATTTGCTGTGCCAGAATGCCATATTGACCAGCACCTAGCTGTCCTGTGGCCAATTTCACCTGTTGGACCTCCTCCCCAAGTGCCTCATTCAATGCTATATACAAAACACAAAGCCGCCAATTGTAAGACACACACCAGTTCTTTGGTGTTATCCCAAACAAACATCACTTTATTTAAGATTTGAAAACATTTATGCAGAAAAAAGCTTTCCAAGAAAATTTGGGCATAGAAACTACAATAGAAGTGTCTTGATAAAGTCAAAGCCAGATGAGATTCCTCATTTTTTTCTCTGATTTGCAATGAATTCCGAAAATTTAGTCATTTGAAAAGTTTAAAGCAAATAAAAGACAAAAGGCCTTGAACTGCCCCTTGTTGACGCGGAAGGAAGAGATATATTGTGCTAGCCTCTAGAAAATCATTCGAGCGAAAGTGCCATGGATCAATTGTGTCTAAAGATTCTAACTAGATATTAAGAAACCATTCTTTCAAATGTGCTCTGCAATCCATATTTCCATTTCCTATACTTTAGAAAAGTAGATACCATGAATACAAAATGAGACCAAGATCATTACCATCACGAAGTTGTGCTTGTTGTTCCATGGCCTATAGGTGTAACTTGAGCTCATGGTTCCTCGAATTGTTCTGAATGGAAAAATCCCTAGAAGGGTGTCATGTCCATGCTATGTATTCTCCTTGACCGAATCAATTACCACCGTGTTCCAAACGAATTATTACCATGCCTGTTCAAAAATTTGAAATCGAAATTCATTCCTTAGAAAATTTCACATGGAGATAGAACTCGAATCTGAAATCTATATAGAAACCTAAGAAAGAGCTTTTCCCTCTATGTAAGAGTGAAAAGATTAGCGCGAAACATCCGTGGTTCATGGTAAGGATCCCAAATAAATTGGCATCCGGGGTTTTAATTTTGCGCTCTAGATTTTGGTTTCCAATTCTGAAGCTTTTGGATTGGATTAAATCATTGAAGAAATGAAAAGCAAATGATTGGATTTGGACTAAGTGGATTAACTAATTTGCAGAATCTAATGCGAAGGAGCTTCGAGTCAGGGAAAAAACCCTCGCTGATCCCCTTGTGGAGAAGCAGGCTGGAAAGTCGAAAAAAAGGCAGAGGATATCGATGATGTGAACAAAAGATAGGAGAGAAATGTAAAGCCCTATCCCGCAAGCCGCCATCGCATCGTACATTCCGGCAGACATATTATCTTAAAGCTAGAATTTGTTCAGAAATGCAAGCAATTTTCAATGTTGCAGAGTTTTAGCTTAAAATTTTCAAGAAATCACTAAATCACTGCGGAAATAAGAAACAGCCACATCCATAGTTACAACAGGAAATTAGGAAATATATTATCTTCAAACTGTAGACTACATACCTGGCACCTCTGAGGCAGAGAGAACAGTGGCATGACTTATTACAACAACTTTCTATTTTATATCCAGGTGACCTGCCCATTTAACACCTCATACAACCTATCCAACCATAACTAGCCGGTCTCTATCGCATATACTATTAATCATTTGCAATTGCAAGGGTCGCAGGTATAGTTAGCTCTACATTTGCAACCGCCAGAAGTGCAACACCCACTCTCTCCCGCAACAGTAGCAGAACCCCCAAATTGCCTGCCAATTCAACAGATTTTCCGATCAGAAAATTTCCCCTTCGCCTCAGCTTTAATAACCGTAAAATTCTAGCATAATTTGTATGGCTCTAGGCAAGGCGTTCACTTAAATCTAGCAAGGAAGAGGTTATTCATGGCAATCTCAGAAAAAATTACAACATATGATCAATACCTTAAATATGATACTTATCAATGAACACCAACTGGAGTGTTCATTGATTTCATCTGCTAGGCCTCAAAGAAAACTGAAAGGGAACATAATTATTCTATATAATCATAAACGAATATAGGAACCATAATCGACCAATAACACTTGGAAAACAATTGCTTCAAAGAAACCCTAATCGGCCATTAACGCTGGTTTTTTTGCAGATCTGAAGCCTTTATTTCATACGTATGGTAAAGATTCGAAGATTTGTGACGGTCGGTCCCAGCTAATCTAATCTTTCTTCTATCGATTTGCTAGAGCTGCAGCATGTAAGACAGATTGCTGAGCACAAAAACTTTGCTAAACTTATTTTTAATGTTTAGTAGTGCCAATCCACAATGGCTATCTGTAACGTCAAACCGCCGAGAAGCTATTGATACAGGCCCAACTGCAAGGTCCGGTGAACTCCCTAACACAGAGTAAATTAGAGGAGGTACAAAACTTCAATCTGCAAAACCCAACAAGGAGATTACACAAAGGTAAAAACATTGAAAAACAAAGAACATAACATCAAAGTAAATATTCAAAAAGGAAAAAATGCTCTAATGGAATTTACTTGCAGTGCTGAGTTGTTGAGAAGCTGACTGCTGAGCTCTCACAGAGTCATTGGGATAACTCTCAAACAACCATATGCATCATTTTACGGAAGCACAGTGAGCCATTACTACTAAAGCTTATGAATGCTTAAGCCTCAGAAAAACGTAAGAGTTTCTCAAATTGTCACTAAAAATGAAGGGAGTAGCCAATAAATAAGACACAAACCGAAATAAGAAATAAAAAGTATATGAAAATCATTAAAGTGATTAAAAAAATTAAAAGAAACCTGGATAACCATGTGGGCCCTTGCAAGGTGCCTCACCTCCTCCATAACATAACAGAGCGAGCATGCATGCGGGGCGCTAAAACCACGCCACCTAGGGGTTTTCTGAATATAGAACCCGCATTCGAGCCCATGCCAAGCACCATTCCTCCAGGTTTTGTTTCGGAAGAATCAATTGACACTGTTGAGGACTCAAGTGCTCGCTGCAACTGGGCTCAGGGCAATGGATGTTCACCAATTTTTCTTGCAATTTGCTATAGATATGCAGCACTATGCAAGTGGAACAAAACTTGTGCGAACAAGCATTGATTTCAAAATTGAGATATAGAGCAGCAAGAGGAGGGTTAGCAGAGGCCCAAGGGAGGGCACAGAGAAGGACGAAGAAACTAAAGAAAGCGAAGAGTTGGATGTGCTCGGTGAAACATTTAAGTTCCTGGAAATGGCCAAGAAAATGCAACATCAACCAGAATGCCTCAAACAGTTCGTTATTTGTCATCCTAAAAATGTCAGATATGACACTCTTGTATAACAAGAAGAAGATACAAGGACATCATAATTAAAAAGGTTTGAATTTTAATTTATTTTGTACAAAATTATGAAATAAAACTGCAAAGGCAGCATCTGATTGCAGCTCGTAGTTGGGTAGAATATCCAACCAAATTGAGGGCAGGGTTCTATATTGGAATAAAGAAACATTCCTTCACCATGTCTCCGTCTTAACCCTGTATAATTTAACTGCAGAGCCAGAACAAAGCAACTATTAGCTACAACACCCATCCTGCTATTCAACTTTTTACAGACATCTATGGGATTTGGAACCTATAGCTTCTCCGGATCTTGATACAAATTCTTCAGTTGCCAGAAGCAGCTCAGATTATCCAAATGATAAAGAACGGCAAAGGGAAATTACCCATGAATTTATTTGCATACTGTTATATCATATATGCTCTCTTTTTTTAATATCAGCATAACTATCTCTCTAAATGGAATATAGCCAGATTATCTAAATGATAAAGGA
Source organism: Pinus albicaulis (assembly GCA_034641835.2). NCBI lineage: Eukaryota > Viridiplantae > Streptophyta > Pinopsida > Pinales > Pinaceae > Pinus > Pinus albicaulis. The sequence goes on from CM076570.1 coordinate 204,529,015, forward strand.
CAACAAAGGAAAATGATCCATGAATTTATTTGCATACTGTTATATCATATATGCTCTTTTTTTTAATATCGGCATAACTATCTCTCTAAATGGAATATAGCTCCTTCAATGTATGTTCTAAGGACCAAGTATGCCCTGCATTGCATTTAGAAAATTAAAATATTGATGTACTTTTCCCAGTTTGTGCATGTAAGTACACTGACTAGACAAACGCAGATGAAAAAAATTATGTTTGTAGAGTATTATGAACAAATGGTAAAGAACAACAAAGGGAAATTACCCATGAATTTATTTGCATACTGTTATATCATATATGAATATAGCTCCTTCTCAAAAAGTATGGCCTCGCACAAGCTCTAACTAAAACCATGTATGTACTTTTACCAAATAGAATAAGGATTTGGCTCAACAAGAAGGATTTGGCTCAGAGTTTTGTACCATTTGGTGTGATTGCAATAGTGTTCAGTGGCGTATAGAAGGCACCTAGGTCGAATAGGGCCGCACTTCGCTTATCTCAGTCTGCTTCAGCCCCCACGAGTGCCCGCTCAGGAGTTTGTAATCTGACACCCAATATCTCATTTCCTTCATCTCGACGGACATATCTGCATTCCTCTTCTTTTCTACCTTCTACTTTGCAGCTGTCTAGGACCATTAAAATAGAGGCAGTTAAATTTAGCAGAGCATCTACAGAAATTCAGGTTGTTGCCAATGATAACGGCTCTCCCTCTGGACTTTCCATTGATTTGAGAGGTTTGATCAGATTGAAGCCGCTCCAAAGGAGGTAGTTCACCAGCTCCTACTGACTAATACAGATAGGGGCGCAACTCCGGAAGGAAGGAAGCTTAACATGCATGGTTCTCATAAAGCAGCAAGACACTTAACTACATTAATCGCATGTATATAAGAATATAAGAATTACAATAACATAGCATAAGGCATAAGAGCTGAAAAAATAGTATAACATTTACTATTGCAGATTAATGTTAGTATTAATCTAGACGGTGAGCATATATAATCAGAAAATTAAAAATAAGTAACATATTATATGCTCTCATTTGGTTCCATTTCAAGAAGAGGCCAAATAAGATGGCAAAACTGTTCGTCTCTAAAAACTTTGCTATAAAATTTGATAATGTGATGAGGAGCAATAAGAACTTTGTTTAAAGCTCAATAGAAACAAATAATTAGTCCATTGACTAATGCTAATATCGGCAAACCGATTACTATAGTCCTTTTACTATTTAAAGTGTGGACTACTCTCTTATCGCGGAAACCTTATTACTTTAGTTTACTCTAAAACCATATTTCTTACTAGTCAATCAATCAGACAGACCATCTATTACGATCCGTCACGGCAGTGGACCGCTGTAATGACAAGACGCTAATTTCCCACATGGAAAAATATATTTGACGCCTCACATTCCCCAGATATGTTCCTATACGAGCTCACGCGACAACCAAAACACTTTACATCCTATACTTCCTAGATGACCATATTTCATCTAAAAACTTCTAATTAATAACTAAGTTAAATTATTAATCATGATTAATAAATGAGTAATAAGGAATCCACACATTCATACATTTTCTAAAATGAGAACATTTTACGTACCTTGCACCCCTAAATGTCAACATTTTGTGTTAAGTACTTGATCATTGGATTAGATTAACCAGAAAAGTTCATCATGATTAGGAGTTAATAAAGAAAAATAAAATAAATTCACATCCACTAGATGGTTACTAACTATTTTACGGCATATATCCCAGATGCCCAAATAACATAATAATGTTTTTTAACATTAACTAAAGTAGTCTTAGCCCGTGTTAAATGTGGATCAAGGTTAAACATTCAAATTCGACATCTGGGATAGATAAGATATATAAGCATTAACATGTTGGGGGCCGAGATTCAAACTACGTTGTGTTGTACTGAAAAGCCTAGGAATATGTAAGTCCAGTCTTACATTTTTGTTATGTTAACGACCTTCTATCTAAGTTTCACATAGAGCCATCTATGATTGTTTCAAATATCGCTAAGTGTATTTTTGTGGTTTATAGGCTCAATGTTCTAGGTCATTCGTTCTTGGCCTAAAAATTCAATAAGAAAATATATATGACCCAAGATTGTAGCAAATAATACCATATATTGATATTGTTCATATTGATATTGTTCATGTGAATGTGTGGTTATGAAATGACTGTGTAGTTAGGTCTTGAATCTAATTATTGTTTCAAAACTTGAGTTTAAGTTCAAGGATCATGTACTTTATTTTCCGTTATAGAATGTCATAGGAAAGCAAAGTAGTGTGAAGAATTATTGCAACCATTGAATTAGTATCTGAATACTTTGGCATGTGTATCCATTTTTGTGTTGAATGGAAATAAACTAATTAGAATCTAATTAATTTTTACTATGCCTTTGAAAATCTACACATCATCTACATTCAACATCCATCATGTGTTCCAAGGAAAAGTACCGATATAATACATAAATCATATTAAAATTAAGCATTGATTTCAATTAAACTAAAAATCTCTTTTGATAATCAGGGTGAAGGGAAAAATTATCAGCCATTAACTTAATTCTCTTGGGTTTAATTTCCACTAATCATAAGTCGGAGGATTTATGAACCTTCAGTTTGACATGAAGAGTTGAAATTTTTGATCAGGCTGAAAAATGGAGAACATATCATAATAGATTTGAAAGAAAAATTAAGAATTCCTATAAAAACCAATCAAAATCTCGTGGGAAGTTGATAAATTAACAATTCAAATACTAGAAAACAAAACATTTCTGAAATTTTCCATTTATTTTAAAACCCTTATAAAATCTATCAAAGAATTCAAGATACTCTTCAAACGACCTTGATAACTTTACAAAAACTAAAGTAAACCATCATAATGATGCCAAAATTCACTTCATTTTAACAATTTCATACCATCCTTACAACAAAGGGCTTATATCGCATCTCTACTTCATCCTTAAACTTTGGCTCGGGAGGTAGCTTGAACATACTAGTTGTTATTGCCAATGCATTTTCATGTTGGTTATCTTCCCTGTGCATAAATGTGATGGTAAAAGCATCAAAATAGTTCTCAATAATATCTTAGACATTGTTTCGGTATGATCTCATTTGAGGATGCTTAGTGGTGTAGATGTTTCTTATTTGAAGCACTAACAATTCATAATCACCGAAATCCACAATGTTGTTTACTCCTATTTTTTGGGCTGCTTCTAGCCCTAGGATCAATTCATCATATTTGGTGACATTATTTGAGGCATAAAAATCGAATTTGAAGGATATTTATATGCTCTGATTTGTGCGCGGTGTTAGTCATCAGTAATTTTTGCTATCTGAAGATGACTAAGTATTTGTTATAGATTTCTAAAAACAACGTTTCCTCGAATAATGTGAGTTTTAGAAATCTCACTGCCTTCACTATCCTTATGGAAAATCTTTCACTATTCTACCATTTTTACATTCCAGGGTCACCCTACCACTCTTAAAAACTCCTCATAGGCTTGTGCCACTCATCTCTATCCTTTTTTCCCACCTATAACCTCATTTCTTCATTTTTCCCTTTCCCATAACACCACTTTTCATCTAGGGTTACCAATCAACCTATTCATTCCCATGTTCACCAGGTTCCTCAAGCATTGATGGTCTCAAAACTATCTCTGTAGGCTCTATAAATAAATCAAGTTCATTGGATTTTGGATCTTCAATACATCAATTTGCTAAAAACTTTGTTTTTACACTTGAAGATCCTAAACTAGATTTCAGTCAAAGACCAAGTCAAAGAACCCTCCCACTAGGTCATTAGGGTTTAATAGGTTGTAGGGTCATCATTAGGTGTTTCAAGCACTGCTTTTCCTGTGATAGAAGCTGGCTTAGATGTAATAGAGTAGCAGCACATGGTTGTCCAATAAAGATAAAAAAATCTCCTAAGAGGACCACTTTATCAAGTTCAAAATCTGCAAAAGGTAAATGTGAATTTTGGCACTTCTGCAAGAGTGTTAAAATGATTGTCAGCAGAAAGTTGGTAAGGTACATTAGGGGAATTTTGAGGTCTAAAATGGACCTCTTAAGGAAAATGCACAATCAAAATTCACTTTATGAGAACTAATCACATTTTAGGGGATGGCATCATCCCTAATGGTTGAGGTGTCTTTGCCTGAGTTAAAGGTACTTACTTATCACATTCTCAATGGTGGATAAAAACTCATGGTTAATCATGGTAGTGCTCTAAGTACTTTAAAGCCATAAAGTAATGTACTCATAATAAATGTCATTTCACACTTTTTGAATAACAAATTATTATTGTCATTTCATATTGTTTGGAAGAAACAAATGCATATCCCTACAAAATCTTCATGTATGTACACACTTTTCTATAAATATTATATTTGTTTATTTTAAAATATTTTTTATAAATCAAAACAATTCAATATTTAATATTAAATTCATACATTTTTTTTCCCACAGAAACAAATCGAACTATCTATTAATTATAGAAAGTTACATAGCATATGCAGAGAATTTCTGATAAACTCCATTTATCCTTCTAGCAGAGGAAGAAAAGTAGTCTCGGTTGTTTTGAATACAAACAATTATCCCTTTAGCATCCCATCCAAAAAAGACATAAAACAAAAACAATTACGTTCTATCACACCTCCCAGTTTTTTCTACTGAAAACAGAGTTGTAAAAGAGAACAGAATTTTGAGTCTTCCAAAGTGTATAGCTTCCAAGAAAACAACTGAAAAACCAACAGTTAACACTATCTTGGTTTCCAAAGCATGAGTAAAAACATTGTTTACCAGAGTCTCGGGACCTCCTCATAAAGGAAAACATCCCTAGAACTCATCAAAGTTTGTGACATAGTTTGAACAAAAAAGCAACATCAAAAAATATACATTCAGTTTTTATAGTCAAAGAGAAGAAACAACTATGAAAAATTATCCGAAAACAGGTTGTTCGATTGGTCGAACCACCCCATTTTCCATTTCCGCCGCTATCCAGGTCCCCATATCTTGCTCAACACCTTCTTTAGATAGGTGGTCTGCATCTTGGTTCCTTTCCCTGTAAATGTGGCAAACAAAGATCTCAGGGAAATAACATTTTAGATGAGAAATATCATTAAGTAAAGGCAACAATATATATTTCCTGCATTTTTGAGACCCATTGAACCATTTCACAATATTCATATAATCTCCAAAAATCTGAACCTCCCTCACATTCCTGAGGGTTAACCAGCAAAGAAGATGGCGAAGAGCTTTAAGTTCAGCAAAATTATTGGTCCCTTGCCCTAGCCCAACAGATGCTCTTAGTGACTTTTCATGGGAAAATTGGATAACCAACCCTGCACCACACCTCCCAATATTATCTGAAGCCCCATCATAGTAAGCCCAAGGGACCAATTCCCTGATGATTTTCGATAGGATAACTTGATTTTGGGAAGGGCCAGCTGGGATCAGTATACTATCATAAATTGTAGCTCCTTCCACGGCCATAATTCCTATAGGGAAAGGGTAATCTTTGAATATCACTTGATTTTTAGTAATCCAGGTGCCCCAAGCTATCAAAAGAGGGAGAGTTCTAACTTTATCATCAGGATTTTCCTGCCACCACCTGATCCATGCTTGTTGTACTTCTTCTCCTTCCCTTTTTTAGCGAATTTTCATAATTCTAAAGGATTCAATCCAAATACTGACATTGAAAGGGAAAGATAAAAAAATATGGTGAGTTGTTTCCTCCCTGGATTTGCGTAAAGGGCACCAGCCAGGACCTATTTTCCCCCTCCTTTGAAGGAAATCTCATGTAGGCACTCTCTTCTGTAGAATACACCAGAAAAAAGCCTGGATAGCTGGGTCTTTTAACTTCCATAACGGTTTTGACCACCAAGCTGGGGCCTCCCACCCATTTTGAGTCATAAGCCACTTGTATCCTAGCTTCAGGGAATATATCCCTGATTGCGTGTGTACCCATCGAAGCTCATCCCTTGAATAAGTGATCCGAATTGAAGAGTTTTGAAGATCCATACAGAATCGCCTCCACTCTTCCAACCATCTCTTGTCTAATTGGAGGTCGTTCCCTGAAAGCCACCCTTGCCTCCATATAGCTGTGTTCCTATGATCGACCACCTTGTTTAGCCAATATAAACCCCTGTTATTCAAAAAAATGACCAGGTCTCGAGATAAAGCAAACCTCTCTGAGCATACCACCCAAGGATCGCGTCCCAGTCTCACCTGTGCTCCATCTCCCACATTCCAAGCTAGGCCCTGTTCAATAGTTTTGACTGAAGCAACCATAGGCTTACACACCACAAAGGCATTTTTGGAGGATATATGTGGCATTTGAATCCATTCAAGTGTTGTGGCATTGTCAATATATTTCATTTTAGTAACAGATGACCAGAGCGTATCGGTCGTTATTAGCCTCCAGGCCAGTTTGGCTGCTAGAGATTTCGAAAAGGGTAGCATGTTCTTAACTCCCCATCCTCCCCATTCTTTAGGTCTCACAATTTTGTCCCAAGCTACCCAAGGGGTCACGTGTTCCAATTTGGAACCTTCCCACAAAAATCTACTACAAAGTTTATCAATGGATGCCAATATACCTTTGGGCACCCGGATAAGGCTAGCCCAGTACACAGGAACTGGCATTAGTAAAGATTATATAAGAACCAGTCTCCCTGCTCTTGATAACCATTTGAAACTCCAATGATTCAATTTTTTTCCAATTTTTGGAAGGAGCCATTTCCAGTCATGATTATGGTACTTGTCAGGTTTTAGAAAGAAGCCCAAATATTTGAATTTATCCTGCAACGATTTGACTTCGAACTGCAGTAAAGCTTCAACCCTACCCATTTCCTCCCTAGAAAAACCAGAGGTTGTCAGCGTCGATTTCTACATAGTAATTTTGAGGCCTATTGATTTCAGAAAAAGGTCCAAAATGCTCTTTAAGGATCGACAGTCCTCAATACTTCCATTGCTGAACAGAAGGATATCATCCACAAACAGAAGATGAGTTACCCAGAGATTAACTGCCACTTCTATTCCTTTAAGGTCCCCTTGTCTCCTAGCCTTATGAATCATTAAACTTATGCCTTCAGCTGCCAACAAGAAGAGGAGTGGTGAAAGGGGATAGCCTTGTCGAAGTTCTCTCTCCGGATTGAAAAATAAAGAAGCAGCACCATTAATTAGAATTGCAATAGAAGACGACGATACACAGCTCATGAACCATCTTACAAAGTCAAATATGAAACCAATATGACTCAACAAGAGTCTAAGGTACATCCAGCTAATTCGAACACGGGCCTTTGACAGATCTATTTTAGCAATTGCACATTTCTTTCCACTTTTTTTTAAGTTGTGGAGGATTTCTTGAGAAACTCCCACCGCCTCATGAATCTGTCTTCCATCCAAAAAACCAAATTGCTCAGCAGAGATATACTTGGATAGGAAAGGTTTTATCCTGGAGGCAATGAATTTTGGAATAATTTTATAAACACAGGTACACAAAGAGATAGGTCGAAAATCATCAAAAGAACTGGCATGATCAGTTTTAGGGATTAGGGCTAAGAAGGTTGCATTTAAAGGCTGATGGATGGTTCCTGTGCACCTGGATTATTCCACCACTGCTACCAATTCTTCCCCAATCGATTCAAAGAAATGTTGGAAAAATTCCATAGTCCAGCCATGCGGACCTGGACTTTTGTCCTTTTGCATTGCTTTGAGGATGTCTTCAAACTCCTCTTTCGAGACAGGGTCCATGATAGAATCATTTCCTTCCTCATAAATGTGACTTGGAAAAAACTGTGCCACTCTAATTACTTCCACTATAGAGACTTCCTCGGGGGCTCTGAAAAGGTTTTTAAAATGGTTGACCCCAAGGGTAACCAGATATTCAAAAGATTTAGCCATCTCACCATTCTCTTTTTTCAATTTCCAAATAGTGTTGGAATATTTCCTGCCTTTTGCATAATTCTGAAAGAATTTAGTGTTTTCATCCCCTTCTTGCAGCCATATGGCTTGACTTTTCAACCGCCAACTTTCTTCCCTAAGCTGAATAATTTTTCTCTGAGAGGCTTCCAGCTCCTTAACTCTGATCCGAGACTCCATATATGCATAACCACCTCCTTCAGGATTTTCAAGAAGATCCAATTCTGCATTGACATTCTTGAGTTCCTCTTCCTCCTTCAATTTCTTTTGAAGTACCCACTCCTTAGTGTCTTTCTTCATTCTCTTTAAATTATTCATGAAAAGACGATTTCTACTTTCATCTTCCCTGAAATTATCCTTCCTCCATGTATCATGAAATAGAGCGATGAAAGATTCATCATTTAACCATGAGGATTTGAACTTAAAAGGAGTTCCCGGTTTCTTGAAAGTGCCCTTTATTTCCAAAAAAACTAGGAAGTGGTCTGAGAGGTCCCCCTCCCCGACCCAGTGTCTATAGAACGAAAACTTCTCTGCCAGATCTTCGCACAGCAGAAAATGATCCAACTTTTTTCCAACCCAGTCTGCTCCCACTCTCCGGTTTCTCCAAGTTGGACGCAGCTTATGCAGGGGGGCATCCACCAGGTGAGAGACAATTAGCTTTAAAATTCATACATAAAACAATATATTATATTATATTATTTTTATATAGTATATTAATTATTTTTTATTATATAATTTAAATAATATAAATTTTAATTAATAGTATATTCTATAATTAATAATTTATGAATTTGTATTTATATTTTATTTTAAGGTATTTAAGTACAAAGGACAAATGCATTAGTTGTGCAATGATAATGACCTTTTCTTGAAAATATCATTCTTATTTACAGTCACATCAATACAATTTTTTTATTTTTTTAATTTTGGTACAACTTTTGAATTGAATTTAACTATGGTTACATGGATTTTGGTGCAAAAAGTGAATTGAAAATTCATAAATATTGTTTTATTTGTTTAACTATTATTTTATTATTTCCTTATGAGGTCCATTTTAGACCTCAAATTTTCCCTAATGAGAGGCCTGCTCCTTAATGAATTCATTCACAACAAAGAGAGACGAAGCAATTTGCGTTCAAGAAGAATTAGGGTTTCTAAGCCTGATTGGGCCAGTGGTATGCCAAGCAGTGAATCAAATGCAACAAATAACCATGGATGAGGTACACCAAGAAACCAATCATGAAGAGAAGATTTTCGGAAATTATAGATAAAAGCGGGAAAAAAGTGAGGTGAACTGGACAGAAATGAATGAACTTGAAAGGGCTATAGAGAACTTAGAAGACAACACTGATAATTGTTCTCAAGCATTCCAGACACCTAGGTTTTTGGTAAGATGATCAGAGAATATGAAAGGGTAAGTTTGGGCTCCATGATGACAACAAAGGGATTCTGAAGATGTCACTATTTGTAAGGATTCCAAAATTATCCCAAGGATTTTGTCATGCCAAAAATGGTCAAAAGAGGTCAAATGATGATGTTAAGCCTCCATGATGACAACAGAAGGAATATTTGAAGGGATTGCTGTGTGTGGCATCCCAAATTTTGCCAAGGTGAAATGCCTCACTGTCTCAAAGAGTAAAGATATAAAGAAGATTAGTGAGGAAGGGAAAACCCATGTATTCAATTTAACCCCACTCAGAAGTGTCAAAAAGGGTAAAAACATGATTACAACTTCATAAGGCAAACAAGAAAAGGTTTTGACAATGCTTCCTTGAGAACAACCCCTTAAAAATGTTTATTGGGCTTGATATGCTTCAAGGAGCAACAAGAAGGTTAAAATTCACCATCCGAGTCACCTGCAAGAAAAAGGTATTAAAGGAAATCAATGAGCCAAGAGAATTCAACCTTGTCACTCAAGCAAAACCTACAGAGCAAGGATGTAAGGAGTATCAGTTAAGGAAGGAAAAGCCAGTTTTTTCTTTCACCTGCAGAGCAAACAGTATAGAAACATCTGTGAAGAGGGCAAAAAGTCTTGTAAAAATTTAGGAAGTGGTTTGCAAAGGTAAATCAAACACCACTCACATATGGAACTCATTTCATGCTTCATATTAATCGTATTTCACTTGCAAAGAGCTAGAAGATTAAAAAAGGGAAGAGAATTTAGTTTTTAAGTTAAATCTGGCAGAATTTTTGTGGCGTTGTGCACCTGGAAATCGGCAATGTACACCTAGCTTAAATCCTCATGCAAATCCCTTCAGCGTTGCGCACCTGGAGGCAGGCGTTGTGCATCTAGCAAGGCACTGCGCGCCTGCTTGTTTCCCACCCGACAGACCCGGTAAAGGCCTAGGCATTGCGCGCTTGGCACAAGGCGCCCGCCTTTGCCCTACTCGCTCGACACCCCAGGTAGGTGTTGTGAATTTTTCCAGGAAGGCCTCCTGCACCCTACAAGCACCCATATCAACTCAAGATATCTTTAAATTTCCTCCAAGGGTTTTTCAAGAATTTTTAGGGGCTTCTTATCCCTACTCTTTCATCACCCTCTCATAGTGCATCATACAATGAGGGAAATGGAAAATAAAGTAATCAAATGTAAATGAAGGAAATGACAAATGAGAAATAAAACAAGCATTGAAGCAAAGGGCAGTGATGATATGGGCAATGATGTTAGCAGTGGTTCAGAAAGCATTGAAAGAAAAAAAACAGAGGAGGTAGATAGTAGTGAAGAAACAAATGCAGAAGGTAGCAGGAAAATAATAATGAAGGAAATTTGCATATTAATAGTGAAGAACATGGTAGTGAAATAAAGAGCCATGATGAAAGTGAAAACAGTGAGATAAATGGTGATGAATCACGAGATAGTAGATTAGATGAAGAAAATGATGAAGAAAGCAACAGAAATGATGAGGACAATATGTCAAAGTGCCAATGAAGGAAATCCCTCAAGGAGGCTAAAGACAAAGAAAACCTTAGCAAACTGGCTGACCCATCCCCTACAAGCATTCCACACCTAGTCAGCAAGACAATTTCAAATTTTGAGCATATTTCTGAACTTATGAATTTTTGACTGATTTAAAGGGCCAAGGGCGCAACGCCCTTGGCACTGCGCTTTTTATTGGGGCATACATTGAAGGACAATTTTACATTTTTGGATTCCTTAGGCCAAGTACATCACACTCACCTATTTTCATCTCATTTGGAGCAAAATGGGTCCTCCAAAAGGGTCAAAAACATGCAAACATTCACCATTTTGCCCAATTTTCAGAGTTGGTGATGCACCCTAAGAAACCTTGGGAGATTTCGATTTTGGATAGGAAATTAGACACCAAACGGGAAGCTAAAGGAAGTTTTGGAAGGTAGGCTCAGCAAGCTTTCCAACGAGCCATCACGGAGCTCATTCTGACACCTGGAAGACCTTCAAAAGTCACCTGCAAGGTGACCCATTTTTTCAGTTCAGGCATTGTGCCCTTGGACCTCAAAGTTGCGTCCTCACGAAAAATTCAACAAAACACACTTGAAGACATTTTGGAGTTATTGAGGAGCCTCAAAGTCATTTTTTGCCAAATTTAGGTGTTAGAAGTTATTTTTCATTTATTGCGTTGGATATTTTGTGCCTTGGGCCTTGCATGGTCTTAATGGACAAATTTTTCATTTATGAGTAGTTGTTGATATTTTCAAACCCTAGTTAGGGTTTTGGTCTTCCTTGCTTGTTAAATACAACATTGAGGCCTGTTTGGGTTTCAAAATGTCACTCATTACCATACATTTTTCACCTATGCTTCCATTTTATCACCCATTATTCACCACCATGTCACTTCATTTTCCCTATTATTCACCATTAATGGGTCTAATTTATATTTTCCAAATATTATTTATTTTTAAGCATTTTTGAGAGAAATTCTTGATTAAATATTAGAAAATAATATATTTTACATTATATATGGAAAGTGGGTTGTTTTTTTGACATGTGTAGGTGCCAAGGAAGCTTCGAAGACACTTTTATGTGGCCTTGAAGGATCAAATTCGAATTTGAGAAGATAAACCTCATGGAGAAGATTATGATCTCATGGAGAAGATCAAGGACAAAAGGGGTTATGTGTCTAGATGGTTGAGAGATGTATGGAACTAAAAGAGAGATTAGTGGATGATCATTATGAGTTTGTTACTCATCCCATTGTATAAATAGGAGTACAATCTCCTCCATTCGTAATGTTGAAGTTTTTGTAATATTGTAATCTTGAAGTTTTGTAATCTTAGAATTTTGGAGTATGTAATCTTAGAAGCTTAGAGTTGGTTTGTAATGGAGATTTTCAAATAAAGGATTCATACTTCAATTTTTCCTCTACATCTGAGTCTCCATTAAAGTGGTGTGCTTGTGGAGTTATGGAGGGCCCCCATGGCCTCACTTGCATGCTTATTTGTTTATTTTAGGTATGATTTATTTTATGTTTTTGTTTGATTTCAGCTTTTAAGTTTTGTTAAATGTTCTAATATTGCAAGGATCTTATTTGAAAGTGTTTTTGTAAGAGAACCATAAGATCTCATACAATTATTAGATTTAGGTTTGTTTCATTTCAGTTTTTAAGTTTTGTTAAATGTTCTAATATTGGAAGAGTCTTATTTGAAAGAGTTCTTGTAAGAGAACTGTAAGACCTCATACAATTATTAGATCTAGGTTTATTTCATTTCAGCTTTTAAGTTCTTATTAGATGTTCTAATGTTGGAAGAGATCTTGTAGAATATGTTCCTGTAAGAGAACTATAGATCTCAAACAATTGTTAGATCTAGGTTTGATTAGTTATTGAAAGAGATCTTAATGAATATGTTCTTGTAAGGGGACTTTAAGATCTTGGACAAATTAGGAATCTTTCTAGATCTATATATTTTAGATAAGCACTTCTAAGTTTACCTTCCCGGGTTGACATTAAATTAAACTCTAATTGACATCATCAATTGGAACCACACATTTTGGCGCCGCTGCCGGGGAAGTGCAACTAGAAGGATTTAGTAATTATTTTATGCATTTGTTTTTAATGGGCTAATTTGTGGAACTTGGTGACAACAGGTTCATAAAGGAGTTCAAAGTTTGGAGCATTTTTATTTTCGCACATAGTTAATTTAGTTTTTATTTTAAACCCCCCATTTCTCACTAATCCATCTACGGATGATGAATTTGACAATGTTGAATAGGTACTTCTTGGAGAGCAAGGACAATAACCTTGAGCCAACTCTAAGACAGGATTCTCACATACTTGTAAAACATAATGTAAAATTTTTAAATCTTGATGTGAGCATGTTTGAATTTTTAGTCCGTAGATGGCTTCATTGGAAGCATTCTTTTACTTAGAAATCAAAACATCTTTCAAGTTAATATAGAATAGATTAGAAAAATAAAAAATGAGATCTCATTAGAAGTCATTAGAAGTCATTAGAAGTCAGAATTTTCTTTTAGTCTTATTTTAAATCATCATGAATAAATGAATAAATTCGCATTTCTATGTCTTGTTTCTGTATCACGGGTGAGCCAGGAGCTTGATTATCGGAAAGCTTTGTCTTCCGAGAGTCTAAATGCCCCTGTGACATTGCAGAAAAAGTATAGACAATGCGAGGTTTGATTGCAAATCTTAATTGTGTTTTATCCATCCACGCTAACCTGCATAAATAAAAACAAATCAAGGGATTAGTATGCTCTCTTCCCGCGCTTCGTGCGATTAGGAATATCAGAAAATCTATTGATTTATTTCAAATAAAAATACTCTTGCTAGAAAATTGATCTGTGATATGACAATAAAGAATTTTGTGAATGTGAAAAAATCATCTTAAAAAAAAACATTTTAGATAAAACTTAGTCTTTTTAAATTTTAGTTTTAAAAAAAAATAATAATAAAAATAAAAAATAAAAATTTCCCACATAATAATAATATATATATATATATCATATATATATTATTATTAAAAAAATTCTTTTTGAATAAATAGCCATTTTTTGATAGGTTACATTTCATTTTTTTAATAAATTTTTTTATTTTTTTCGCAATAAACAAAACATTATTAAAAAAAAAAAAAAAAAAACACAACAAAACGAAATCATAAAAAATAATAATAAAAATCCAACGAATAAAACCAATGGCACCAAACACATATTAAAAAAAATAAAAAATAAAAAACCGTGTCAAATTAAAAGAAAATAGACAGCACAGGATTTGTACGTGAGGGTTCTCCGAGCAAAATCGACCCGGCCTGCGTAACGAATTGTATGTTGTTTTTAATTTTTTTTTGGGAAATTTCCATTTCTCATTCATCAACCCTCAATGATAATGAGAATAAAGCCCTCCTCACGCGATTCGAGCAACAACTCAATTGATCAGCTAGCAACGCATTTGGCACCATTTAAATGTATTGACGTCAACCCAGACGTAGAATGGCATGAATTTTTCAAAGGAAATTAAACCAGTATCGAACCAACGTGACTGATAATTCTTCAGCAAAGTCTTCATTCCCTTCTTGAATAACTCGTGTCTCATGATCTTGCTCCCTCATCAACACGATATTTGCCATGCTGTCTCAAATTGGAAAAGATGAGAAATGGTCTTCTGTTGCTGGCACGGAAGCTGTTAAGGAATTTTGTAATTCCAATCCATGTCCATGATGCCCAGCAGCGCAAGCTCCCTTTGGATTGAATTATAACACTGATCATTATGCCCACAGATTTAATTTGTTCCATAGCTATGAATCCGAAAACCTAGCCGGCCTTTTGAATCCCCTACTGCAAACATTCTGCAATTCCAGTTCTCAAACTAATAGTCTTTCTTGGAATATATTCGCAGGCTCCGTCACACAAAACAAAAGGAATCACAAAATGACATCCCTACAGAAATAAATATGTTGTGAATTTATAAAATATTTCCATTATGGAAGTTTTTAAGAATCTAAATACATCAGGGATAGTTTGAGCAGCGACGCTGAGCAAAAGAAGATCGCAATATTCGAAGAGAAGAGTTGGGGCAGCTACTTTACAATTTTAGCGTTTCAAATAATCCACCTTCGTTATCGAAGGTGGGAATCACTGGAGAAGACCAAGAATCGTGGACCAATAAATTATGGATCATCGAGCAACATCGGATTACATTTAAACAGTATTTTAATATTTGATCCATTCCATCATAATAGCATTGTGATTAGATATATTCGACAAGAATTCACAAGATTGTATCTGTTTTAGACAAAAGAGGAACCTATCAGATTGGTATTGTATGGCTCAAATCCAAGAAAATTACAATCAATCCCAACTAATGTGGGGTGATGCTGAAATGATGGGACTCCAGCACAATTCTCCAGCTATAATTAAGTGAATATCCATAGGGATCGTGGCATTCGAGGTGATCCTTCCACATAGACAGGCAATCCATTTTGAGATTAAGGTATACATATCTTGTCAGATTCGTTGGATTATTAATCTCCGCATCATCCTTCATTTGCAGTCAACACGGTTTGGGGTATGGATGGGCGGTTTCTCAAAGGCGTCTTTGTTGCTTTCACCCACTCATTCTTATTGGTCATTTGCATGAATTTTATCATTTTAACAATCTACACACTCGAGCATCCTGCCATCGATCCACCGCCTCAGTTCCTGTCTGGCGATATAGCAGATTTGGACACCCCGCCGTATCACTCATCATCCTCCTCCTCTCCACTTTCATTATCTTCTTCGTCATTGATTTCTGACTTTGATTTGTCAGACTCTTCAGCTACTTCTTCAAGGCTCGCATCCTGTTGTTTATTATATGAAGACAGTGACTTTTCATATTCATCCTTCTTCTTCTCAGCTTTATCCACAAATGGAGCCTTATCCCCATCGCTGGTTGTCCTCCATTTTTCTCCGGCTTTCCCAACCGCCGAAACTGAATACAAAGAAAGCACTGGGAAGCCTTTTGGCTTGTTTGGATCCTTCCGTCATTTTTAATGATGGCTTCAATATCCTTGTCGGCAACTAAATCCGGAATCAAACCTCAGTATTTTGAAAATAATCTGTTAATAATCTGTTGTGATTACCAGGTTAGATTGGGCATGCCTGTTGTATTATCCTTGCTATATACAGACCTTATGCAATTTCTCAAACTTATTCTTGTTGCAGCAGCTTATCATCAGAGCATTCTCCGAGCAACTACCAAGAAAATGCCTCCTCTATATTCAATTTAGTTATTAAAAAAAAAAAAAATCTGATTTGACTTATCTTGGAGAGATTTGGCATTTGCATTATCTTCTCCTAATTTTTCTAGACAAAAAGCCAGATTTTTCATTGATTCTAGAGGATTTTGTGTTTTCTTTTTTTAGGATATTGGAAAAAAATCCATTTTAGTGTTTGTTTATTTTTAGAAATTTTCTTTATTAGTTTTTAATAGAATTTGTTTTTGTTGATTTAAATAAATAACAAATTAAAAAATTTTGTTTTTTTAATTTTTGTTATAAAAAAAAAGAAAAAAAAAGAATTTCATTCTTTTGTTTTTTTTTTTATTTAAAAAAAAAAATTAAAATAAATAAATAAATAAATAAATTAAAAAAAAAAAAAAATTCTCACAAAATTCACATAGGTTTGAAAATAAATAATGGAACATTTGGAAACAAATTTCAAACATTTGGAGGATTCTATAGATGATGATTATCTTGTTTCGATAAGCTTCAAGTTGGCATTAAACTCATAACATCTTTCTGTTGAATGCTTTTACGTGACATATTAATATGCAGAACACAACAGATCTTTCAAATGCCAATCTTTTTGCTGAGCATAATAGGGAGAATTACTTTTCATGGTTATTTTTAAAGAATGGATTGATTTTAATATCATGATTAAGTCAATTTCAACACCTTTGATTGTGCTTAACATGTTTTATTTGGTATGAAATTTTTGCGTAAGAATCATGAACGAACTGGCCATTTCTTCTAGAGCACACTTCTGTTTTCTTTGTACCAAGTTTTTTTTACAGGTTACAGGATAATCAAGTATTCATTAAGGAGATTACATTGTGCGCACAATTGGTCTTCAAACGACTAAATTCATGAAAAATTATAAAGACAAATCCATGTTCACAACCACTACCTTGCACCTCCCTTTTTGCAAAAGATTTTGAATTCCACCAATTGTCAAACCATAAAGCATACCATTTCCATGTCCATTTTTCACAGCAAGAGTTCTTCTTCATTCACCATGCATTTCCTTTCATCTATTCCTAACTCATCAATAAAATCCATTTTCCATTTCCATTTCCCTTTTCATACCATTTTTCATTCCCACCAATAAAGCCCTGCTTCTATGTATATCATTGAGTCAAAGTCCTAGAGTCTAATTATCTTTGTAAAAACACCTAGAGGCTTGCATGCCCTAATGGAAAGTACTCTTTCCAATGAACAATGGGAGTACATTAATATCCATTGTTCGTTGGATCTTGTAGGTGACTCGACCACAACAAACATATTCGTACCTACAAAGATGTGTTAGGCATCTTGACTCCCATTGGAATCAATGGTGGGAGCTTTCGTGTTGACTAGTGGCATTCATTAATGGCCACTAAGCCAACAAATTCTTACTATGTTCGACACCAACACATTTAATCACATAGTAAGATTTATTCCATCGACCGTTGAAGACTTGAAGACCCATATTTTGTAGCAGATGAAGCAGATTTCCGTTCATTTCTTTTTCAACTTGTCATGACTTGAGGACAAGTAAATAAATAAGGTTGGGGGGAGGAAAATGTAACTCATATATTTTGTATACCTTCCAAGCCTTATAGATTTTCAGCCATATTCAGCAGACTCATCAGATTCATCAGAATATCCAGCAGTAGATACGACAATACAGATCCATATTTCATCCACAACTTGCATAAGAAGCTTCAGATCAGAATTGCAGCAACTAAACATGCATGATTCATCCACTACTGTAGGTAAGTAAGGTATGATGTTTTCTAACCTTTAATCTTGAAATTCTTTTTTGATGCTAAAATGATGATATTTGGAAAATATTCCACTATTTCACTATTCTCTTTCTCATTAAAAAATTGCCAAAAACCATCAGTTGGGGAGGGGGGAATTTCACACTTCACACTTCATTTTTTTTTCCCCTCATTCATATTAAATCTTAACCCACATAGTTTTCCCACAATAAAACTACTACAAAATGATGAGCATATTAAATGACTTCTTAAAATGATTGATCTCAACAAAGTAAATAATGATTGTAAACACAAGAACCAATCATTAAACAGAGATCTCAACAAAGTAAATAATGATTGTAACACAAGAACCAATCATTAAAAAATGCAAATGCTTTGCAAAAATAAAAGTTATCCAAAGAAGTGCAAAGTTAAAAAGAATTCCATGATTGAAAGATGTTTGTTACACAAGAACCAAACATCTTGTAAAAGGAAGCTCATCTAAGAATTAAATCAAATAAGTCATTGTAGTAGCTTGCATGAGGACATGCAAGAGCTTCAGTTGGGGAGTATGTTTGGGTTTCAAAATGTCACTCATTACCATACATTTTTCACCTATGCTTCCATTTTATCACCCATTATTCACCACCATGTCACTTCATTTTCCATATTATTCACCATTAATGGGTATAATTTATATTTTCCAAATATTATTTATTTTTAAGCATTTTTGAGAGAAATTCTTGATTAAATATTAGAAAATAATATATTTTACATTATATATGGAAAGTGGGTTGTTTTTGTGACATGTGTAGGTTCCAAGGAAGCTTCCAAGACACCTTTATGTGGCCTTGAATGATCAAATTCGAATTTGAAGAGATAAACCTCATGGAGAAGATCAAGGACAAAAGGGGGTTATGTGTCTAGATGGTTGAGAGATTTATGGAACTAAAAGAGAGATTAGTGGATGATCATTATGAGTTTGTTACTCATCCCATTGTATAAATAGGAGTACAATCTCCTCCATTTGTAATGTTGAAGTTTTTGTAATATTGTAATCTTGAAGTTTTGTAATATTAGAATTTTGGAGTATGTAATCTTAGAAGCTTAGAGTTGGTTTGTAATGGAGATTTTCAAATAAAGGATTCATACTTCGATTTTGCCTCTACATCTGAGTCTCCATTGAAGTGGTGTGCTTGTGGAGTTATGGAGGGCCCCCATGGCCTCACTTGCATGCTTATTTGCTTACTTTAGGTATAATTTAATTTATGTTTTTGTTTCATTTTAGCTTTCAAGTTTTTGTTAAATAATCTAATATTGGAAGGATCTTATTTGAAAGTGTTTTTTGTAAGAGAACCATAAGATCTCATACAATTATTAGATTTAGGTTTATTTCATTTCAGTTTTTAAGCTTTGTTAAATGTTCTAATATTGGAAGAGTCTTATTTGAAAGTGTTCTTGTAAGAGAACTGTAAGACCTCATACAATTATTAGATCTAGGTTTATTTTATTTCAGCTTTTAAGTTCTTATTAGATGTTCTAATGTTGGAAGAGATCTTGTAGAATATGTTCTTGTAAGAGAACCATAGATCTCAAACAATTATTAGATCTAGGTTTGTTTAGTTATTGAAAGAGATCTTAATGAATATGTTCTTGTAAGGGGACTTTAATATCTTGGACAAATTATGAATCTTTCTAGATCTATATATTTTAGATAAGCACTTCTAAGTTTACCTTCTCGGGTTGACATTAAATTAAACTCTAATTGACATCATCAATTGGAACCACACAAGGCCTCATTGTTGTTGTTGGTTGTTTGTGGAGAAAAACCTCATAGACTTGAAGTTGTCAGGAGTTTTTGGCTTTGAAGCATAGTGAAGATTCTGAAATGAATATCAATGAGACAAGAACTTTGAAGGATTCATGAACATGGCTAATGGTGACGTCCTTCTCATTTTGTACTTGTCATCTTCTATTTTACATCTTGTTTCATCTTTTCCTTGCATTAGAATAGAACTTTTAGCTTTAGGTATGTTGTCAAAAGCACATTAATTTTGTCTATTTCTCTTGCTTTTATGTTTTCCTCTGCTAGGTTAGTTTAGAGAATTCTTAGTTGCTCTCTAATCCCACTCAGCTTGTTTATCTCAAGAATATTCAATGGAGTCAGTGCCAAAGAGGTTTATAGTTATCCCCGCCCTTTGGAATCACTTTAAACATTGTTTTTGAGGTCTTTACTTCGAAGTATTGCTAGTTAGGGTTTAACTGAAGAGGTTTATGATTTTCCATGTCCTTCTGTTCATCTTAGATGGTTCTTTTGAAGGTATTTATAGTATGATTAAGGAATCTTAGGAGTTCAATCCTTCTTGATCATCACTATTGATATCTTACATGTTTTCTTTCTCTGAAGGTAGATAGCTAGAGAGGTTAGGAGTTCCCCGCTCTCTAGGGTTTACTGGATTGTCGTCTTGATGTTTGCTTGCTAGGGTTTGGTCAAAGAAGTATGGTATGCCCTGTCTTTGGTTTTGTGTTCATGCATAGTATTCTTAGAGGTATTTCTTGTTGTAGTATTTGGAAAAGGATTCTTAACTACCCTTTTAACCTACTTTGTTCACAATTTAATGTTAACTCCACTCACCTAAGCCTTGAAGATCCATTTAGCTTTGTTATATTTTCCCTCCGAAGCATCCTTGACCTGTTGTTGTACCTTTCTAGACCTTTTGCAGACTCCATATCCCAATGGTATAAACCTCTCCTACTCTATCTGTTTCTACTTGACAACCTACCCAACCAAACAAACAAAGAATCAAACCCTAGACCTAATAATTAGTCTAAAATCAAAACCCTAAAACCTATCAAGTTCATATCTTTTGCACTAGTATAGAGAGATCCATCTCTGAGTCTAGGAAGGTTAGGTCCTAGGACACCAAAGGCTAGTTTGATGTTACCCTTGTACATTTGGTCTTGCCAATCTGACAAATTATGGGGACCTAACATAATGGCGATCACGGTGGGACTCTGAGAAAGTAACACACTTCGATATCCTTAAAGAATTCAGAACACCGTTGTCAAATAGTATACACTGACTCATCGCCATAACATAATGGCAATCATGGTGGGAGCTTCTGAGTTAGTGACAATCTAAGTATTCCTTAGGACCTCAAAAAACCCACAAACATGCTTAGATTGGTATTTAGTTTTTGACAGTGGACAAAAAGTACATCCTTAAAACATTAAACATCCTCCACCTGGCAACTCCACTAGCCTCCAACAGGCCTACTAACCCCACTATTTCTTAAAGACTCCCCTAGGAATGCATTAATCATGCTGATGGTGGACAAAAAAGTTGAAATCATCCACCTGGCGACTCCAAAACTATCAATAGACCTAAAGACTCCACTGGTAGAAGACTCTAGACTGGTTGAAAAGATGCAGTGAACCTTTTTCTTGACAAAGATGGATCCAAGGACGCAACAGAGATATGATCCAATCAACAGAGATCACATCCATGGATTCCCACACAAAATGCCTCAAATATAATGGTATTCAAACATACCTATGTTTCAAGATGAAAAATTTGATGACTCCTTTGTTACATCTCATCAAATTTCATATACATGTATGGAGGTTAAAATTTGAATGGCATGAGGACTACCTCATGAAAATTTTCATGGGGACATTAGAAGGTAAGGAAAGGAAATGGTATGAAGGCCTATACCCTGGTAGTTTTTCTTCTTTAAAGGATTTCCACAAAGTGTTTTGTGAACATTATAAAGAAAATTGTTCATCTTTATCATTAGCTGAAAATTTTTGTGATCAATCTGAAGATCTCATACAACACCTTGTAAACATTGATGAAGATTTGGGAAATTGGTAGATTGAAAACCTATCAGAAGTAGTTCATGAGTTTCATTCTCAAATCATCTATCATGACAACCAAGAGGAGTTGGTTGAGGATGAAATCAATCAGGTGATAAAAAAGATCCATAGGATCTCTCTGAAGGCACAAGTGATGATTCACCATCTGTTCTAGATGAGGCTCAAGAAGACATTCAACCCCAGAATCAGCCTTCACAAGAGAAAGAGAATTGGTGTAGTGTTATCCAAAGAAAAATAAAAATGCCTCCTCTTTTGACTGAAGAGGAAATAAATCAAATCCTAAGCATGCAGCCAGCCTCTAAACCTTCATGTGAGTAGAAAATTTCTATTCATTCTCATTCTAATCCCAACTACCACAGATCAGAAAATAGATGTGTAGATCAATTTGAAGAAAAACAATATGATAATACGATATGTTTGATTGGTGATATTACTTATTTTGATGACTTTCCAAAGTTTGATCAGTATGATGATGGTCATGTTCTCCAAACAGAAACTAATCTTGTAGAGCAATTAGCAGCTGGTTTGTGGGGGGAAGTTCAATTTCACCAAAACAGTAATAAGCCAATACATATCAGCTATGAAAGTGATGGGGAAAGTCAAGAAAATTTGGAACTAAGTGAAGCATCTCTGCCCCTTTGTTCTACTTCATTTCAGTCCATTAGAAATAACTTTCATCTGATTGGAAATCAACAGTTTTTCAGTTTTGATTTTGAGGTTGAGGAGGAGGATGAACTTCTTGAGTGAGTTGTTAATGAGAAGCCTTTTCCTGAAATGGATGAGGAAATAATTTATTACATTGAGTTCTCCTTAGCTCCATATGTGGCGCTACCAAGCCCCATTGAATTTAAAATTGAAAATAAAGGTTTGGAAAATGATAAACACAAAAGAGTTGCTGCACTGCCTTCTCAAGAAGATTTTCTGCCAAATAATGATCCTACTCATCAACATGATGAACTTCACACAGTTTCTAGCCCACTCCATCATAACATATCAGTTTTTCTAGAGGAAAAAATTGCAATATATGATGAGGCTGATAGTGAAAATGATCATGAGGAAGAGGAAGAGATTTTTTCTCAAAAGAATCCCAAGCTCATTCAAGTGGAGGAAGAATTAGTCCTACATAAAGCTTATTTTTCAAATCCTCTAGGCCAGGTATTACTTCAAGGTCCCTTTGCTGTTTTCTTAGAGACATTTGGAGAGGGAGTAAAGCATGTCAGAAGCAGTATGATGCAAGGTTTAATGAAAAATTTAGGCACTACTATTAAGAAATAAGTGAGATGTGAGTGGCCTTTTGATTTCTTCAGCACACTCAAAGAGCTGAACAAAGATCACTCATGGAATCATCTACTTGATTGGCTATATTGGAAAAGTGAGTTCACCAAATAAGTGTGTATCATATGTAAATTAGATTAGGATAAATAGGTATGCAAATGAGCTCATCACTTTGAGAATCTTTTTAGCTTTTATATTTTTTTGAAAAATGAAAACAAAAAAACTGAGAAAAGAAGAAAAGAGGGCAGTTTAAAAGAAGAGGTACACCCCCATACCAAAAAAGAGTATTGCTAAAAGTGTGAAAACCTAAATGCCACTCCTGTTGAAGAAAATAAACTCTTGTTCAGTCATCTAGCCTAATCATGACTTAACATGTTTTAAATTTCTATTGATAGGTTAGTGAAAGAAGACTTGTCAAACCATTTAAGCTTGGCTTATTAGTATATTAGATTAGGAAAAAATGTTGGTTCTCAATGATCAAATTTGAACCAAAGGAAATGAGAGGGATTCCTAACAATTTATAAATCACAGCCCTCATGTTTCTAGTTTTGATTGTACAAAAAATAATGTCTGTGTGCAGCTTGTCCAAATGCCATAGCCCATGGCAAATCATATTGCTCAATCCTGGTTTGATTGTGTTTCAATTTCATGTCAGTAGGGTAGAGAACAAATTTTTTTCAAACAGCTTAATATTGAAAAATGAGTAGAATAGTTAGAGAATAAGAAGAGTTCATTGGCTTAATATAAACTCTTGGAAGTGATAAGGGTACAAGTAGGTAGTTTTTAATGCTTTCAAAAGAAAATAATGTCAAGGGTTTTCCAGTCCATGTGCACCTAAAAGAAGGAAAAAAAGTTAGGTAAAATAGGATGGGTAAGTAGAAGTGAAGTTGAAGCAAACATGTCTTTATTATTTTGAGATCATAGCTTCAAGAGAACATCAGCAAATGAATGAAGAAGTATCCGCAAAGTGAAAGTAAGGAACTGGTCTTCAAACCTCAGAGATTTGAACTCTGAGGTCCCAGAAACCTCTTGAAAAAGAGCTTCTCTCCCCAAGTGGAGCCACTTTTAGTCATCAGTAATTTTTGCTATCTGAAGATGACTAAGTATTTGTTATATATTTCTAAAAACAAAATTTCCTTGAATATTTTGAGTTTTAGAAATCTCATTGCCTTCATTATCCTTATGGAAATTTTTTCACTATTTTACCATTTTCCATTCCAGGGTCACCCTACCACTCTTAAAAAACTCCTCATAGGCTTTTGCCACTCATCTCTATCCCTTTTTCCCACATATAACCTCATTTCTCCATTTTTCCCTTGATGTAACACCACTTTTCATCTACGGTTACCAATCAGCCTATTCATTCCCATGTTCACCAGGTTCCTCAAGCATTGATGGTTTCAAAACTATATTTGTAGGATCTTTAGATAAATCAAGTACATTGGATTTTGGATCTTCAATACATCAATCTGCTAAAAACTCTGTTTCTACACTTAAAGATCCTAAACCAGATTTCAGTCAAAGACCAAGTCAAAGAACCCACCCACTAGGTCATTAGGGTTTCATAGGTTGTAGGGTCATCATTAAGTGTTTCAAGCACTGATTTTCCTGTGCTAGAAGCTGGCTCAGATTTAATAGAAGATCAGCACATGGTTTTCCAAGAAAGATAAAAAAATCTCCTAAAAGGACCACTTTATCATGTTCAAAATCTGCAAAAGGTAAATGTGAATTTTGGCACTTTTGCAGGAGTGTTAAAATGACTGTCAGCGGAAATTTGGTAAGGTAAGAGGCCTTGTTAGGTCCCTATATTACTTGTATAGCCCTTATTGTTGTTAGTGTAACCCCCTTATTTTTATTATTGTACCCCTGTAACCCCCATATTGTTATTATTCTGCCCGTAAATTATTATTGTTAGGTCGGCTAGGATGACATTGTGGCTCCACTAGGATTACATTATGGCCCCATGGACTCCTATATATAGAAAGGAGGTTTTGTAATTTTTATCATGCAATATTTTTTTATTAATGTAATGTATTGGAGGTTTCCCCCTCGAAGTGACTTATTTCTAAGGCGTTGATATCTCTTTTCTTCTATTTTTGGAGCTGGTTTCACAACATTTGGTATCAGAGCTTTGGATTCTAGGGTTTCACTGCTCCAAACAGGTCATCGTGGTATTTTCGCTATAACTTTTTTTCTACGAAGTTCAGAAGCTGAGATTTTTGGGGTGCGAAGTTGAAATCCTGAGGAACATCTTCAAAAAATTTCAGAGCTTGGTTCGCAATATTGTTGGAGATATGATCTATGGAAGTTAGGTCTTTTTGCAAGTTCCTCAATTTAATATAAACAGCTCATCGTGGCATTTGCACTATAAATTTTTTCTACAAAGGTTCAAAATCTGACATTTTCAAGGCACGAAGATAAAATCCTGAGGAAACTCGTAGAAAAATTTCAGAGCTTGGTTTGCAATATTTTCGGAGATATGATTTGTGGAAGGTAGTGCTTTTTCAGGCTCCTGAATTTCATCTCAAAGAGGTGATCGTGGGAAACTATTCATAACTCTCTCTCTGAGCATCAGATTGGAGTGCCGTAAAAAATGGTCACAAGTACATGGACTGTAGTTTCTTTTAAATCAATTTTAGAGCTAAAATATGAAATAATGACACGTGGAAAGTCATACAATTTTTCTCCACTAAACGAGTCCATAATTAGGTCATTGTGGGAGATTGGACATAACTTTTCCTTAGAGAATACAAATCAATTCAGACCTGTGGAATTTGAAAGATAATTCGGAAGGCTACCTCAGTGCCCAATTTCAGTTATTGAAGATTCAAAATCACAAATATAATCCAATTTCAATATCGAGCTCCTCAAAAGCAAGAAAAAGGTGTGTATTGTTTTTTACGAATTGCATAAGTCTTGTTTGAATAATCAATTTGAATTGATTCCAAGGGCATATTGTAGAATATATATCATTATTGGGTTAAAAAAAATGCCCCGTAAAAATAATTCAACACCCATTAAGCCTTCAGAAGGCTCTACTATGACTCATGAAGATGAAGAATTGCAACATGATCTATCAAAATTACAAGAGCAAGTGCACCAAATTTCGCTCTCGCAAAGAGAAACAAAAAATGAAATGGATGTTTTGAAGAAAGGCTTGGAAGTGAAAATGGATGGTTTGAAGAAAGGCGTGGAATCTAGGATAGATGGCATGGAATCTAAGATGGATGACATGGAAGCTAAGATCGATGAAAAAATGAAAGACAACATGGAAAACATGAAGAATGATCTAAAAGCAGACATGGAAGGTTTGACAAAGTTGATACAAAAAATGTTTCCTAATGGTGAAAAGATAGTAGAGGAAACTCATGATGAGAACAAAATAAATGTTAATCGTGACTTCATAAACTCTAATGTTGGCAGGAAGAACCACCATATTCCAAAAATGGATATGAGGAAGTTTGATGGAAAGGATCTTGTAACATGGATACTACAGATGGAGCAATATTTTGATCTTCATAATGTGCAAAACACACAAAAGGTACGCATTGGAACTTTACATTTAGAACAAAATACATTTGTATGGTATTGATGGCTTTGCTCACATAAAGAAATTGTCACTTGGTCAATTTTTACGAAGGAAATGATAGCACATTATGAGGATACAAAGAGCAACACCTTCTTTAGCCAATTGATAAATCTCAAACAAAAGGGCTAGGTACTTTAAAGGATAACATCCAACTTGAAGTTCACGTTTTGGAACTTGATTCATTGGAGAAGGAATTCAGGTTGGCAAGAAAAATTGAATGTAAAATTATGGCGATAAGGAAGCCTACCACTCACTTCTATAAATAATTAAGTGTTGCTAGCCTAGATTTCCACAACCTACAAGGTTGACACCACAACAATTGGAAGAAAAAAGAGAAAAAGTGCTTTGCTACAATTGTGATAGCAAATACATTGAAGGTCATAAGTGTGCTGAGAAGAAATTATTTTACATAGATTGTGAAGAGGAAGAATAAAATGAACAAGAAGAGGATATACACCAGGAACCAGCCCTAGAAGAGGAAGAAATGAGTCTGACCATATCGTGTAATGAATTGGCAGGAATTACCACTCCTCAAACTCTTAAGATAGAAGGATATATCAATAATAAAAAGGTAATAATGTTGATTGATTCAGGTAGCACCCATTATTTTATTCATTGTAAGGTAGCCAAGGAATTGAATTGTTTCCTATACCCAGCACCAGAATGTCAAGTGATGGTTGCAAATGGAGGAACTATAAATTACTCTGTAAAATGCCATAATATCAAGCTAACCATGGGGGAATATGTATTGAATATTGCAATTCTTTCCATTCCTATGGGAGGTGCTGATGTTGTACTAAGAGTACAATGGTTACAATATTTGGAAACGGTAGCTTTTAATTTTCAAGAACTTTTCTTGAAATTTTTTTCAGAAGCAAAGGAAGTCGAATTACGGGGTATTGCAGGGAAGCCAGAAAAGATAATAAGCTCTAATGTCATGAAAAATCTTCTAAAGAAAGAACAACAAGGATTAATTGCACAATTATGCTCACTAGAAGTTCCAACATCAAAATCATCTATTTCTGCAGATCTCCAACAAGTCTTGGGCAATCATTCCAAGGTGTTTGAAACTCCCAAAGGACTCCCACCTATTCATGATCATGATCATGCTATTCATTTGATTCCAGGAAGTGTTACTCCAAACATCAGGCCTTATAGATATCCTTACTTCCAAAAGAGCGAAATTGAACGTATGATTGCAGAAATGTTAGAGGCGGGTATAATTCAACCTAGTCAAAGTTCTTTCTCTGCTCCCGTAGTATTGGTACACAAGAAGGATGGATCATGGCGAATGTGTCCGGATTATAGGGAGCTAAATAAGCTCACCATTAAAGACAAATTTCCCATTCCTGTGATTGATGAACTATTGGATGAATTACATGGAGCAATTTATTTTACCAAGTTGGATCTTCGTTCAGGATATCATCAAATTAGAATGAAGACTGAAGATATTCCAAAAACAGCATTTCGAACTCATGAGGGTCATTATGAATTTTTGGTGATGCCTTTTGGCCTTACCAATGCACCTTCTACATTTCAAGGGTTGATGAATTCCATTTTCAAACCCTTCCTTAGAAAATTTGTGCTAGTATTTTTTGATGATATACTAATCTACAATAGGTCTTGGAGGGATCATGTTGAACATGTTGATAGGGTGCTCAAACTATTGCAGGAGAAACAATTATATGCAAAAACATCCAAATGTTTCTTTGGAGTACAAGAGGTGGAATATCTTGGTTATATTGTATCTCACGAGGGTGTTAAGGTAGACCCTAACAAAATTAAAGGCATTAAGGAATGGAAATTCCCCATAACCATAAAGCAGTTGCGAGGATTTCTCGGGTTAACAGGGTATTATCGCAAGTTTTCTAAGAATTATGGGAGAATAGCAGCACCTCTAACAACATTATTGCAGAAAGATGCATTTTCATGGAATCCTGAAGCAACTAAGGCCTTTGAACATCTTAAAGAGGGAATGTGCCTAGCACCAGTCTTAGCTATGCCAGACTTCACAAGAACCTTTATTGTGGAATGTGATGCCTCAGGAAATGGAATTGGTACTATTTTAATGCAGGAAGGAAGACCCATTTCTTTTGAAAGTCGTGCAATCAAAGGAAAGTCTTTAAAGAAACCTATTCATGAGAAGGAAATGTTAGTAATACTGCATGCACTAAATAAATGGCGAACTTACCTAATGGGAAGACACTTCAAGGTAAAAACTGATCATGATAGTCTTAAACACATTTTAAAATAAAGAATATCTTCAGAAGAGTAGCAAAAATGGGTCACAAAGATGTTGGGTTATGACTTTGAAATAATCTACAAAAAGGGGAAGCTTGATGTTGTTGCATATGCACTCTCAAGAAAGAATGAAGAGGTGGAAGCATTGCTTTGTGCCATTTCTATTATCGAACCAGATTGGATAACCGAAGAAAGAGATGAATGGAAGAAGGACAGAGAAGTATGGATAGTCATTCAAAAGTTGCAGCAAGATCCTAGTACATCTGATACATTTAGTTGGAAAAATGATTCTTTATGGTACAAAGATCACTTATATCTTTGTAAGAATTCCCAACTAAAACAAAAGATTCTTTTGGAATTTCACACTTCTCCTTTAGGAGGACACTCAGGATTTTTAAAAACTTACCACAGGGTGAAGAAATATTTTTTTTGGGATGGCGTTAAATCTGATATTCAAAAGTTTGTGGCAAAATGTTTGGTTTTCCAGCAGAATAAAGTTGAGACAATTAAGACCCTGGGACTTCTACAACCTTTATCCATTTCAAGTCAACGTTGGGAGGATATTTCAATGGATTTTATCACAGGTTTACCTAAGTCCGAAGGAAAGAGTGTCATCATGGTGGTAGTTGATAGACTTACCAAGTATGCACACTTTTGTGCATTATCTCATCCATTTAAAGCAAGTACAGTTGCTACTACATTTATGGACACAATTGAAAAGCTACATGGAAACCCAAGGGTTATTGTGAGCGACAGAGATCCCATTTTTACTGGAAATTTTTGGACGGAGTTATTTTCTTGTTTGGGTACTCAATTAGCTCATAGCTCATCTTATCATCCTCAATCTGATGGTCAAACTGAGATAGTAAATAATTGTTTGGAAGGATATCTTCGTTGTTTTGTATCTGATAAACAAACACAATGGGTCAAGTGGTTACCTCTTGCTGAATGGTGGTATAACACTTCCTTCCATACTGCAGCAAAAATGA
Source organism: Pinus albicaulis (assembly GCA_034641835.2). NCBI lineage: Eukaryota > Viridiplantae > Streptophyta > Pinopsida > Pinales > Pinaceae > Pinus > Pinus albicaulis. Next base: position 204,558,854 of record CM076570.1, read on the forward strand.
CCACATTTATGGCACTTTATGGATATCATCCACCATCCATCACATCATCTTTAAGGGAAAATTCGAAGGTTCAAGCAGTGGAAGATCACATCGAGCATCAGCAAGAAGTTCTCCAACTCTTAAAGGATAACCTGAATTTGGCACAAAATCAAATGAAACAACAGGCAGATCAACATCGCAGCGAGAGAAGTTTTGATGTAGGAGATCGGGTATTTTTACGGCTACAACCATACAAACAAATTTCCCTCAAGCAAGCTAAGAAGGATAATAAATTATCACCAAAGTACTATGGTCCTTACAAGGTGTTGCAAAAGATTGGTACTATGGCATACAAATTGGAGCTTCCTGCTTCTTCGCGAGTACATCCAGTTTTCCATGTTTCATGCTTAAAGAAGGTTATAGCTGAAAATATTCCAGTTCAAACAGTATTGCCAGAACTTGATGGGGAAGGGAAAATCATATTGGAACCTAAAGCAGTCATGGACAAAAGAACTCGACAACTACGGAATCGATCAATTTCAGAGTATCTCATCAAGTGGAAGAACTTACCCACTGAAGATTCTACATGGGAGAATGAGAATTTTATACAGAAGCACCCAGAGCTACTCAAGCGTTGAGGACAACACTTTTTTGAAGGAGAGGGGCATGTTAGGTCCCTATATTACTAGCATAGTCCCTTATTGTTGTTAGTGTAACCCCCTTATTGTTATTATTGTACCCTTGTAACCCCCATATTGTTATTATTGTGCCCTTAAATTATTATTGTTAGGTCGGCTAGGATTACATTGTGGCCCCACTAGGATTACATTATGGCCCCATGGACTCCTATATATAGAAAGGAGGTTTTGTAATTTGTATCATCCAAGAATTATTCATTAATGTAATGTATTGGAGGTTTCCCCCTCGAAGTGGATTATTTCTAAGGCGTTGATATCTCTTTTCTTCTATTTTTGGAGTTGGTTTCACAACAAGCCTGCTCCTTAGTGAAGACATTCATAGAAAAGAGAGACGAAGTAGTTTGTGTTCAAGAAGAATCAAGGTTTCTAAACCTGATTGGGCCAGCAGTATGACAAGCAGTGAATCAAATGCAGAAAATAACCATGGAGGAGGCACACGAAGAAACCGAGCATGAAGAGAAGTGTTTCAGAAATTATAGATAAAAAGGGGAAAAAGGTGAGGTGGAATGGACTGAAATGAATGAACTTGAAAGGGCTATAGATAACTTAGAATACAACATTGATAATTGTTCTCAAGCATTCCAGACACGTAGTGTTTTGGTAAGATGATCAGAGAATATGAAATGGTAATTTTGGGCTCCACGATGACAATAAAGGGATTCTAAATATGCCAATGTTTGTAAGGATTCCAAACTTATCCCAAGGATTTTTTCATGCCAAAAATGGTAAAAAGAGGTAAAATGATGATGTTAAGCCTCCATGATGACAACAAAAGGAAGATTTGAAGGGATTGATGTGTGTTACATCCTATATTTTTCCAAGGTGAAATGCCTCACTATCTCAAAGAGTAAAGATATAAAGAAGATCAATGAGGAAGGGAAAATCCATGTATTCAAGTAAACCCCACTCGGAAGTGCAAAAAAGGGTAAAAACATGATTAAAACTTCATAAGGAAAGCAAGAAAAGGTTTTGACAATGATGTCATGAGAAAAACCCCTTAAAAATGTTTAATGGGATTGATATGCTTCAAGGAGAAACAAGAAGGTCAAAATTCACCATCTCAGTCACCTGCAAACAAAGGTATTAAAGGACATCAATGAGCCAAGATAAGTCAACCTTGTCACTCAATGAAAACATATAGAGCAAGGATGTAAGGAGTATCAGTTAAAGAAGGCCAATTCAATGTTTTTTGTCACCTGCAGAGAAAATAGAATAAAAACATCAGTGAAGAGGGGAAAATGAATTATAAAAATTTAGGAAGTGGTTTGTAAAGGAAAATCAAACACCACACACCTATGAAACTCATTTCATGCTTCATATTAATCCTGTGTCACTTGCAGAGAGTTAGAAGATTCAAAAAGGGAAGAAATTTGAGTTTTTAAGTTAAAACTGACATAATTTTTGTGGCACTACGTACCTGGCTTAAATCCTCGTGCAAATCCCTTTAGCATTGCGCACCTAGAGGCAAGTGCTACGTGCCTAGCAAGGCACTGCGTGCCTACCCATTTCTCACTCGACAAGCCTGGTAAAGGCCTTGGCACTACGCGCCTAGCACAAGGCGCCCACTTTTGCCCGACTCACTCAACACCCCGCGTAGGTGCTACGCGTTTGTTTAGGAATGCCTCCTACACCCTGCAAGCACCCAAATAAACTCAAGATCTCTTAAAATTACCTCCAAGGGTTTTTCAAGTATTTTTAGGGGATTCTTATCCCTACTCTTTCATCACCCTCTCACAATGCATCATACAATGAGGGAAATGACAAATGAAGCAATCAAATGTAAATGAAGGAAATGACCAATGAGAAATCAAACAAGAATTGAAGCAAATGGAAGTGATGATATGGGCAATGATGCTAGTAGTGGTTTAGAGAGCATTGAAATAAAAAAGCAGAGGAGGCAGATAATAGTGAAGATACAAATGTAGAAGGAAATAGGAAAATAGTAATGAAGGAAATGCAAATTAACAGTGAAGAACATGGAAGTGAAAAATAGAGCTATGATCAAGTGAAAAAAAGAGCCATGATGACAGTGAAAACATTGAGATAAATGGTGATGAAGTAGGAGTCAGTAGATAAGATGAAGAAAATGACGAAGAAAGCAGCAGAAATGATGATGACAGTAGGTCAAAGTGCCAAGGAAGGAAAGCCCTCAAGGAGGCTAAAGATAAAGGAAACCTTAAAAAACTAGCTGATCCATCCCCTACAAGGATCCCACACCTAGTCAACAAGACAATTTCAGATTTTGAGCACATTTTTGTACTCATGAATTTTTGAATGATTTAAAGAGCCAAGGGCGCAATGCCCTTGGCACTCTGATTTTCCTTGGGGCATCTATTGAAGACAACATTTAAATTTTTGGGTTCCTTAGGCCAAGGACATCACACTCACAAATTTTCACCTATTTTGGAGCAAAAATGGTGCTCCAAAAGGGTCGAAAACATGCAAACATTCACGAGTCTGCCCAATTTTTAGGGTTGGTGTTGTGCCCTGAGAAGCCTTGGGAGACTTGGTTTTTGGACAAGCTAATAGACACCAAATGGAAAACTAAAGGAATTTTTGGAAAGTAGACTTGACACTCTTTCCAACGAGCTATCACGGAGCTCACTCCAATATTGGGAAGGCCTTCAAAATTCAGCTACAATGTGACCCAGTTTTCCAGTGTAGGCGCTCCGCCCTTGGACCTCAAAGCTGCATCGTTGCAAAAAAGTCAACAAAACACACTTGAAGATATTTTGGAGTTATTGAGGAGCCTCAAAGTCAGTTTTTTCCAAAGTTAGGTGTTAGAAGTTATTTTTCGTTTATTGCCTTAGATATTTTGTGCCTTGGGCCTTGCATGGTCTTAATGGACAAATTTGGAATTTATGAGTAGTTGTTGATATTTTCAAACCCTAGTTAGGGTTTTGGTCTTCCTTTCTTGTTAAATACAACATGGAGGCCTAATTGTAGTTTTTGGTTGATTGTGGAGAAAAACCTCATAGACTTGAAGTTGTGAGGAGTTTTTGGCTTTGAAGCATTGTGAAGATCTTGAAATTAATACCAATGAGACAAGCACTTTGTAGGATTCATGAACATGGCTAATGGTGATATCCTTCTCATTGTGTACCTTTCATATTCTATTTTACATCTTGTTTTATCTTTCCCTTGCATTAGAATAGAAATTTTAGCTTAAGGTATGCTGTCAAAAGCACATTTATAAGTCTGTCTATTTCTCTTGCTTTCATGTTTTCCTCTACTAGGCCAGTTTAGGGAATTCTTAGTTGCTCTCTAATCCCATTCAGCTTGTTTATCTCAAGAATGATTCAATGTAGTAAGTGCCAAAGATGTTTATGGTTAGCCCTGCCCTTTCGAATCACTTTAAACATAAGTTTTTGAGGTCTTTACTTCAAATTATTGCCAGTTAGGCTTTAACTGAAGAGGTTTATGATTTTCCATGAACTTTGTTAATATTAAATGGTTATTTTGAAGGTATTTATAGTATGATTAAGGAATCTTAGGAGTTCCCTGCTTCTTGATCATCACTATGGTTATCTTGCATGTTTTATTTATCTGAAGGTAGATAGCTAGAGAGGTTAGGAGTTCCCTGTTCTCTAGGGTTTACTGGATTGTTGTCTTGATGTTTGCTTGCTACGGTTTGGTCAAAGAAGTATGGTATGCCCTATATTTGGTTTTTTCTTCATGCATAGTATTGTTAGAGGCCTTTCTTGTTGTATTATTTGACAAAGGATTCTTAACTCCCCTTTGCACCTACTTTGTTCACAATTTAATGTTCACTCCACTCACCTAAGACTTGAAGATCCATTTAGCTTTGTTATACTTGCCCTCCAAAGCATCCTTGACCTATTGTTGTACATTTCTAGACCTTTTTTAAAATCCATATCCCAATGGTCTAAACCTCTCCTACTCTATCTGTTTCTTCTTGACAACCTACCCAACCAAACAAAAAAACCCTAAACCTAATAACTAGCCTAAATCGAAACCATAAAACCTATCAAGGTCATATATTTTGCACTAGTATAGAGAGAGCCCTCTCTGAGTCTAGTAAGGATAGGTCCTAGGACTCCAAAGACTGGTTTTATCACTAATTTGGCTATGAGATTACAGGGCACTCCCAAATATAGCATATAATTGTGAATATGTTTGGTATGAACATTCTAGGTAATGTAGAAAGGAGGATTCTCATCATCTTTCTGTTCTAAAATTTATCCACACTCCACATGAGGGTGACCTTCTTAGATGTTCAAAGTGTTGCTATGATAAATGTATTTGGAAGGGTTTAAGATTTTCTCTATGAGAAATTGATATGTGGGGTTCTAGGCTAGTTATAACAAAGGAAAAGGAAACTTTATCTTTCACAACTCTTGTTCTAGGCTAAATGACAAGAATACATTTTTTTTTCTCCCTGACTAGTTGAGTTAGTGATTCGGGGGAAATTGGGTCTTATGGTTTGTTGGTTTCCTGAGTCACGCTTGCTTATATATATGGATATTTTTTACCATTTTTCTATGGAAGTCCTTATGCATTCTTGGAACTTTCAATGGATGGTGGGATTAAATCAAATACTATTTCAGTATCATGGATAGGAACTGAATATTTTATCTAGCATTCTGCTATGACTGACTGGCCTAGTTTAGGTCATAAATCGTCATTTATTTTTATTTAAACCATTACTAAAATACTTATTTTTTTGTATTGGGGAGCTAGAATCTCATATTCATTGTATGGCTCATATTTTTCTTGTGAAGGAGGGGACCTCGTACAATCAACTTATGTGATATAGAAAGTGGTATTTTGGTCTCCTACGCAATTTATGTATTCATCTTAAACATAAAAATCCAGGAACTCATCGGTTTGGAGGTTCAAATGTATTATGATGGGAGGATGAATCAATTATTCCTCTGACCTTCTCTCTCTATTCATTTGTTGAGGGTTGAATTCTTTTGGATAAAATTAGGATTCCTAGGTGGTTGGTTTTGACCCAGTATTGGTCCTTCTAATTCAAGTTTGGCTATATTGTTAGACAAGTTTCTAATTAGTCTATTCATTTCCTAAATATTTTCTTCGGATGAGTCTTTGTTATAAGAAGGGTGACCAGGTCCATATTTTATCTTCTCCTTAACTTTATCCTTGTTTCCCCCATTTTCTTTCTTGACATCATAATTCTCATTTCCAACCTGTTTGCTTCACAACTTTCCTACTGCAATTAAGTTTCCCCCTATCTCTACCACATCTGATTGCATTTATGTTATGTGTCTTGGTCTTCTTACCCTTAGAATAATGGAAAAATCATGTTAAAAAATGTTTGCATAACTCACCATGGTAGTGACAGGGGTAGGTATTATCTCATTCAGAATATTGTTCTATATTTTATTGAATTACTTGATGAATTCCTCTACATTCTCAGAGAAATTTGTCTTAATTGCTAAAAACTCAGTGAGATAATACCATAAATATTTGTTCTCACCCCTCTAAGCATATAATGTTCTTTGTAAGTCATCCCACAACTGTAATGAACTGGAAAGAAGGGTACGAATCCATTTTTTGAAATCCCCTTGAAGGGTTTAGATGAAAAACCTCATGAATACATTCTCATCTTCCACCATAAAATTGTCAGTAAAATCTTGAGAGGCATTGATGTGTTCTTTAGCAGTTCCTTTCTTTTCACCACCAAATTGTGGTAACAACTTCAAGTAATTCTCGAGCATGTCATGTAATACCTGAGTAAAATCCAATGGAGCATATAAGGATGCTACCCAGGCCAATGGTTGGTTGGGTTGATTTTGTTGGTTACAGGGTTGTCCTTAAACAACCATAATGTGTTGTAAAGTTACATCTCTAGTGGTGGAAGATATTGGATTTCTATTTATTTCCATAGTTTGTGAGGTCACACAGGGAGTAGACGAGCGTGGAGTTTCAAAATTATGTGGATAGGTGAGTGATTCATATGTTTGAGTGTTGATCATGAGGGGAGTGTATTGATATCAATGATGTTCAAACAAGATAATTGAGAGATTACGGTGGAAAAGGGTTGAGTTGTTTTGTTGGTTACTTGACTCCTTGAAGGTTCAGTCTATGAGGTTTTATTACACTACTTAGAGATGTAAAAAAAAAAGTCAGGGTTAAAAATGAGGAGTGTGAGATTATGCTCTGGGTTGCTATGGGTGTGCCTTTTTTATGAAGCTAGAATTTGAATGTGGAGATTATGGATCATGCATTAATGCAAAGAACAAAACTAACATTAGTATGTATAATGAGTTGCCTAAGTTAATGTTTGGTTGTTTTTTTAAAAAGTGGTGAGTATGGTGACTATAATGTGTTGAGAAGTGATGTAAGTCATGAACGATGGAATCGTCGGGTGGAAATAACAACAAATGATTTAATATCTTCCCCACCTACAAAATCTAATAAAATGTCATTCTTCCTGGGGAACTATTTCGAATCATACCTAACAATGGTGCCACAAGAGGTTGCGGCCCTAGAGTCACACTATGTTGTGTTGTGATGGATATCCTGGGAACATAAAAGTGTGATCAAAGTTTTATATTATGTTAATCACCTTCTATCTAAGTTTGCATGTAGATTCATCTATCATTGTTTCAAATATCGTTGTGTACTTTTGTGTTTTTTAGGCTTAATGTCCTATTTCATTCGTTCTTGGCCTAAAACTTAAATGAGAAAATATATATTGCCCAATATTGTAGCAAATAAGACTGTATATTAATATTTTTCATTTGAATGCCTGGTTATGAAATGACAGTGTATTATCTTCTTGAATCTAATTGTTGTTTCAGAAGTTGAGTTTAAGTTCAAGGATCATGTACTTTATTTTCCCCTATATGTCACAAGAAAGAAAAATAGCATGAAGAACTATTGCAACCATTGAATTAGTATCTAAATCCTTTTGCGTGTGTATCCATTTCTGTGTTGAATTCTTATCAACTAATTAGAATCTATTTGATGTTTATTATGCCTTTGAAAATATGCACATCATCTACATTCAATATTCATCATGCGTTTTCAAGAAAAGTACCAATATCATACAATAATCATATTCAAATTGAGCGTTGATTTATGTTAAAATGCAAAACTGTTTTGATAATTAGGGTTAAGGGAAATAAACTATCAAGCATTAACATCATTTTTTTGGGCTGAATTTACACTAATAATAAGTTGGAGCAATCATGAATCTTGGGTTTGACATGAAGAGTTGAAAATTTTTGTGAGGGTGAAAATTTGAGAATATATCATCAACAAATTTAAAGGAGAAATTAAGAATTCCTTTAAACCTTTCAAAATCTGGTGGGTAGTTGAGAAATTAAGAATTAAACTACTAGAAAACATAATATTTACTAAATTTCCAATCTCTTGTAAAATATATCAAAGAATTCAACGTCCTCTTCAAACAACCTTGATAAATTTTGCAAAAACTAAAGTAAACTGTCATTTTGATGCCATAATTCCCTTTAGTTTAAAAATTCCATACCATTGTTACACCAAATCAAGTTTACAACACAAATTGCCATGAAAATTACATGAAATTGTATTTGTATGTACCAAAGTTTCAAAAATGAGGTGGGTATATGAAATTACATGGAAAGAAGACAAAGACCCCAAGTTTCATTGCAAAATTCCTTCTATGAATAGCTTCAAAACCTTCCAACAATTCCAAATTTTTTTTGAGATAGTTTCTCTATAGCCCAAAATTTCTCCCTTCCTTTAATACAAAAATTGGGCCTATATATAGGCACTCAATAAACAAGACCTTAACCTAAACCACTAGTGGTATTTGAAAAACCACTAATATTCTTTAAAAAATTTCGAGTTGTTGAACGATGAGGCTTCTCTATCTTTGTTGGGTGTTGCATGAGCTGGGAAATATTTGGGATGGACTGTTAATGGTGCCGCTAGTTTTAATGTTAGTGTTGAGGTGAGTGTTGATGCCAGTGCCGACTACAGAAGTCATGCCTAGTATGATGAAGGCGTTGAGCTAGAATTTTCTTATGTTAAGGCTTCTTGTGATACTTATGCAAATCCACGTTGAATAGTCCATATGGGTCCTCCACTCCCTAGAATATGGAATGCCACATTACCAAGCCTCTGTGATAGCCCCATTCAAGATGGTAATGTATTCATAATCAAATTCACTCACTCTTTGAAAATACTATTGAGCATGAACGCAACTTCATAGTGATCATTATATAATTTCACAATCTCCCTCCCATGAAGGGCACCATCCTTTTCTTTGAATCCTTTAGGGCATTCTTTGATTATGGCTAGAAGTTTCATAAAGGACTCCTTGGAGTACAAGTTCCCATCGTTTTTGAAGAAGGTTGGAAAATTATTTTGGTAGAACATATCATATTTCCTTTTAAAATCTTCTATTTCTTATGTTAGTGCTTTCACCTCTTCCCTGACCATTGTCACTAAATCAATTTTGCTTATTACTTGGTTGGCCCTTGTCACCCATTCATACTTATTGAGATTCACATTTTCCACTTCTTCCTTACGCACCTGGTTTAGAAAATCTATAATCACTTCTTCGAGGATGGAGAATCATCAAAAATGCTCCCAATGACATTTATTTCTCTATGTGGTATTCGGATAATCTCGATTATTTGTAGAAAAAAAAATCTAGGCAATCCCAATGTTTTTCCATTATCTTCATTATATTTTTGGACATAATCCTCTTTATAGCCTAAAGATAAGGTTTGTTAGAGTTATATTTCCTTAAAATCTCCAGTTCAACTATGTTCTTTTAATGTATTTCCTTTGCCGAAGGAGTTCCATTTTAGTGATTTCTAACTCCCTTCTTTGATTTTCAAGTGAAAATTGATGCTTCTCAATGATTTATGAAATTGTTACTGATTGTTCCTGCTCGGCTAAAGCATAAGTGGATTTTCTCAAGTCAAATGCTGATGCGAGCGAGTCCTTGGTTTTGATATCGGAATCAGAGAAAATTGGTTCTTTTTCTTTTCCCTTTGTCTGGGTGACAAAAGGATTTTTTGTGGAAAAATATGCCATTTGTGACAAAGATTCCATTTGTGTGATGGGGAAATGATTGGATTGGTCGGTTAACTCAAGGGAGAAAAGAAAAAAGGGATATCCAAGGAATCATGGTAACAAGTGAGGAGGTGCCACACATCACAACGTGAGGGTAACAGGGTGGCTGGGAGACCTTTTAAAACTTTGTGCCATATAAAATCAACCAAGGTCCAACATCGCACTATTACAAATATTGTCTCCATATGAAAATCAATCATGTTCAACCATGGTCCAAGCATTGTGACAAATTTTGTCTCAATATGAAAATCTCTCTTGTTCAACCACAGTCCAACATCGCATTGAGACAAATATTGTGTCAATATGAAAATCAACAATGGTCAACCATGTTTATTTTAGGGTTTATAATATTTTCATAGGATATATATACCATGGGTTTTTAATATTTATCTAAGGGTTTATATACCCTGTGTTCATAATTTTAATCCCTTGGGTTTAATATTATTCCCTTGAGTTTATAATACCTTCACGTTTTAGAATAATGTTAATAATAGTAGTAGTAATAATAATAATAGTAGTAACATTAATTAATAATAATAATCATAATTATTTAGTAATAACAATAATTATTTGAAAATGATAATGATAATAATAATAATAATAATAATATTTTTATGAAATTAGATATTTTTGTAATATTATTATTATTATTATTATTTATTTATCAATTTGAATATTAATATTATCATTAATATTAGATCTATACCATTAAATTCTATCGGTATTTTTCAACCACATTTATTAATGTGGTTGTGCATGTGATTAATATACGTCTCCTTCCTACATCAACCACATTTACTAATGTGGTTGTGCTAATAAGTAGTCTTTCTTACAATTCCATGTACTATTACTATGACTTTTCAATACCATATGCAAAAAAAAAGCCATGAGTTACTTCATATGACATTTCTTTTAAATAATCATTTTAATTAAATAGTAGAAAAGGCATATATACTTTAAAGATAAATCTCAACAATCCATTTTTGTATTCTACCATGAATAATAAACCCTATTTCAAAATAAACAAAAGTACAAGTGTAATTATAGTTAATCAAAATTATTTTCATATTTCTATCATGAATATACGATTATGATATTTTCAAGATCCTTCTGCTTTGCTTATGGTAAACATGTGGTTTATGGAACACAAGTATTTTTCAATGCCCTATGATATCAATTGTATGTTTTGGAAGTTTTTATGTACATTTTTTGGTTTAATTTGTCCTGTAAGTGTTTTTTTCAATCAAAAGTTTGAGTTGGGAACTCTCCAAAATCTGAGTGTTACAGATTTTTCAGGGTGTTGACTTTATATATGTAATCAAAAACCCATTTTAATTAATAGAGATCAAGATTTGGCCATAAATATTTTCTCCAAATTCGAACTAAAAGCTTAAAATGTTTAGAAATCATTTTGTATAGCTAAGATAAAAGATTCAATTTGGAAACAACATTATTCAAAAGATCTAGTGTTAAAGAAGAAGTGGACAGCCGATAATTAGTCATGTATGATGTATAGAAATGCATTTTCCCTTGCCTTGCTAGAAAACAGAATTTCTAGAAAAGAGATGAATTACTTGATCAGTGATCACAGATTCATGCAACATATAATACTAGATTCTAGTTGGACAACTCTTAATAGGAATAATGAAAACAACTTCCAAAAATTGCAATACTGCGTCAAGGAGAGTGTCCTTTCCAATGATGTTGAAATGTAATCGGTTTGGTGTTTGAATTTGGCTCCTAGACTTACCAAATTAATCCATATGTACCTATTGGGATTTTAATAGAATCAGTTTAAAAAAATTTCACTTATAAAACCTGATGGTAGGAGAAAAACATGGATTAGTTTAACATTTAAGAAAAATGTAAAAACTTTATATAAAATAAGAAAAATTTCACTTAAAAATATTCTTGTGAGGGACAAATTTACCTTTATTAGCCAAACATATTTTTCACCTCCCAATGTAACTTTGTTATGTCATCATACCCTCCCCCAACAACACAACAACTATTATCTTAAAATAAGTGTAACTTCATTTGAGCTTGACCATTTGTGGACCACAAAACAATGAAATCAAATTTTTGTGTGAGAAAATCCCTAGCTTTAGATATCATCAAGTAAAAAATTTCCAAGAAATAGAATTACATGAGAGTGGTGCTCTTAGTTTTAATTTAGGATTAATATTCCAAAACATGAGATGGATTGTTATATTTTAGGGCAAGTTGTAACTCACTTCTAAAAGAAATTTAATAATATAATGAGAATTCAATAGACGATCATAAAACAAAAAAATAGAAACATAATTGAGTCTTATAATTTATTAGAAGTGTGTTTGACTAATTTAAATTATAAATATATCTAATATATCCTATGACGAGGGTGAAATTTGTGAGCCTTGGTATTGCACCAATAGTGTTGCAACTCTAAGGGCTTCTCAACTTAAACTATCAACCATGGGTTCATAAAAACTTAGAGGTGAAAGTGTTATATGCATAGTAGGTTAGGTTCTACCCATGTCACCCTCACTCATGAAATTAGATCAAGGTGTTTAGATAACATTCCTCCAACTTAAATATAGTGAAAAATTCTTATGAAAGCATAATTGAACTTGATTCTAACTATGAAAGTGAAAGTGGCATTCATTCAAATGCATATTCTAATTAACATTGCATGAAAGAGAAAGGGATATTCTACTTGAAGAAGTAAAGCTACTCTACTTATCACATTTAATCAAATCAGTAACCTACTTGCATGTACCATGGATCTACATTACATTTGTTTAAAAATAAGGAATCTAAATTTTAACATACCTATGAATGGAAACACTAATTACAACTTTAATTTACAATGAGGAAAGGAGGAAGTTGGAGTGGTCTAAGAGCTTATCTCAATCATAAAATCACAATTTGGGTGTAATTATTCGTCCTAAGTAGGCTAAGGTCAAAGTTTGGAGTGAAACATGTTGAGGAAAATAGTGTTGCAGGCCTACTACAGAAGCTGCTACAAGAGGTCATGTATTGATACAAGAGGCTTCGTTTTGCTACAGGAGGGGTTTCGAGAGCATTTTGAGGATAGAAATGATTTATTAAGGGAAAGAGAAGATGGATGAAGGTAAGAGGAAGTACATGAAGGTTTGGGAAGGCCCCTAGACAATCTTGGGACCTCTCAGAGGTCTGTATTGCATTAAGATTGATGTCCACATTGTCCTCTATTTTCCTTAACATAATGACTGTGGAAACAAAGTTTGTGAGTAGTGTGAGGCTTAGAGGGAGAAGATGGAAAGGTCTAGGTGGAGAGGGAAAGATATTCCCACCCCTGAAGATCAACAAATCCCTTCAACTAGCCAAATGCATGCATCAAATAACCAATAACATAGTGAGATAAGTTATAATGGAAAAGAGGAGTTGAATTTGACTAGAATCTATTCGATTCCACAATAAAACTTTGATCATTGAACTAAGTACTAAGTTTCCGAACATAAACATGCAAAAGGATAACTAACATATATCTATTTCCAATCAATCATAAAAAAAAGTTTTTGGGCTTAGATTTTAGATCTTTCCAATCACTCCTCTTTCTTGTTCTTATTTCAAGAAATATAGAAAAGGGACTAAATCCTCTTGTTTGGGCCCAAACCAAAAGGTTTTAATCCTCTAAAACTAGCTCAAATGCAAATCAATGGGAAACTTATCATTAGCAGAAAATAATAGTCCCATACATCATATGAAAGTTGAAACAACAATGTTAAGCACTAGGTTGACTATCTACTCTTAGATGAATCAGAAATTTGAATCCTAATGAGCCTTTCAGTTGGTTTATTTATATAGTAAGGTAGTTGATGCCATCTCCATTGAAAATATGAGTGATTCCCTCCTTGATCTTAATAATTGTGAATATGTTCCTCCTTGAGCTTCACATGTACTTGGATTTACTCGGTTTTCAATGAATTCAAGATTGCGAGTGAGGATTCTATGATCTCAAGCCGAGTTTGAGAGTAAAGGAGGTGGACAAGCCCTCCCTATACTCTCTCTTAGTTGTCTCCATCAATCCCCTGCATATTAAATGCCTCAAAAAAATTTATTTTCCTTGAAATATAATCACATTATCCCACACACTATGAAAAACACATTTTACTCTTCTTGTTAAGCATATTATAACTAAAAAATGCATATTGATATGATAAAAGGATAACTTTGAGGGTTGGAGGATAGCATAATCAACTTAAAAATATAAAATTAATGGGACCCATCATCAGCCCCATGATGAAGATGTTTCTAAACCTATGAGAACATTAGTCATCCATATGAAACTCATTCATGTATTTGGTGGCCTCTCCGACATCCCAAGGTGCCTTAGATGGTGTGCCTTCCTGTGGATAAAACCAAACAATTTTCTTTATCTCTGTCCATACCTTTTGTTCTTCCATCTGGTTTCTCCCCTATAAAAGGCCCAACAACAAAAGTGGATTGAATTTGAGTCCTATCCATTTGATCTTCGGTCTTTGCATACTTATTTTGTACAATGGGGTTCTTTCCAAGGAAGTCCTTGTCCTTTCGAGAGAGTTATACTCTCTGATTTGTAGACTATGGGGTAATGTATTCCACCTTCTATGGAAAGCTTGTAAACATTCTATTCTTAACATTTTAAAATTTTCCTCAAAATGTAGAATGGATTTCTCTAGGGTAGCTATGTACTTAGGTGCCAAGTAAAAATTAGAGGAGATGAGGTTATGATTTCTAATGATAGTATTCAAGACTTACCAATTCTGCTCTGCTGTATATGATATTTTTCTCTTCCTTTTCCATCACCTTCTTTACCTCTTTATCCCTTGTCTCCTGATGTGTTAACCAAGATTATAATTCCATTAATTTCATGTCTATGAACCTTGATTTAGGGTTTGATACATTCATGTTTTTGAGGATGAAATTGTGCATATAAAACTGAGCTAGTTTTGCTTTATCCTCAATACTTACCCCTTTGCAAAACTCAATAAATTTCCTATAGGCTTGGATAGGTAATGAGATATATTTGGCTAATTTACTAATTTTAAACTAGAGCAACTGCTCCTTGAGGAAAAAAGGATAGGATTTGGATGTTTTCCTGCATTGTATGGCTTCCATAGATAAAATTTCCATGGTAGCATGTTTTGTATCTTCTTCTTGTAGTTGCTCTCTTAACCTTGTTTTTTCTGCCTATAGTTGTTCCCTCATAATTTTCTCCCTTAGTCTCAAGTCACTCAATTCCTTGCCCATTTCAGTGACTTCATCCTCCATGAGGCCCACTTCTTCTACATTTTTGGATTTGTAAACTTGCATCGATATGTTTTTTCTTCCTCTCTATATCTCCAACTCGTAAAGGAGTGTGATTGCAAATTTCTGAGGTATAATCCCACCTCCCTCAACAAATTTGTAGTAGGATAATAATTTGGGTTGTGTATCAAGCTCTTGGATCTATTGGAGTCATTTTCCATCCTATTTTAAGGTGGATTCTCCTTCTCGTAACCCCTTCCGGAAGTATGTATATGAAGTCTCTTGAAGGTCACTAACCTAGTGGTGGGTCTTCCCACACGTATCACAGGTGCCTTGGTTTTGGCCTTAATAGAGGTAATATCCTCAATATTTCCTTCAATAGGCCCCACTTATTCCCTTTTATTTGGTGACTCATCAATAGTGATAGGGGCCTTTGAAGGAGGTTGTGGTTTTTCCTCCTAATCAGGGTTCTCTCCCTTGTTTCGATATATAGGGTACCCTTCCTTGGCTTCCTCCTTTTGGGCTTCATGAGTGCGCTCAATGTAGCCAATGTTGTAGCCACATCTTGCTCAGTATTCCCTGTAGAGAGACTTGTTTGATGTCCTTGCTTCTCTATCTCTTGGGGCTTCGAAGTCTTTGCGGGGATCCATTTTTATTCTACCTTTTTCTCTCCTTATTCTTCCTTAATATTTGATTCCTCTTCCTTTGTTTTTGCTTCTTCTTCTTCCTTTTTTTTTCTACCTCTTATTTCTTTGTGTTTCCTTCCCTATCTCCAGTGCTAGAGCTTTGTGTTTCTACAAGTGTGTTGTCTTGAGTTTTAATAAACACCTCTCGGTCCATTTCTAAAAAATTATCCCATAGCACAGGGTTACATAAGTTACTTAAATTATCCATCACCATTAAATTAATGAGGCCATGTGGGAAATGTGTTGATGCTTCTCTTCCCTCATGTTATGGCTCATTACAATGATTGATTGCAAGAGGAAATGAGGAAAATTGAGTCTTTAAGGGATTTGAAATTATTCCTTGAGTCCTAACTCTTGGAGCAGCCATAAATGGTAGGAATATACAATACTCAATATCCCTTCACAATATATATTTTTGAGGATGTGATAAGCCACCTCATCTCAGGCTAAGGTAGGCTCTCCCTTCTCACTCCATTTTTATCTTCTACTGGTTTTTCTTTCAGAATAAAGAGTTTTTTACCAGAAGTGACACTTACTTCTTTGTCCTTTTTTCTACACTGAATTCCCATGGGTAAGGTTGTCACTCTATTTATGGTTTCAGGACTTAAAGAGATGGACAACCCTCTAACAAAAATAGTGGCACTATCTCCTCCTTGAGAGTGCAATGCCATGGAAAGTTCTTGAGTGATGCCATCATCATACCCTTTCAACCACTCAAAGAAACCTAACCATTAATGTCTTCTAAAAATATTCACTACAGGAGGGTGTTGGTGAATTCTCTTTGTGTTTGTGGATTCTCTTATATTGAATTGTCCCCCCATTTATTTTACTGCTCCTTATTGGTGTTACTTGGGTATGAATTTAAAATTTTCCTCAAAGGAATCTTAGTAGTAGAAACATTATTAAACTTCATTTTTATCAGTGAGGGAGAAGGATACTAGAATTTATATAAAAAAACTCAATTTTTGTCCCTATATTTCCTTTACACATAACAATTTCTAAAGGGAAATATTTCTTAATTTTTCTATTACAGGTCACTAACTTCAGGAAAAATTTCTCATTCAATTGTATGGAAATTAAGGAGGAATAAATCCACTTAGCTCTCTTCAAAATATATATTTCATGTGTATGGGGTTTTGAGAAAACTTTGCGCCACTTTGGCTCTCTTTCACCCTTCAATTTCCTCCTATAGCTTCTTCTCAACCCTCTTGTAGAAATTCATACCCTCCCATAGCTTCTACCATAGCACGTGTAATCACAGTTACAGTATGATCAGTGGCACCTTAGGAAGTCATATAGAACAAGATCACCCTTCCTTTGACTATTTTTCTTTAGAAATGAGTGATGGTGCAAATGGATTCGACCCTAGTACTTAATATTCCCTTTTGTGGTAAAGGCTTGGAGTGTTGTGGTGACATGGCTAGTACATGAAATTTCTTTTTTGAACTGTTGTCCCCACTACTTGGAATCATTCACTTGCTCCTCGTTATCATTAACGAACTCTTCTTAATCACCACCTCACTTTAGTTGGAATTTCCAGGTTACATGTGCGAACTTTAGTTTACTAGCCGACGGTGGCCAAGTTCACTCGCCACCTCCAGCCTATTAAAATTGATTTCTCAACCATTAACAAATTTTAGCATTATATGTATAGGGAAGAGGTTAGGGTTGTCATACCTAAGCCTACCTATGGATCAAATTTATGAATATGGTTGCATGATAGAGTTGGGACACATAACATCTTGATATTGAGGGAGTTGATTTTCTTTGCCTATTTTTATTCAGGTCTTTATAACTTGATAATATTTTTACTGATAGTTTTTTTGTGTGTGCAGGTTCTTTCACAATGTCCAAGCTACTTCTGGTGGATTGGATGGACTTCTTCCCAAGGATGATGTACCTCTTCTCTATTTTAGAAATGGCTTCATGATGCTCTTTGTGGGTGGAAAAAAATTAATTTTAAGGAGTTTTGTTGTGAATGTATAGGCTACTATAGCAGGAGTCTCCTTCATGTAGAAGTCACTTAATCAATTTTTTAAGACTCTATTTTTCATATCAGAATGAGATTAAGCCATGAAAGGTATGAGGACATGATTAAGGCCATGTGGAAGTGGTCTGGGTGGTGGACGAAAGGAAAAAATATGTTTTCTGTGTTTTTTTAGATGCATGACATTGCGGAAATTTTGAGATAATTTTGGATAGATAGAGTGGATGGGTGATGTATTTTGTAATGGAGGACCCCTCTAAACATTACCTAAAGACAACATGACCTTCTGGTATCTGTTTCCCATTGGATCTTCCTCATGTAGCATTACAGAATCCTCTTGTAGAATGATAGGCTCCTCCTATAACATTACAAGTTCCTCCTATAACATTACAACGAGGAGGAAAAATTCGATTCCTCTTTTTACTGGGTGATGCATAGAGGTAGGTATGTGAGTGGAGAGTGTTGAAATGAAATGTATAGATGGAAGAATGGAGGAATACACTTGCACACTCTTCCCTGTAGCCATGGTTATTTCTGGTTTTTTGAGTCTGGCAAAGGAAAAAAATGTTATACGAGGTGGTGTAAGAACTCGTTCCCTATGTTTCTATTTTTCTATTTTCTTTTTTTCTTTTTAAACAAGTAGGTTGCCTTTACAGAGGTTTTCATCCTACATGCCTACTCTAGGTGCCTCAGAGGAGGTTTTCACCAAGGGATATTTTATTTTTATCTTTTATTTTTTTGCTCCTAGGTTGCCTTGAAGAGGCTTTCAACTAAGGAGTTGGCCTCAAATGCATCATGGCGGTTTTCATCTAGGACCTTTCATTTTTTTTTTTTTGAAAATTTGGTGGTCTAAGGGCTATGAGCCTCCTAATAACATTTAATTCTCTTTTGAATGAACTAATAAAATCTTCCTTCGACAGAGGTTTCTTGTACAATTTTAACCTATGACCATTGACAAGTAATGATATCCCTTACTCATTAATTTTTCTAATTTGGATAGACCCATTCTCATGAAATTTATATACTAGATAGGGACCCAACCATTTTTTCATTAACATCCCCTTTAAATCATCGAATATGGAATCATATAATAGGGCCCAATATGCTTCTTGAAAATTCCTTTCTCTGATGTTATTATCATGCCAAATCGTCCTTTGTAGCTAGATAACCTCAGTGTGCAGGAGAGCTTGCATTTTGAATTCATTTAGAGCATTGAGTTGGAGTAGTTGTTCTTGTTGTGCTGTAATGAGATCGAAGTAAAACTGATCTACCATCCTCAAGATATTGTAGTCAAATTCAATACACAACAAGTCCTTCCCATAGACGAGATCAAATGGAGTCAATCTAGTGGTGGTTCTCCAAGTGGTGTTGTAGGCCCAAGTGGCATCCACACGTCTATCTGCCCAATATTTTTTGCTGCTACTAACAACCTTGGTAAGAATTCTCTCCAATGCTCTATTTGTGACTTCCACCTACCCATGTTCTTGATGGTGATAAGTATTATATGTTCTATGCTTGATGTGGTGCTTCTTCATAATATCTTCAATCGAACTTGATGTAAATTGTGCTCCTTGATTAGTGACTAATTATCCTGGAAAATAAATTTTGTAGAAGATGTTCTCCCTCATAAATTTAGCCACCTTTCGCTCATTTACTTCTTTTACTATTTTTTTTTTAGCCCATTTGATGAATTAATCAGTGCATACAATCATATACCTCTTTTGTCATGATGGGGGATCAATAGGTCCAATGAAATTCATGCCCCACTTTTAAAATTGTTCTAGAGTCACTTGAGGTTGCAAGGGAATTTCATCCTTGGGTGTTGGCTTACCCATCCTTTGGAACTGATCACACCTAGTGGTGTACCTCCTCGAATCTTGATGTAAAGTGGGCCAATAATAACCTGATTGTAGAACTTTGAAGTTTATCCTATTAGCATCAAAGTTCCCCCCACAAGGTCCATCATGGTATGCTGAGAGGATGTCGAAGACCTCTTTTTCCCTCACACATCTTCTCAGTATGTGATTTGGCCCCAGTTTGAAAAGATTTCCCCCAACCCAAGAGAATGGGGCACTTGTCCTGACAATCTTACTTTTCTACTTGGAGGATAGGTTAGGAGGGAACTTGTCAGCAACCAAATAGTTGGCTATATCATAAAACCAAGGATATAGCACTGATATGTAAAATATATGTTCATCTGGAAGTCGATCATCTATCATTTCTTCCTTTCCCACCGGTAGCATTATGTTGGGCCCCTAGTTTGTCATTATTATTATCACTTTTTAACATCTATTTCATCCATTTCTACCATTATTTATCATGTCATTTATCATGGTTTATCATATAATTCCATTTTATAATTATTTATGCTCTTATGGATAAATATTATTTCTTCTCCTTTATTTTTAATAAATTGATGATTATTATGCATGATTTTATCAACGATGATTTATTAATAATTTTTTTTGTAACATCATTCACCATTTTAGCCTCCAAGATATTCTCTATATTGCAGATTTGATCTCCCGGTCATCATTAAATATTCCAACTCAAAAATTCGTTGGAATAAGAAGTGACCATTTTATATTGGACGTTGTGGGCAAATGAAGAAGAATCTGGAAACTCTGAAACATGGGTTTTGTCTAGAACGGACCAAATTAACTTTATTAAAGAGTAGTTTTCCCAAATTCGGTTCGTATTAAGAGAAACAGAAGGTTATCTTAAGATGATTTTCCCAGATTCACTGTTGCGACCGTTTTCCAAATCATCTCAGTTGCAATACCAAATTCAACTTGTTCCTGTTGAATGATTGATGGAAATATATTTTCTTGCTGATCAATTTGTTGGGAACAATCCAATTTTGTTATGAGAGATTTCATTTACTATTTACTCTTCACCCTTTCTGATTATAAAAGGAAACGATTGTAGGAAGAAAGGGGAATCTTTGTTATTTTCCAAATTGTAAGCTTAATTGTAGACTGCGTCGTTGGAGAACGCAATTTATTCTAATGCGACTCAAGGTCGATGATTAATATTTAATTGAGGTTGCTTTTCTCTCACATTGTCTGAAGTAACTTAGCAGTGCTCATTGGCAGCTAAGGGCCCGACCCCTGGCGGAGTCTACTGCTTCTTTGTATTATGGTTATGATATTTCTAGCGTTTAATTGGTTTGATAATTTCCTGTTTCCGTGAGTTTATTTATTTCATTAGCTGTTCATTATCTCCTATTCTTGAGATAATCTATTCTAATTGTTATTTGTATTGCTCTCAATTGATTACAACGTGAGTTGTTTAGACAGCGCATTGCATTGATTTGATTATTTATATTGCTATCATTTGATCATAGCGTGAGTTATCTAGACAACACATTACATTGATTTAGTCATCTGTAAGAGTTTTATTATTGCTATTAGACTCTTAGAAGTGATATCATTCATGTCTTAATTGCTTTCTATAGATTGAGTATGATTTGGATTGAATCAGCTAAGAAGAGATGAGTTATTGCTATTCTGCTCTCGGCTGATGCTATTATTAATTAAAATTGCTTGTGTGAGATTTAATTATGATTTTAGTAGAGGTTTGAGTCTTGAATATTAGATGTATTATTTCCTTAGAAGTTATAGCTTGAGATTTATGATTGCATTTATATTCAACGATTGGTTTTATCATTAATCTCTAGGGTTATAGCTTGCACATATTGTGTACACTCTTGAAAAAAAATAATTACCCTGGTTGATAATTAATGTGAGGTGATTAGGAGTTTTAAAAGACACCTTTTAACACCCAACATTTTGGCATCGTTGCTGGGGAGAGTGTTGCCATTTCATAGAGAGTGACGTATGTTTGATATTTGTTGCTGAGAAAGAATTGGGTATTAAAAATGAAGGTGAGAACCTACGTAATGAGCAAGTAAAGTGCTTGCTCCTCTGCCCTCTTTCTAGCACAATTGCATAGATGTTGAAGTAGGAATTTTAGAGGTAGAATTTTTGAAAAAAATATTATAATTCCACTCGAGTGGTGATGTAAGCACCACCCATTTCACTAACCAATTAACAGGAACATTTGAAGGAGAATCCTCAAAGAAACACATGAATAACATCTTCTATTATGGTAAGAAATGGCTCACATTGCAACTTTTGAATTCCCTATCAAGGATCTAGGAGGTGTGACACAAATGCACATAATTCCCCCATCGTCTCTACCAAATTTTCATGGTTTGACAAATGAAGATCCAGATACATTCTTATTTGAGTTTGAAATACTTTGTAGAGGATATGATTATTGTACTAATGATTGAAGGTTGAAATTGTTTCCTCTTACTTTAAAAGGAGTAGCTCTCCGATGGTTCATGAACCTTGGTGGGAACTTCATCCAAACATGGGAGGACATGAAGAACATATTCTTGAAGAAGTACTAAGACTACTGAAAATCCAATGAAGATATTTTCGGTATGATATAAGGGGAAAATGAATGCGTGGAGGACTATGTAGAGCGATTTCAATATAACCTTCAAAAATGAAAGCATAAGCGTTTGGAAAAAGAGATCTTGAAAACACTCGTTCTTAAAGGAAAAAAAGATGAATTTTTAGAACTCTTAAATCTGATAGGAAAAGGTGATGTTTTTCAGTTATCATATGATGATGTTTGTGAATTGTGCATAAGGTATTCAAGAGGAATTTCCAAGGCTGGTAAGAATTATAGAGAAGTTTCTTCTTTCTTTTCCAAATTTACTATAAGAACAAGAGACATAAGAGATGAAATCAATGTTTTATTTGAAAATTTTAAATATGATTTTATTAGCTCTCTAAATTCACAATTGAATGTTTTGCAGGTTCAGAAAAATCAAGAATTTGATGAAGTGTTTTTCCCTCATTATCGAAAGGAGCATCCCATAGATAGTCTTTTTTCCTTATCTAGGATGAAAGTAGCATATCAAAGAGATGGGGAAGCTGCAACAAGGTCAAAACCATGGAAATCGTGGCCTACAGGTATGGTTCAAAACACTTCCTCTCCATTCTTTTACTTGCATAATCCACTACGGAATACTCATATGTTAGGGCAGCCTTGCCAGTCTCAATATAACCACCACCAATCTTGTCTACAAGTTTGGCATGGTTCATCTTATGATTGCATGACTACTCTCCCTCATCTTGTAGCACAAACACATCTTCCAGCTCTTCCACAAAATATTGCTTTCCTATCAAAATCATCCATTCAACCCAATCAACTACATCATCAAAAGGGTCCATTTCCTACTCAACTCATTCCACACCCTCACCATAATAAACCAGTACAACATGCTTACAATGTTGAACTGCAAAATTTACCCACCCTTCCCACCCATTCTATATCACATGCATCATTGGAAAAAACTTATACTGAGATTGAGAATGTATCAAATCCAAAAATTGTAGAGGTTATGAAAGAAAATAAGGTTTCTTCTAACCTGCATCAACAAGCCGTTTTAAACACTCAAGAACTTCATGATATGATGGCTATTTGAAATCAAGAAAGTAAGGGATACATTGAAGATTTGTTCCACTCCATTTGTTTGCAGCATCACTCCATACTTCAACAATTTTTGGCACCATCTTTTCAAGGGAAGTTGGCTTCTCATACCCTAAAATTTATTAACATGCATTTTTCAAATTTGGATATGTACATAATAGAGGCCTTATTTCGAAAATTTCTCCATTAGAAATACTCTTATACGTAAGCATATTAAATTTTCAAATAAGAGTAGGTTAGTGTAGAAAATAAATACATTTTTATTATTATGTAAAAAAAAAAATGTTTTTGTTGCAACACAATGTGAATATCAACATCGGTGATAAATATTTTAATTTATTTGTATATGTAGATGTATTATATTGAAAACAATAGTTCTACAAATGTTCATATTCATTTTTATCACCAATATGGAAAAATTGCTTGAATATCATATTTTTTTGGCCTGTGGGCTTGATGAAATTTCGGAAAGCAGAGTTGGGACAGCAAGTTTTTTGAGGTCTAAATGACTACATTTTTAAAACCTATTTCTATCCTAAGTAGCCCTTCATGTATATTTTCCAATCCAATTTGAATCATTCCATTTGGATTTGAATAGAAAAAGTTAGAACCAAAACATTGAAAGGGCCTCTAGTAGGCAGCTCAGGAACAGAGTTGGGACATCGAGTTTTTGGAGTCCTAAATGACTATATTTTTAAAACCTGTTTCTATGATATATTTATCTATGAATATAGTTTACAAGTCAATTTCAATCACTCAATTTTTATATCGTATGAGGAAAATATGACCCAAATACTGACTGTCTATCCTAAATCAGCACTCTTAAAACTCTATTTTTCCAGTTGTTCATTAAAGTATTTGACCCATAAATTATTTTTGTCTTCAAAAATTGTTTCTATTGGAGATAAATAAATGAATCTACTTTAATTTACCATTTGAATCAGTTTAATCCATCATCAAATGAAAAAATTATGCTTGAAATAGCAACTATTGTTCTAAGTTGGAAAATTAAAAATGACTCTATTATGCAGGTTGTTCTAAGAAAATTTAACATACCATTACATGGAATTTTTAAAACCTGTTTCTATTGGAGACATCTATCTGAATTTTCTTTCATTTTGCTTTGGAATCATTCAAATCAGACAAAAAACAAAGAAGTTATGATTAAAACACTGCAGGCTAGCATGATTGGCCACTCCTCTCCCGTAGGTAATAAATTAATTTTACTTTATTTTTTTCCCGTGGATTTCTTCTAGAGAGTAACTACTTGTTAGTTTTTTTGCATAATTATTGGATTAGGGGGGGCCAATCACCTCTCTTTCTCCATTATTTAATATTTTATTGCAGGTAGACACTCATTTTTTTGCAGGTCTTAGGAGAATAAAGAAGGTCAATTTATGGAAGAGCGATTCTTGAAAGAAATTTTAATGAAACAAGGGCATTTCATCTAATTCATTACCTAACAGATTCATAACAAAAAAAATGAAGATTTGATTCCCATTTTAGTATTCATGTCACTGCTGTCAATACATTTTTCCAAAATATTATTTTTTTCCATTGACAGATTAATATTCCCTTAGGAAATAGCATCATAGCTGTTGTAACTTAACTGATTTATTTATATCCTATTTTTAAATAAAGTGTTGTTTCTTTTTTGATTTCTCTTATGTTTTTGTGTTTCAGGCGTTGCTTCCTTCAAATTGTAGTTTCCGCTCCATTGGCAATTGAACAATGAGGACCCCACTATGCAAGTTTCAGTTGCAGAAGACAATTCTTCGGCAGCACAAATTCTGTAAAAAGTTACTTTTCTTTAGATCCGTACATACAATCATTTTTTCTCTGTTTTTTCTATTTTCTATATCAACTCTCTTCTATTGTTTAGAGCAGGAGGGATGATGGATTTTTTTCTCTCTCTGTATTTTCTCTTGTTGTTCCCTACAAGGAACAACTGTTGTTCCCTACAAGGAACAATTTTTTTTCCCTACAGGTAACAGCTATTTCTGCGTGCATTTTTCTTTGTTGTACCTTATAGGGAACAGTTGTTGTTCCCTACAGGGAATAGCAATTTCTGTGTGCATTTTTATTTTCTTTTCCTTACAGGGAACAGTTGTTGTTCCCTACAGGGAGCAGAGATTTCTACGTGAATTTTTTTTTGTTGTTCCTTACAGGGAATAGATGTTGTTCCCTAGATGGAACAACAATTTCTACGTGCATTTTGCTTTGCTGTTCCTTAAAGGGAATAGCTGTTGTTCCCTACAGGGAACAACAATTTCTACGTGCATCTCCCTTTGTTTTTCCTTACAGGGAACAGCTACTGTTCCCTACATGGAACAACAATTTCTGCGTGCATTTTACTTTGATGTTCCTTACAGGGAACGGTTGTTGTTCCCTATATGGAACAACGATTTTTGCGTGCATTTTTCTTTGTTGTTCCTTACAGGGAACAAAAATTTCTGTGTGCATTTTTCTTTGCTGTTTCCTACAGGGAACAGTTGTTGTTCCTTATAGGGAACAACAATTTTTGTGTGTATTTCGCTTTGTTGTTCCCTACATGGAACAACAATTTTCGTGTAAATTTTGTTTTACTGTTCCCTACAGGGAACAACTGCTGTTCCCTATAAGGAACAACAATTTTGGGGTGTAATTTTTCTTGTTGTTCCCTATAGGGAACAAAAATTTTTGTGTGTAGCTTGCTTTGTTGTTACTTACATGGAACAGTCAATGTTCCCTATAAGGAACAACAATTTTTGCGTGTGTTTTCTCTTGTTGTTCCCTATAAAGAACAACACATTTTTTTTTGCTATTCCCTAATGGGAATAGCTGGTGTTCCCTTTAAGGAACATCACTTTTTGTGTGTTTTTTTTTTCTCTTTTGCTATTCCTTTCAAAGAAAAACACTCTCTTTTGTTTTTTCTTGCATATTTTTTGTGTGTTTTGAACAATACCCTTGTTATATATTTTCCCAAACACTAGCTCATTTTCAGCCCCATTTTTCTGATTCCCTTTCATGACATGAAGTATAATACTTATATGAGGACAAGAATTATGGATTCTATTGAAGCAGGAGAATATCATTAACATTATGATCTTTAACAGGAAAACTTCTGGATGAGAGATTCTTTTTAAGAAAATGGACACAGTTATTTATATACTACTTTACTGCATCATTTTCTGCTGTACATGATACTGATTGATCATCTTAATACCATGTTGGTTCCACCCATCCTGGTTATAATCTTCTTTGTCTATAATAAATGAGATTATGGGTATATTTTTTTTTCTATTGACATGTTCAACTTCTTCCACCATCCCTACTCTTAAGGAGTATTGAGCCTCCCTCTTTTTATTATAAAATTGTGTAATCACAACAAATTTTTTTTTGCAGATGGAGGATAGGGGGTCTCATTACGAACCAGCCTACCATGTTCATAGGGCTGTATTGAAGTGACATTCCCATTATGGCCACCAGACCAGGGTTATGATCTATTGGATAGCCAAAATATCCTTAGAACAGGAGGTCTCATCATGAGCTGGACTTATCACTTTTGCTACATCCCAGTGAATGGCAGTGTGGTTATCTGGTTACCATGCCATCACACTGTTCTCTTCTGTAGAACAACACTGGAAATATCCATTTATAAATTGAGGATCCTGGCTCATATGGGTTAAAAAGAAACCTTGGCGAGACTATGGATGCCTGCTGGTAGCAGAGGCTCTGCTTATGGTATTGAGGTTATATCTTATCGTCAATTATTACTATAATACCCTTTTCTTATTCTTTTTTTTTTTTTATCGGAGAAGTTATTTCCTTAATTTTTCCCTATTTTGAACCTTTACGCATGCGAAATTTTTTTCCAATCAATCGCATCATTTTTGGCTAGAATACTGTCAGAAAAGCATCTTTTTGGCATATTGTTGTCCTTTTATTTTTTGCATAACTTATCATCATCCAAAGCATCCTATCTCTTATTCATAAATATCTTTACATACTCTGCTCTCATTATAACAATACCTCCTACCGTCCTATCATTGATATGTGTACTCTGCTTCATTTACTGCCATATTGATCATTCCCTTGCCTTGTTGTCAACACAACACCTTTCATCTGTTTTATGGTCATGGAATCTCTTTTCCAATTGGAGGGGGGAATGTATGCATTATGGGATAACACGCGATATAATTACTGATGATTTGACAAAATATTTGTACTGCATTTATACAAAAGTTTTTCTAATTAAAATTTTTGCATGCATCTTATCTGTTGCTATTCCAAATTAAAAATGTGGATTCAAGAAATTTGCATGCAAAATAGTGAATTGTTTACAGGAGAACAACAAGTATGGAGAGGAATTCTATTCGCATCAAGACCACACTATTGCACCTAATAGAAAAGGTTCAAGCAACTCGCAAACATGCACAATTGTTCAGACAAGATGTGCTTTCCTGACTTCCACCTTTTGCATCACTTTCAGCATCAACTCAGCCTACACCAACTTCAACAAATTCCAGTCCATACATGTCATTCCACATTTTTTTTCGGAGGTACAACTTGAGGTAAAATAACATAATTTTCTGATTTATTGAAAATTTAGGGGAATTTCATGAACTCCATTTAGCATTATTTATCATCATTCATTCCACATCTTTTCCACTTCCTATTTTTTAGTGACATAGAATCTTTCAGTTTGGGGGAGTGTTCCTTTCATTTATTTATTTATTATGACGATTTTATTCATTCTCAACACCTCCCTTCTTCCATGTTGTTTTACACCAAGCATAGATTTCAACAAATTGTAGCAACCACCTCTATTTTCTTTCTAGAATTGCATGAGGGAATGCTAATTCTTCAGTTTGGGGGAGGCATTGCTACACAAGATGGATGTTTTCTACTTTCTTTCTCATTTAAGGCATACAATTTCATTTTTATACAGTACAGAAATTGATTTTCATATATCTTTAAAACTATGAACTGAATTCTTGTGATTTATAAATAGCAAAGAGGTATAATTAAAATACACAAACCTAGATAATTTCACGTTAAATTAGTTCATAAAATTTCAAAAATCATGGACTATCACCTACAACCATTTTATTTATATCTCATGATCCATGCATCAAAACAATCTGATTTTTGGAAATCTAGTTTTTGATAAAATGGTTAATGAAGTTTACTATTACTTATATCATATTTTGCTACAACTTCATATACATATAGTTGAACGTCAAATGTAAAAATTGTTACGCCTTCATCAAGATTGCTAAAATTGAATATTCATTATTTGAGGAAGAATTCATTTGTTCCATCCATTTCATGAGTTGGGATGAACAATTTTTGTATTATTTCTTGGTTAATAAAGAGGCTTTGGGTTACATGAGGACATGCAATGTATTCAGTTTGGGGGTATGTTGGGCCGCTAGTTTTTCATTATTATTATCACTTTTTAACATATATTTCATCCATTTCTACCATTATTTATCACGTCATTTATCATGGTTTATCATATAATTCCATTTTATAATTATTTATGCTCTTATAGACAAATATTATTTCTTCTCCTTTATTTTTAATAAATTGATGATTATTATGCATGATTTTATCAATGATGGTTTATTAATAAATTTTTTGTAACATCACTCACCATTTTAGCCTCCAAGATATTCTCCAGATTGCAGATTTGATCTCCAACTCATCATTAAATATTCCAACTCAGAAATTCGTTGGAATAAGAATTGGCAATTTTTTATTGGACATTATGGGGAAATGGAGAAGAATCTAGAAAATCTAAAACATGGGTGTTGTCTAGAACGGACCAAATTAACTTTTCGAAAGAGTAGTTTTCCCAAATTCGGTTCATATTAAGAGAAAAGAAAGGTTCTCTGAAGACAATTCTCCTAGATTCGATGTTGCGGCCATTTTCCAAATTATCTCAGTTGCAATACCAAATTCGACTTGTTCCTGTTGAATGATTAATGGAAATATATTTTCTTGCTGATCAATTTTTTGCAAACAATCCAATTTTGTTATGAGGGATTGCATTTAATATTTACTCTTCATCCTTTTTTATTATAAAAGGAAACGATTGTAGGAAGAAAGGGGAATCTTTGTTATTTTCCAAATTGCAAGCTTAATTTCAGACTGTGTCGTTGGAGAACGCAATTTATTGTAATGCTACAAAATTTAGATGATTAATATTTAATTGAAGTTGTTGTTCTCTCACATTGTCTAAAGTAACTTAGCAGTGCTCACTGGCGGCTAAGGGCCCAGCCCCTGGTGGAGTCTACTGCTTCTTTGTATTATGCTTCTGATATTTCCACCATTTATTTGGTTTGATAATTTCCTGTTTCCGTGAGTTTATTTATTTCATTAGTTGTTCATTATTTCCTGTTCTTGAGATAATATATTTTTCTTTTAATTTGTATTGCTCTCAATTGATTACAGCGTGAGTTATTTAGACAGCGCATTACATTGATTTGATTATTTATATTGCTATGAGTTGATCACAGCGTGAGTTATCTAGAGAGTGAATTGCATTGATTTATTCATCTGTAAGAGTTTGATTATTGCTATTAGACTCTTAGAAGTGATATCATTCATGTCTTAATTGCTTTCTAGATATTGAGTATGATTTGGATTGAATCAGCTAAGAAGAGATGAGTTATTGCTACTATGCTCTCGGCTGATGCTATTATTAATTAAAATTTCTTGTGTGAGATTTAATTATGATTTTAGTTGACGTTTGAGTCTTGAATCTTAGGTGTATTATTTCCTTTAAAAGTTACAGCTTGAGATTTATGATTGCATTTATATTCAACGATTGGTTTTATCATTACTCTCTAGGGTTATAGCTTGCACATATTGTGTACACTCTTGAAACAAAAAGACTTACCCTGGTTGATAATTAATGTGAGGCAATTAGGAGTTTTAAAAGACACATTTTAGCACCCAACACATTAGTCTTGACAATAAATATACAACCACATTCTCTGTCCCCGGTTTATCGACAATAGTCAAATCAAATTTCTGCAATAATAACAACCATTTAATTATCCTGCCATTGACATCATATTTATTGATTAAACACTTAATGGTTGCATGATGAGCGTGAACCAAATTTTGATAACCAGTGATATAATTCCTAAATTTTTTCAAGGAATACACCACAACCAAGAATTCCTTTTCCATGACAGTATAATTCAGCTCATATTTGGAAAGTTTCCTACTGCTAAAATAGATATCATAACAAAATTTGTCTTCTACTTGTCCTAAGGTAGACCCTACAACTTTTTATAAGGGATCTGTACATATATGTAAAGGTAATGCCCAATTGGGACCCCTAAGGATGGGTGCAATGGTTATATTTTATTTCAATACTTTAAAATATTCTTGATAGTTGTTTGTCCAACAAAAATCCGAATCTTTAACCATCATTCCAAACAACGGTGAAGCCAGTTTACTAAAGCCTTTAATGAACCTTCTATAATACCTAGCTAATCTAAGGAAAATCTTGAAATCTATTTGTTTTCTAGGGATAGAGACCCTCTTGATGATTTAAATTTTGTTTGGGTCAACTTGTATCCCTTCCTTAGATGTAGAATGGCCAAGGATAGTCCTTGCATCCATCAAAAAATCACATTACTTAGGGATCAATGAGATATTCATTTCAATACATTTATTTAAGAATTCGCAAAGATTAGAAATATATTCTTGGAGGTCACATGCATAAGGAGTGAAATCATCCATGTATATCTCAACAAAGTCGTGAAAAATTTCATCAAAGATAATTAGAACCGCCCTCTCAAAAGTAGCAGGGGCATTGCACAGACTGAATGAAAGAACTCTATAGGTGAAGGTACCCCAAGGCCATGTAAATGTGGTATTGTATTGGTTTTCAAGGTTAATCTAAATTTGGTTGTATCCACTAAATCCATCCATGAAGGAGTATAATTTCCTACCTTCAAGGCCATATAGGACTTCGTCAATGAAGGGAAAAGGAAAATTGTCCTTATTTGTAGCCTTGTTAAGTTCTGGTAATAAACACAGATTATCCACTTCCCATTCTTCTTGGGGAATAAAATAATAGATGACACCCAATCACTATATGAAATGGCATATATGAACCCTGCATTCAGTGTCTTTTGTAATTATTCTTTCAAAATGTCCTTGAGAGTTGGGTTCATCCTTCTCTAAGTTTGGAGCAAAGGTTTGCATCCTTCTTTGATGTAAATATGATGAGAACAAAATGTGAGATGCACACCTTTAATTTCCTTATAATCCCAAGAAAAAAAATTCAAGTGTTCCCACAGTACATTGCACAAATGTTCTTCCTACTTGGCCGAGAGAGAGTGATTAATATTTAGAGTTATGGATGGGCCACAATTTGAAATATTATCACGTTTTAGGCTAGAGTCAATGGAGCACAAGTCATTTCGAGGACTACTCTCATATTATTTAAGAAATTCACCAAATGTTATGGGAGTGGGAGGATGATTCTGTAGGATACAATAAATAATGTCATCTTCATCTAGTTTTCCCCCTATAATAACAATATCTAGAGTGAAGAATGGGTAGGGGGCTGTGTGATACAATTAATACCCTTCCTTATTCTCTAACCGTAAGGGTAAATCATCTTCAATAGAAGGTTTAGCAGGAGGATACAACACAATTTGTTTTGATAAATGTCCATTGTTGATAGTCATGTTCCTAGCCCCACAACTAATGTAGGCATAAGTAGTGGCCAACCAAGGTTTTTCTAAGATGATAGGATAACCATTAAACTTGGCTTTGCGTCAGAGGACCATGAAATCAGTATGGTACTCCCAGGAGTCAATGGAGACCATGACATCCTCAATAATTCCCTCATGAGATACTGTGGATATGTCTACAAGCCATAAAATTGTGGCGGTCTTTTTCAAAGCCCCTTGGAGATTGAGATTCAACATGGTTTCCCTAGTTATCACATTGATTGTAGCCCCAAGATCAATCATAGTATTAGGGACCATAATATCTTCAATTTTCACATCCACTACTGGACTACTAGGGCCTCTGTACTTTAGGGAGATCACCCTCCCAAGCATTAGATCATATAATTGTCCAACAACATTGATGGTGGGGGTATATCTTCTTCTTCTCTTAGGCCTTTTGAAACATTTTTCCTTAATAAGATTTTTGTATATGGGAAAATATTTAATGGCCTGGAGGAGGGGTATCTTGACACACAAATTCTTTAGATCTCCCAGAAGTTCAACCTCTTCTAGGGTGTGTTGGTTAGGGTTGAGCAACCTTTCAAGATAGGGGCATGAATTTACTTGAGGGGCACTCTCTTCCTTCTCGTATTCAAGATATTTAGGTGGAGTAGGTGGGTGATTATCTGGGAGCACCATCCCGAATCAAAGGTTGATCTCTTGTATCTCCACAATGTAATCATGATAGGATTTATCTCCATTGTAGACCTGTTGTGTATGCTTACTGTTCGAGTTCGGATTGTGTTGAGTAGGAATTTGAGATTTCTGTTGTTGAAGTTGGGGTAGAGGCAACAAAGAAAGAGTTTGGTTTCCTTGAGGCCTCCACTGTTGTGTGGGATTTCCCCATTCGGAATATTAGGGTGGATATGGATGAAAATCATAGAAAATTTTAGGGGTGAACCTTATCCCAAGGGAAAAATTTAAGGAATTTTATATTTTGGAGGGGGGATTTTTTTATATTAGACCCTTTTTCTATAGTTAGCCAAAACATTATTTAAAAAATAATAATTATTACATTTTAGCCCTAAAAAATAAGCCCCATAAATAACCCAAAGGCCCGATTCGCCTTGTTTGGGGGTTGGATTTTCATGTAATCGCCCCAATTTCGAGGTCGTATTTTGTTGGAATCGCCTAGATTTCCTGCTATTTGGTTGCGATCAACCTCTACCATTCTAGGAAATTGAGGCCCGTAGGGTTTAATTTGGGGGGATATGTCTGTATAATTTCTACAGTCATCATTATTAAGGGTATGGTTGAATGCACTCTTGTTTGAATGTGCTTTTATTTGAGGAAAGGTGGTTACTACAACTTGCCCTTGTATTTTTAAGTATGTCCATGGGGTATACCTTTGAAGAGAAAGTGTGTCATGTTTGAGGCTCGCGCCATACCTTAAAGGTATGCTCTATAGTTTTGTGTTAATTTATTGTGTAAGTTCATTTTTCATATCGAGAATCTTGTAATTTTAGCCCACTTCTTAAGATTTCTAACTAGCCATCAAGAATTCAGTATATTGTGAGATGATAGGCCTTTTCCTTATCAATGTGTGTGTTAAACATTGAAACAAAACCTCTCTCAAATTGGAAAACTTGAACTTGCATTTCTTAACCATGTAGCTATTTGCATAAAATTACATTCGTTAACTTTATAACATTTATCATTGTTTTCACAGGAATCCTCGAAACCTGTATCGTATTATCCTCCTGGAATTTCAAACAAAGTATGGTGTGTAAAAGTGAGGAAAAAATCACATTTCATGAAAATTTTAACTCAAAAACACTTCTAAACAGACCTAAAGTATTGCCTATTGGAAAAAAATTCCACTGCTATTTTTAAATTAAATTTCTTGACAAAACTAGGGATCAAAATTATTTGCATACTTTAGATAGCATGTGGTTTCTAGTTTACTTGGGATAGACCTCATCTGAAATAATTACTGCAGCATAATAGTTAAGTGAAATATAATATATTCCATAAAAGGTAAATTCTATAAACCTTACCATGCACAACATTTTTGAACAATATGGATTCTCTTTTCAGACAA
Source organism: Pinus albicaulis (assembly GCA_034641835.2). NCBI lineage: Eukaryota > Viridiplantae > Streptophyta > Pinopsida > Pinales > Pinaceae > Pinus > Pinus albicaulis. The sequence continues at coordinate 204,592,801 of CM076570.1, forward strand.
TAGTTTAAGTATGTTCAGGTCGTTCGAAGTAATTGATTGGTCTGTTCTCCATGTATTAGCAACATTGGGGCTACATATGTAGTGGCTTGATGTGGCTTCACTAAATCGCCTTGTGGAAACTGGAGTATGTACAAAAACATTTAAGAGAGAGAGATAAATTTGAAACTATGGATGTATATTCAAATATTTTTGTAGATATGAAAGGGATGATAGGTGTCAAAGAGGAAAAATAAAATAGTCTTGCTGAACAGAATCATAAAATTTTATTGATAAGCATTGCAGGTGGGATGGGAAGCCAAAAACACATCCTATTTGTAATAGGTGTATGTAGAAATGCACCAAATTGCCTTAAAACAAATAGATGTAAAAAAATAAACTAGTGATGACTCTTAGAAACGGTGGGAAAAAATGCAGATCTAGTGGAAAATGACTATCCACGATGGGGAGACCAATGTTGCGTAATTTTTTCCTAGAAGCCACCCCAATATTTTAGGCTTCTCTAACACACATTCCCCTTGATACCCTTCATAAACTAAAGTAGATAACCAAAATAATTTTATGATATGGAAAGAGGAAAGAAAAACATCTGCTCTCACTGCTTGGAATTCTATAGCCATTACTAAAACACAAGGAGGATGCAAGCTTAAAAATATATATTGGTTAGCAAAAAATTTAGTCACAAATGGAATGTAGAAGCTTTATGCCAGTGTGAAGCCTGCACCAGGGAAAAGTTTAAGGATGAAAAATATTCTCAAAGTTTGAAAAGCTTGGTGAATCCTACTAGTACCCAAATTGCATATTATAAAATGTTTAATTATATATTTGTAAAACATTCAAATTTATAATAGTCTTATATCAAGACTTTATACAATTTTGAAATTTTTAAGGTAAAAGAATTTTATACTATAAAATTCGGGTGAATCATTTTTAGAAAAAAAATGAAATTGGCACATCTTTTTTTTTGAAAACCCATGGAAAATTGGCCCGCTTGCGAATATTAGCCCCTAGAATTTTCCATGGCCTGCACTGCTTGACGTTGGGATTTTCATTTATTTGATGATGGGAAATTTTGGTATTTGGCTAGGCAGTGACTTTAAAGTTAGAGGATTATTATTATTACTTATTTCAAATGAATAGTGTAAATATAACAACAGAAATGATGAGGGAGAATTTCTTAGGACTGTAGCAATTTCCTTTACAATAGGAAAAATCCAATAATGTGTTGTAGCTAGGCAAGAATTTCCTTAGAGTTCAATTATCTAGAGTTTGAGATCTCTAAGAAACCTATATTCTACAAAGTAAACAATCCAAGAACAATTTTCACACAGCTTTTAATAATGACAAAATCTTAGACTCCACAAACCTAAGTTTTTGTGTTATCTTTACTATGCTTATGCATAAAATTCAATGGTGTATGTTAGACCATTTCCAAAATTTGGTTGAATTTTCTAATCTCTTCGTTGTATGAAGTATCTTGCTGGAGGAAGATGTTTTCCATAGTTTGGTTCACATTACTCAGTGCTATCTTGTGTCTTGTTGTAGGAAGATATATTTTCATTGAAAATCATTTCCACTGTGGAAGTAGTTGGAGTGCCACGACTCATAACTTTGTGAGAGAGGATGTGGTGAAGAGTCTGAGATTTTATTTTGAGCCAGTTCAAACCTAATTCAACTCCATTAACTCAGATGAGAAGATAATTGTTTGTATGGTCAAGGATGCTCGAATCAAGTTGGAGAAATGGATCAAAAGGAAAACTCCCTCCATTTTTCTATTCGATGACTATTAAGTGTGTTGGGTGTGGAGCCTGATTATCTTGTTTATTTTATGTCACAGCATTGTACCCTTGTACCTTAATGGGGTGGCAACACCTCCCATAATTAAATGTTGTATAAGGGGTTCGGGAAATTTGCGACTTTATGGAGCCCCACCCCCACAGCGGGGTTTGAAGCCAGCGCCAGCTAAAATATATGTAAAAATTGACTTGTAAAGTATAGTAATTTCTAGTCAATCTGGGTCGTTCATTAGGATGATCGGCGGTAGAAGTTATGTTTATTTTAGGGTTTTTTACCTAAGAAGGCTTGTCGCTTTTTATGAGGGTATTGTATTGCGGCTGTGTATTGTGTGTGTATTCTCAGAGCGAGAAACAGATAGGGAGACTCTGAGAGAGAACAGAGGATATTAAATCAGATCTGTTGTAGGTTGCGTCTCTTCATTTTTGCTGGATAATAGAAAGGAAGGACTAGTTGTTCGGGGTGGACGTAGCCCAAACTGGGTGAACCACGTATATCTGTGTCTCTCTCGTTTTATGTGTTTTGTGTGCTTGTGTTTTCCGCATATTTTATATGTTGCATTGCTCTATAATATATAATTTTCTAACAAAGTGGTATTTGGACAAGAGTTCATGCAAAGAAAGACGGAATTTCTCATTCCGCACTTAAACAGAATGTGGATGCAAAATTTAAATCTCAACCATGGCACATGGTAGCCTTATTTCAGACGTGAACACAAAATATTGTTATGGTTTAAGAAATTTCATGTTCATGTTATACTAAAAATTGTAATGGTTAGGTTTTCCTAATCTATATTATAATTATGAAGTGTGATTTTTGTATTGATGTCTCATTTGTTTTTAATGAGTTTGTAATAGTTTTCCCACATCATCTGCCAGGCTTACTTCCCCAAATTGTTGAGTACTCCTAGACTACTAATGTGAGAAGTGAACACTGAGAGGATGTAATAGGATCTTAACCCATTTATAATAGAGTTCATAAGGTAAATTCTAGGTTACTAGGGTGTCTACAAAAATATTTAAGTGAGATAGATAAATTTCTAACTATGGATGTATATTCAACTATTTATGTAGATATGAAAGGGTTGATATGTGTCAAAGAGGAAAGCTCAAATAGTCTTGTTGACAAGAATCATAAAATTTTATTGATAAGCATTGCAAGTGGGATGGGGGAGCCATCAACAATTCCTATTTGTAATAGGTGTATGTAACAATTCACTGAATCACCTTAAAACAAATATGTGTAAAAAAACAAACTAGTGACAACAAGAAGAAAGAAAAACACATGCTCTCACTGCTTGGAATTCTACAACCATTGCTTAAGAACAAGGAGGATGGGGCCTTAAAAATATAATATGGTTAGAGAAAGCAATAGTCGCAAATGAAATCTATAAGCTTTAGGCCAGTGTGAGCTTTCATTGCTTTGTGTTGGAATTTTCATTTATTTGATGATGAGAAAATTTTATATTTGGCTAGGCAGTGACCTTAAAATTAGAGGATTATTATTATTAATTATTTCAAATCAATAGTGTAAATATAACAACATAAATTATGAGGGAGCATTTATTAGGGTTATAGCAATTTATTTTACTTGCACAGTAGAAAACATACAACAATGTGTTGTAGCTAGGAAAACATTTCCTTGGAGTTTAGTTCTCTGTAGTTTGAGTTCTCCCAAAAACCTCTAGTCTACACAGTAAACAATCCAGGAAAAATTTTCACACAAATTTTGATAATGACCAAAACTCAAACTCTGCAAACCTAAGTTTTGGTGTTATATTTACTATGCTTATGCACATAATTCAGTGGTTTATAATAGAAACCCTTTCCACAATTTGGTTGACTTTTATTAGTGTATGATGTATCTTGCTGGAGGAAGACCTTTTCTACAATTTGGTTCACATTACTCAAAGCTTTGTTATGTCTTATTGTAGGAAGATATATTTTCATTGAATATCAATTTCATTGTGGAAGTAGTTGGAGTGCTGCGAATCATAACTTTGTGAGAGAGGATGTGGTGAGGAGTCTATGATTGTATTTTGAGCCAGTTCAAACCTCATTCAAATCTATTAAATTAGATGAGAAAATAGTTGGTGGTATGGTCAAGGATGTTCGAATCAAGTTGGGGGAATGGATCAAGAGGACACGTCTCGCCATTGTTCTATTGGATGACTATTAGGTGGTGTTTGGAAAAGGGTTCATGCAAACAAAGAATTCAATTCCCATTATGAACTTAAATATAATGTGGATGCAAAGTTTAAATCCCAGCCATGGCACATTGAAGAAAATTTCATATCCCTAAACACGAGAATATTGTTATGTGTTCAAGAAATTTCATCATGAGTATTCTAAAGTAAAGTGTGATTGTTGTGTTGATGTCTCATTTGTTGTTAATGAGTTAGTAATAGTTTTCCCACATCATCTTCCATGTTTACTTCCCCAAATTGTTGAGTTATCCTAAGCTAATAATGCCAGAAGTGAACATTGAGAGGATATAATGGGATCTTAATCCATTTATAATAGAGTTCATAATAATTTTCTTATAGAAACACAATTATAAGCATACAAGAGCAATTGTGTTTTCAAATAGTTGTCCCAACTCATAATTCTACAAGACAAAAAACATTGCACTTATTTATACTATCAAAATGAAGGAGAATAACTTCACTGATTAGAATTTTAGAGAATGGCATATTAGAGTGTGTACTTCACAATTTTCAAGTGAGTATGTCATGGTATCCACTTTTCACATTTATCCCAACTCATAATTCTATAGAAAAAATAAAATTGTTACCTATTTCTAGTATTGATGAAAATTTCAATACATATTAGGCCAAATTGTCACCTATTTCTAGTAGGATGACATACGCCATTAAGATTGAGAACCATACGGCATCTGGCTTCTCCTTCTTCTAATTAGAACTTGACTCAATATATGCTGTTTTTTTGGGATTTATCTTTTCCATTAGATATTTTTTGTATGCATTCTTCTCCTAATGAAATATTTGGCAAGTTTGGTTTTTGTATACTTGTTTATTTTTCAAGATTAGGAAATATTGTGAATTTGAACACATTGTGGCCATAGCCTATGTATATTGTTAGTATGAAATATTTTGGAATGTATACCGAAAAGACCTCATTTAAGTCACGAGTGACTGGTGACCCTAACAACAAGTGTGGCTATTCATACTTTAGACTTGCAACAAATATGCGAGAAAACCTTCAAAAACAGTGGATGTATGCAACTCTAAAAGTATAAAGAACATATATAAAAAACCGATGTAAAACTCAATCTTGGAAAATATTTTGGGAGAAAATAATTATATTAATACACCTGGTGAAGGATATTTACAAAAGGCATAAGTCCCCCTGAATGGTATAGGTCATTTGATGCCCTCATCGCTTTAGAATTGATCTTCGCCACTCTTGATTGTGAAACCCAGACAATGTAGAACTAAAAAATGTGAGCTCGAATGGTATGTGACGATAATGGTGACAATGATAATGATCATGTTAATATATGGATGAAAAACCATCTTATTTATAGCCAAGTATTCGGTTGATCTCCAAAATGGAGGATAATAAAATATTATTAACTAACATCTACATCTCACCACTTGGAATACTTTATTATATTTTTTAGAGAGGGAAAAAGTATTTAAAATTGATAAATACCTTTATTTAGAACTAATTAGCAAACAAATGATTGACTAATTATTTCGCAAATGTTAAGAAAGGTGTGAAAATTAAATAACTATTAAATAATTTTTTAATAATTATTTCAAAAATGGAAATAAGGAATAATAAAAAACTAATGATTTATTTAATTATTCCTAGGATATTTAGTCAAATGTGATAATAAATATTTATCAAATAATGTTTTAATAACTATTCCTAGAGAAAATTAAATAAACAATGGTTTATTTAATTATTCGCATGGGTTTTAATCGAAAATAACTTAATAAAAGTGGTTTATTACATTATTTCTTATAGTGAAAATGATTTTACTATGGTAAACATAAACTCACATGGTGTATTTTGATCCAATTATTTATAAAAGTGTAGGTGATCATTTTTTTGTGATGGCATATATTATGACGCTATAGGAAATGTTTTCTGAAAAATATAACAGAAACTACTTTTCTCAATGTTCAAAATATTTTCCAGACACACCATATCCACTGAATGTTCATGTGTGACAATAAATTTTGAAAATTATGGGGATTTACTTTAGAAATAATGGATATTCTCAAGTCATCCAGTGTTGAAACTTGGAATTTTGGATGGTGCTAGTATTTCAGAGTTAAGGTTTCTACGATATGATTTAGGTGGAGAAATATTTTTCAGATACATCACTTCACAGATTTGTTGTCGATATTTAGTGTTAATATTCTAAAAAAAAAGTTGTTCATGAATAATTTGACATTCACAATTACTCGTGCGAACTTTATCAATATGAAAGTTTGTTTTGAGATGCAAGTCGTTATGTCTTAGGCTTGATGTGATGGCATCTTCCCTTACCATACTAATGTCCCATGCCTTATGAACTATGTGTTTTGGTTGTTATCTGATATGTAATTACAAGCTATTGTGAACTCTTTGTTATGGTTGTTATTTTTTATGCAATTTCAAGCTATAACTATAGTGGGAAATCCATATGGTGTTTTATGCAACCTAAATGTCAAATTTTCAAGTCACCGTGAGCCAAAAAAGTATTGAATGCCCCACTTGTATGTCAACTAAGCTTCAAAGAGAGGAGGCTGCATGTAAGTCCCAAATAATTTTTTCACTTATCAAATGCACAAATATGTTGTTTCCAATGCATTCCTTCCAGGAATGTTCTTTGAAATGCTTCCCAAAAAACTAAGTTACTGGGAAATAAATGGAGTTGTAATTATTGATAGAGCACTTTTAAATGTTGTTTTGAGAAACACAGGTACTCAAATTTCTTGCCAGTTAATGATGTTGCAACATGCTCTTTGAGCAAAGGAAGACCATTAAATCGTTCTTATTCGTCCTTCAAAAATTCACTATTGTGTGTTAGATCAAGAAACGTTTTCATATAGAAATGTTATTTAATATCATATTTCAATGAAATATTATAATCAAATATATCATGTCTCATGTCTTGTACATTATTCTGCGCAAATGGTTTGTATTTGAAAATTTTATGTTCGATGCAACACAGTCGGTTTCATTTATAATATTATGTAGGTCTTGGTTTTGTTTTGAATTTAGAGTATTAATATTGTTGCTACCTTTGCAATGTGACTTAATAGTTTTGATCTATATGACATGAAAATAATTTTTATATAGCTAATAGGTTGTACCCTTGAAAGGTCCTACCCCTATATGCACTCAATGCAGTGACATCTAATGTGATAGATTAAGAAAGCTTTACAATGGCATTTACTTAAATTCCAATTATTTAATACTTGGCATATTCTTAATTCTACAATTGTAAGCATTATTTTTCTCTCTTAGTTAAGATACCTTTGAGTAAAATTATGATAATGCTTTACCTTGAAGTTTCCATTTAAATCAAATTATTTTCAATGCTTTTCATTGTCTTGCAGATTTGAGCATTGGAAGTCTGCCTATCATATTTCATTTGCGAATTATTTTATTTCTTTTTTTACTCTCCTATAATTGTTTCATATTGCATCCATGACACAATGAGCGTACTGGGTATGCTTGGAGGAATTTCTTATGGCGCAATATTTTCTTTTATCAGATTTATCCAACGAGATTTTGACATGTCACTAAAATATTTAACATGATTATTGATTGATGTAAAATGATTTATAATTTTCATAATATTTAATATTAACAACAATATGAAAAAAACCCAAAATTTGAGGACAGGTAAACCTAAGCACAAATTAGAAAGTTGAGGGCAGGTAAACTTAAACACAACTTTAAAAATTGAGGACATGTAGAAATAAAATAAAAAAGGATAAGGGACTACACAAATATTGGTAAATGTAAAAATGTTAAATTTTCACACAATTAACAACAAGCAAGCATAAATGAAAAATTTGAAGACAAGTAAATCTAGATTCATGTTATACAGTCACTGATCATTGATTTCTTTGGGAATACTGGTTCTTTCTCCTTGAAATTTATTAGTGTGGAAAAAAACTTCATTTTCTTTACACAAATTTTCTAGGGAATGGGTATTTTAATTCTAACCTTACTAAGGTCATTACAAAAATCGAAACTAATTTTTTCCTTATCTATAAATAGGTGACAATTTCAATAAAAATTATTTCCTACATGTTATAGAAATTTTATTTTAACTCCGTTGAAAACAAAATACTTTTTAGGAAGCCAATGATTTTTTTTTCCAAAATGTAAGAGTTAATGTCATGGTTTCCAATCATGGTTCCCCATAATGGTGATTTTTTTTAATAGAAACACAAAGCGACTTTTGAGAACTGAGAATTCCATATTTTTATAATTTTCATGTTGTATAATACCAAATTAAGTACTTATTTACCTCTCTATCCTCATAAAAATACATAGAGAGTAGTAGTATTCTCTGACAGGATATGTCGGCCTAAAGACATTTATGGTTGGAACATTGAAGACAAGTTCTAAGTTATAGGAAAAGTACCTTTTGGTCTCAAAACCTGAGTTATCTAGACCACCACCTCAGCGGAGATAACCTCCACTTGCAGTCAATACACTAAAAAATTCTACAAACCTCCAAAAATCTCAAGTTAATACACCATGAAACTGTAAAAACCTCTCAAAAATTGATTCTCCTATATAGTCTACTCCTTCAGAACAATTTTTTGGGGAAGAGGAAATTCATGATTTTGAAGATGAAGATTGAATAGCATAATATTTCTTGAGATGCAAATTCAATGACATCAGAGATCTTGTATTACAGTTTCCAACTTTTAAATCAGGTAGTCTAAATATGATTTGCTTGTTCCCTTTCATGTTTTGTTTCATATTAATCAGTATAGATTGCAGAATAAGTCAAGTAATGCCATGATATGTGGTAATTGATTTGTTTAATTGATATGTAGACTTCCAGTATTCATTTTAGAAACAATTGATGGAATCGATTGAAGGAATTTAAAAGGTTGGCTGATAATAGAATTGAAACTTGAGAAAGTCTAAGGAGATATATCTTCTTGATTTTGAAGGATTATCAGGTGATTATCTTGGGGAAACAACTTACGAATTACTGCTAGCATATGTTTGGGCTCTTAGGTAAGGGATTATTTTGGAAATTTTTATGCTTTATGTGATTGTATTTCAAGTGAGGTAAAAATTTATAAGAGACATTGGAAAATTATATTGATGTCAAACTATGTCTAGTGTAATCAATCTTACTTGCTGACATTTACTTTCAGCCTAAGAAGTGGTCTTATACTTCCAAACAAGGAAAATTAAAAAGAGGAGAAACCAAACTTTATGAGGAAGCTCACTAGTAGCAAGGGTGGGAAGCATAGTCTTCAAACTCAACGAGTGGCAAGCCTAACCGAATTACTCAATACCATGCATGTGCAAATGCATGCAAGTGACATGTTTCCTTACCATTCTTTTTCTAGACAATATTGACTTTGTCCCCTCTTTTTCAAAGTGGTTGTAGAATATGCATCTTCAAATGCCTGATTAATGGAGTTGTTTAGTTTGTGTCTAGGTTGACTTGTCAAATTGCTAAGAAATATTAAACACTTGAAATATCACTTTGAAATTTCTTCAATAGGACAAAATTGTCTAAACCATGGGAGGAATTTGAAGTCTTTAAAAATATTGCATCAAAAGTTCTAGTGAACTATAGACAAAGGCTACCCTATATGTGCAACAAACATATTCAATGTTCACAATTCAATTTTTGGCATACCAAATTTCTATTGCAATGCTTCCTTAATACCTATCAATTTATTGTATTTATGTTGAATGAAATCACAAAAGAATTTCGAATTTTCCCAAAGCCTTATTTAGGTAGACTATAGAAGCATCTCTTCACAAATGAACATACCGTTTCAATTTATTTTTGATATTTTAAAGGATTCATCTTATTTTTTCAAAAACGAAAAATTATGAAGTTTCTTGATTGAGCTCCCAAATTTTCATATGCATTAATGCAGTTTTTCGAGGAGAATCAGTCCATGAAATCTTATGCGTCAGGACGCAACATTGACAATTTCATAGTGGATATTGATCTCTGAGTAATAATCATATAATAATGCATTATGCTGACCTCCTGTGACCTCATAATAAAGAAACACTCATGGCTCTCAAATTTTCAATCTCAAAAAGTATATTTTAAATTTATGAGTGGTTATAGCCTGATTATTGTAACTACCTTTGTTAACTAAAAAAATAAACTTGCTTTACTTCAGCCTATCATGTTCAGTGATATCAAGATGAATTATAGAAATTGTTTCCCAAATATAAATACAACATGTGTGTGATATGATAAAAATATACTGCTGAAGGTGTTAAAATGCTTTTTTGTTCAACCAACTAATTTATTAGACATTTAAAGAAATTTGAAAGTGACATGCACATCACATGTTTATTGAACAAGAGTTCAATTACCATTAGTCTGTAGGTAATTGGACATGTGTGTCTGTGTACTCCCTAATATCAGTAGCATACATAATAGTTTATAGGTTATGAAGAAAATACTAAAATAGTTGATTAAAAACCAGTTATTGAGAGTTTTATCCCTTACTCGTTTGTATTATATTAATGATCCCCAACAAAAGATAACTACAACTTTGAATGCTATTTCATGATTCTATTTTCATTTTGCTGCAAAGATAACATGTGATAGAGAATTGACATATTTATGATGAGTGCACTAATACTCCTTATAATGAAAACTGGAAGTAGTTAGCATGCATTTATTCTTTATATATTATAACTTTGAATTAAAATTTTCTTGATGAGATACCATAAGTAAAAGTGTTTCACTTGAACTTGGCTATTTTGAATTTCCCAGGGCTTCAGTAAGATTTTCATCTCAATTTTATTAGAAATAATTTTGTTACATGGTTTATTGTGTTTTCAACTGTAGCTGAACTTTTAAGTGAATATTTACTATTTTCTTTCATCATCATCTATGAGTTGAAGTAATACCAATTACTGCAGATCAAAATATTTATGTTTATCTAGTAGATTTTTCATATGTAAACAAGACTACTTATTTGAAAACAATGTGGTTGTTTACTTACAGATTTCAGAAACAATGGATTTACGAACAAGAGAGGGTTTACTTTCTGTTGCAATAGCTAGAGTGTCTAAAAGAATAGATACTCTTTTGGTCCCTTTAGAGATTTTGTGTAGAATATCACCAGTTGAGTTCTCTAAAAAAAGGTCATGTTTACAGTGGAAAAGCAACAAGTGGTATACAAGTTTAGAGTAGTTTCACCTCATGGATTGTTTTTACTTAGGGTTTTTATCATGGTTGAATGTTAAACTCTTGCTTGTTTGATTATTTTTTTTAGATAAAAATTTTGGAAGAAGGGATTCTAAATCATCCTGTATTTATACTTAATGCTTCTGATGGTATGGAGATTGAATTAAGATCTCTATTAGTGAATATTGAAGAAGATGAGGTTCATGATTATGAGAGGTAACTCTCCATAATTTTTTTTTAAAGGATGTCAATAATAAAAGAATCAAATGAGAATCAACCTAAATTTTAAACCAACATTTGGCAGTACACTTTTTTCAATTCATCTGTGTTAAAATTACTTTGGAATAATAACAAGGATTCTTTTTCATTCATGATCTTAGATGCTTCCTTCCTCAGCGGGTTCAACTCGGCATGCCAAAACTTTAAGGGATTTAAGAATATTTCTTGTTGAACTTGTTGGAATACCTACAAGAGTTGATGTGTCAGGTGGAATCTGCCATTGGGAAGATGGTTATCATTTGAATTTTCAGCTATATGAGAAGTTGTTGTGTAGATTGTTTTATATTTTGGATGAGGGGACGCTACCTGAGGTTCTTTTTTAATATTTAGTTTCAGAATATTGTTTGGATGATATGTGCTATACATGGGTACTATTTTGATAGGTATATTTATGTTCACTATAAATTTTCATGTTTCATTTGTGGTTATCCCAATTGTTGGGAGAGACTCAGAGAGCAATATTTTTTGTACATTGAGTACCATTAAATGTGTAATAAAATAATAGACTCAAATCCTTTAGTTTCTTGAAAATTGGTATAAGAGGAGCTCATGTAATAACTTTTCCTGCATTTTGTAGCTTTTACGTATGGAGAAAAAATATTTGGCACTTATATCATGTCTATTATAATCTTAGAGGCTCATGTTATAATTTAAAGTTATATACTTGATTCACGCCACTTTAGATTCAAACATGCCTATTCTCAGGGATTAGAGACATTGGCATCTTTGATATTCTCTAGGAAGCAATCAAGTGCTTGTAAGTTGTATGAGTCTATCCTGGATTATCTCTATGTACCACACCGAGTTTATCAAAAGCACTAGTAGGGTCAAGCAAGGGTGTCCACTATCTCCCACCTTGATTGGTATTTACAAAAATGAGTTAGAGTTTTTCTTTAATGGGCATACATATGAAAACAGTGGGTGCAAGTTTTCATTCATATTATTATTTTCCTTTATGATGCGATCCTCTTGGCTTCTTTCCTCAAGGGTCTATAGAGACAGACAACTACATCAACACTTTTTCTATGACCTTCATAGTTGATGGTAAACTTGGGTGAACTGAGCAGTTACAATCTTCAACGGGTAGGAAGGGTCTTCTTAGATTATCATTTCTTCCTCATAATGAAGGAGGTTGACATCATCAGCTCATATTGCATACTTCGGTGTTCAATTCTTAGACTCTCATTTTATTTTAAGGCTTGTTAATCCTTGGGTCAACATGGGCTACATTTCTTTTTCCCTACTTAAGAGATAGTGTTTCTGACATCATTTCTAATAGATGTCGACTAAGATGGTCATTAGGGGAATTTTGAGGTCTAAAATGGACCTCCTAAGAAAAATGTAGAACCAAAATAAAATTTATAAGAACTAATAGGATTCAAGATGATGATGTCAACCATGCGGGATGATTCACCATTTTTTAAGTAAAAGGGTAAAAATGTTAAAAATAATAAAATAATAAAACTACTTTTTTAACTTGTAGTTTCAACTTATATCCCCAATTTTGTAACTCAAATTTCGAGCAGGAGTACTCTTTGTATAAAAAATTTAATTCCTCATCCAAGGAGTACCCATGTTGGATACTTTTGATGGAAACTGCTACACGAAAAATGAGAAATACATGAAAAAATGTGATTGTAATCAAAATTTTCATGTATTTCTAATTTTTTGTATAGCAGGATCCATTGAAATTATGCAACATGGGTACTCCTTCGATGAGGAATTAAATTTTGCATCCGATGAGTACTTTCACTCGAAATTTGAGTAAAAACTCTGGGAGATAAGTTGAAAATAAGAGTTGAAAAAGTAGTTTTTTCTTTTTTCCCGCTAAAATTTGATGATGTAATCAAATATTATTTTATTATTTCCACTATTATTTTATAATTTCCTTAGGAGACCCGTTTTAGACCTCAAAATTCTCCTAATGAATAGTCTTAATTTATCTTAAAATCTACTTAGTTAGAAAATAAAAAAAACTAAAATCCCTGTTGAAATTGCAATTTTATTTTTACTATGAATTAAAACACATCATGCTAAAGAAAGTAACAACATGTGCACATATCTAACTCTCAATTTACATAATTTTTTATTGTCAAATTTCCTTGAAATTCTGCTTGTTGCTTAACTGAACAATTTGAAACTAGTTTTCTTTTCACCAAGACACAAAATTTCTCAACAATAGAAACAACGAAATGAAACAAGTTAAAGACACAATTACACAAGATACACTAATTTTCTAGGGAACCCAACTAGGAAAACACTCTCCTTGTTGTGGTATTTTATTAGTAGAGTATACAAATCAAATACAAGGAAAATTGTCTATTGAGAAAAAAGTTGTTCTCCTTCTAAGCTATCCTAGACTTTCCCTAAACGTTAAATATTGATCACAAATCCTATCCTTTGTGCATAAATAGACCTGAAATCCTTGCGCACTAGCCTCCCTTCTTGGCTCCTAAACTCATGCACACAGGGCCTCCTATTTTGTAGCACAAATCTCTTAATCTATGCGCACTTGGTACTTAATAATATGCACACCACAAGGAGGAAGCTCGCACAATCCTTGTGCACTTTCTCCCAAACCTATGAGCTATTGTCATTTCTCACAACATTGTGCAGAAAAAAATTGTTGAATTGTGTGCCTTCGTACTCCTTTTATGATATTTTATCAGCTATAACTTGAAAGTTTATTTTTATAACATAGTCTTGTGATTGATTTGTTAACTAAGTGAAACTGGCTCTTCTAACTTGTCCTTGGAATATTTGAACATTGAGGCTCTCACTCATGTTTTTTCCAAATATAAACTTGCACTTGGAGAGTCACATAATTCATCCTCCATCTAGCACATAAACAAACTAACACGTTGTTTTCCATGAACTCATACTTGAAAAAAGAAGAACACGTTGAAGTATTTCTTGACTAAGGAACAATTCAATAAGACTCTAAGAACCTGAATTAACTTCACTCACTACTCCAGACTTTGAGATATTGAATGAAATAAAACCTATATGATTTCCTTCTCCTTTATATACTAGAAGGCACAATGAATTTAGACACATGCATGACATTACTTTAACTGAAATATACTTAAACCCTAGATCTATTCCTGGTATTGAGATTAATATCTTCAACTTGCATGAAAGATTTTGTGAAATGTGGATTTATATCACATTCTATTGAATGTATGGCTTTTCTATTGAGACTTCCATTTTCATGTATTTATATTCATAGTATTAATATTACCTCATCGTTTTTTACACCGAAGGTGTTCCCTCTTTGGAGTTGTCTAGGAAAACACTCTTCATCCCAGTCAATCCCATCCCCCCATTTTCTTCCTCCTTCAACTAATAATATTTTAACACGTGGAAGCAATCCATTCAATGTTTTTTTATGGTATTGGGGACAAAGGAGGGTTAATAGAATCATTGTGCTTCAAGTACTCCATTCTCTATTACTTGAAGCACCTCCACCTACCACTGTTACACCTACACCTGCCAATTCCCACATTTATAAAATATTCCCTCCACTTTTGGATGTCATCAACCCAATGATGTTCGATAAAGCTGAAGAAAAAACAAGAGGGGAGATTCCAGTCTTCTATCCTTGCAGAGCAAGTATCTATGATGTGAAAGATTCAATATTTGGATCATTTTTATGGAGAACTCTCATTTGGGTTATGGGATCTGCTATTTTTAAGGAAAACCACATAGAGTACATAACAATGGGTTTTCTTAATTTTGGGAGTTCAATAAACCTAATTTTGAATTTTATCTCTCTGGTCTTGATCCTTAGAAAATTTATCTTCTCATTAAATTTCTTCTTCCTGACCAGATGATTCCTCGTCTTGTTTAAGATCAAATTCTTCTTCTTCATGACCAGGATGCTCCTCTTCTTGTTTAAGATGAGGTGGTTCATCTGGAATGGGGAATTATTCTTCTTGATAACCAAGATCCTCCTCCTCAAGAAGAATCTTCACAGGATGGACCTTTTTAGACTCTTCAACTATAACTTCAAAAATTTCAGTCATCAGACTACCAATTTTCGAGCTATGCCACTCATAGCTTGATGTTTTCATCTCAGGAATGTTGAGTACCCAACCAGAAAAAGGATCGACCAGTGGAGGTTCTTTTTCTTCCATCCCAATATTTGTAGTCTTATTTGAAACCCCAAATCTAACTTCCATTTAAAAATGTTGAAAGAGAAAGAAAAGTGTTGTTACTAAAGAATAGAAAGGGAAAAGAGCATTGAATGAAATGGATTGTTCCATTGATAAATGGATGTTGAATATCAAGGAGATACATTTGTATGACACAAAAATATCAGAGGAATTTTTTCCTTAAGGTTTTTTCCCTATCCTTGAGAATACACATTCCACCAAGGCGTCAAGTTTCTTCCTTGCTAGTTGAGTTATGCTAATTATTTAAGGGGTTCGAGTTCTATTTAGAGTGACTGAGATAGCTTGCCAAGTTTGGGACAAGTTCTGTCATTATTTTTGTGGTCTGAGTTTCATCCTTTGTGGGCTGAGTTTATTTTCAGTCTGTTGGTCGAGTTTCCTTGTAATAATGGCTGAGTATTCACTTCCTAAATAGGTTCAATTTTGGTTATTCAAGAATAAATTGTAGCTGCTAACAGAGGCCACAAATCTCCTCATTTTCATGATGAATATACCTTTGGCGAAAGAAGGGTCAATTTGTTGCCACATAGGGGTTGAGTTCTTCCTTTGAGGGTTGCGTTTCTTACTACAACCATCAGTATTACGAGGCCAAGTTCCTCTTTTTTCGAATAAATGTTGGGTATACATATTTGGGATGAATATTAAAGATTGTTGCTAATGTTATCAGAGGAGTTCAATATCATCTCATTGCAGGAACACACTCATATACTATTTTTATTTAGTGTGTTAATTATTTGTATTAGATTATAATTCTGAAGTAGAGGTTTTTTTTTTCTTCAAATAGTGAGTCTATCTCTACATAAAGGATAGGTTGAGTTGTTGCTTTAGTGGGTATATTTGTGGGTTGAGATAACTTTGGAAAGAGGGCTTGACATACAGCCGTTTGGGATTGATATTTCCAATGATTTTGTTGAATATTAATATGTTGTAATCACTCATAAATCTCTATTATTATCTTCCTGAAATCTATACGATTCAATTGTTTTATTTCCGACTCTAAACTCTTACTTCCAGTTGAAGACATGACTATTTAGCTCAATCGTATGGTTGTTATAAATGTTTAACCAGTTAAAAGTTATATTTATGAGTGTTAAATTAATGTCATAATGTTGATTTAGAGTGCTCTTATCAGTACTTGGACACCATGTACTACTTTTGGAGTTAAAAACCATAACAGTGCACCTACAACCATTCATCGACACTCAAAATGTTTGACAAAATATCTTAGAGAAAAACTCAATAGAAATTAGAGATCTTAGTGAGAAAATTTTGAGGTATAATTTAACATAAATGGGCTTTTCCTAGATGTGAGATGGTGTACTACTTCCTACAGTGTAGCTCACACATTTTGAGACCATGGGGTCACCTAGAAGCTTGGAGATAATGAGGGATTGGTGGTGGATTTGGGTACAAATTTGAGCTTATGGAAAATGGTGGTGGTTTGGCTCCAATGGGTAGTGGAGTTCTACTAATAGAATCAATTATTAATGCTCAGAAGGGTGGCAAGTTTCAAACTCCCCTGATTTAACCCCTCGTAGTAGTGGAGACTTTAGTTTCATATTGTATCCTTATCAATGTTAATATGGCTTTTTGGTTAGCTCTATTGTTCAAGGAGAAAAAAAGTGTAGTAAGCCTATGGTCCAATTGGCAATGAGACATGTTACATGCATGCATTAGGGGAATTTTGAGGTCTAAAATGGACGTCCTAAGGAAATTATAAAATAATAGTGGAAATAATCAAAATAAAATTTGATTACATCATCAAATTTTAGAGGGGAAAAAATAAAAAAATATTTTTTCAACTAGTATTTTCAACTTATCTCCCTATGGGTTTACTGAAATTTCGAGCGGAAACACTCCTTGGATGCAGAATTTGATTTCCCATCCAAGGAGTGCCCATGGTGGATACTTTCAATGGACACTGCTACATGAAAAATCATAAATACATGAAAAAGTGATTGTAAACACATTTTTCATGTATTTCTCATTTTTCGTGTAGTATGGATCCATCGATAGTATGCAACATGGGTACTGCTTGGAGAAATTAAATTTTGCATCCAACTAGTACTCCCACTTGAAATTTGAGTAAAAAATTAGAGAGATAAGTTGAAAAAATGTGTTGAGAAAGTAGTTTTATTATTTTATTATTTTTTAGTATTTTTTTCTTTTTACTGCAAAAAATGGTGAATCATCCCCCATGTTTAACATCATTGTCTTCAATTCTATTAGTTCTTATAAAGTTTATTTTCATTGTACAATTTTCTTAGGAGGCCCATTTTAGACCTCAAAATTCCCCTAACGGATGATGTCGTAGTGTTTGTAACCTTGTCAACAATAGTAGTTCTAAGCATGGATACATCCCAGTTTTTTTCTAGGAAGTTGAAGAAACAATCATGTTGCATGAATGACACATTCTAGAGAGAGAACTATTTTTTATAGGAATAAGCGAAATCATGTCCAAGCATCAAGCTTTCCAAGGGCCAAGTGAGAACCTTGGTATCCTTATTGGGGAGAACATATGGTAAATATATAACCTTGAAATTTTGATAATAACATAAAAGTGATCTACATCAACACCAGACAAAGATATGGATTACATTTGGTATCATGTGTTTCACAATGTACTGAAGATAAATTCGCCAGTGTAAAATTATATTGGCAGATCAACTTCTCAATCCTTCAAGCAACCATAAAAATAATTGAGACTATGTTTGAAGAGTGTAACAATGCAAGGCTTTCATCCAAGTTCAAGTTGTCTGGATATTGTATGCCTGAATTTTAATAGTTGATCTTCTTGGGAAATGTATAGGTGACGTCGCTTATGTGTTTCCCGTTGTTGATAGAAATTATTTTCCATATATCGCAGAACATAGGAGAGTGATAAAATCTAGCACCAACTGTTTTCAAACACTTTAACCCCTATTTACACTAGAACTTAATTTTTAGGAGATTTTATGGTTGATATCGTTTTACACAGTATTTAGGAAATGAACATAGACAACCTTATGTCTCTGTAACAATAGATTATTCTTAGCGAAGAATGAACATGTTTTTTGCATGTGTAAATAGTGAAGAGTTTTTCATATGTGTAGATGGTGAATGGTACTAATGGTTTTGTCCTCATGGCATATTTCTAATAAGTTGAACAAAGAAATTGATGTAGGGTTCGAGCACACATATAATTTGAAATTTTACGAGAAATTGATGTTGTTTCTGGTTGCACAGGTCTCTAAGCTTGAATGGCCTCATCCTCCCTCGGATAACATAATATAGGAAGTATCTTGAGGAGGAAATATAAATTGAACATATATTTTCTGAATTAAAATAATATTTTCATATCACATTACAATAGTATAGGAAATATAAGCCCTTCCCTGAGAATAATTTTTATCCTGTAAAAGTTGTTGTGATTACTCTACAAGAAATAGTCATTGAATATGATAAAAATGCATGTTGGGAGTTTTATGCACCTTGCATTGGACATTGCAAGAAATTGGTTCCACTTTGAAAGATGTGGTCATTTCTGTCAAAATCAATTCAATGCAAGAGATTAGTTCCACTTTGGAAGATGTGGATATTCTGTCAAAATGTACTAATGTGGTAATGGTTGAGATAGACATCTTAAAGTTTGAATTTTTAAAGTTTCCTGAATTATACCTTGAAGGATTGCTCCTACTGTAAATAATTTTATTGATTAAAAGGGTGAAATATAACCAGAGCATGTTGGATATTGGAACAAAATTTGGTGAGAAAATGTGCTTGTTATGATTGGGCCAAACCTATTTAGGTCTAAATGTACCTTTGAAATTAAGGGCCAACTTGTGGAATTTTTATGGTATATTCAAGGGTTATATTTAGGAAGATTCCTTGACCATAATTTGAAGAATGTTCCCTTTGGAAAATCTAGTTGTCGACATTAGTAGACACTTCAAGAAAAATGTTTTAAGTTTCCAGTTTTTTTTAGTGAGTTTGAAATTTGTTAAAATGATATTTATTAATTGTTTTAAAGAATTTTCAAGGATTTTTATTCTTTTATGTATTTAAAATTACATTTCAAACAATTAAAAACAATAATATCATCAAAATTTGTATTATTAAATTTTAGTGAAAAAAAAAACACTTAAGATTTCTCTCTAAATGTTATATTATGAAATTAAAATAACCTTAAAAAAAAAACATGAAGTATTGGTCATATCTATTAGTACCTTCCAAAGTATAAAATGTATTTTTATTTTTAAAATTAAGAATAAATTAAAAAACCATTGACTTCTTATGAATTCATTCCAAGCTTGTATGTTATAATTAGTTGGTATAATTTTTTTTTTTTTTACTTTTATTTTCATAGTAAAATACTATTCACTTTCCTTTTAGGGTAAAAAATTATTCACACCTTATTAGATAATGTTATTTCCCAACAAAAACTATTATAATTAATTCTTATGGATTCTTTTTCTTTTCAAAACCAACTTCACCTATTTTTCTCTTAAGTTAAGCATTACTACCTAAAATAGTCATACCTCACCTAACCAGTACTCCAAACATTGGCCATACCTTACTTTCCCAATATTTGTAGCATGGGTATTTGTTGTCATTTTTAAAATGAACATTGATTGGTGCCTTAGCATATAGTTAAATGTAAAACACAAACAACCACATTGTACTTGCCAGTAGTCATCATGGACATGTGTTGTCTTTTACAGAATCATTAATGTGTATATAAAACTTGGTGAAGGACACAACAACTTGTGGTTGTTGAATAAAATTATAATTTAATTATTCTAAGTTTTGGAGTTTATATGGCACACTTTTCGATTTTTTTATTGAAATTAGTAGCTATGTGTTAAAATTAAAACGTTGAGTTATACAATTGCCAAAATTGGTGTGTTCGTAAAGTTTAAAAAATCCTTTTTTAAATAGTAAAAGTCACAATTTCACTCCACATGATCGAGTGTAGATGTTGAATCCACACATGATAGAGTGCAGATGTTGAAGACCGTCTATATGGCATAGTCATGTTGTCCACGATCTTGCTGTCAGGAAAGAAGGAGACAATGTGTTGTAGATTAATTTTTTTGTGTAACTCTTTGAAGTTGTCCTATAAGTTGTATTTACCCACAGGTAAAAGATATCGTGTGAAAACTGATCTATTTTTTCTTCACAACTTTCCTAATTGTTATTTTATTCCTTCGGTGCACCTTTTCACCTTTAGGGGCAATTGCTAGTTAATATGGTCCTAACATCAGGAAAGAGTGACAGTCCCTTAATGTTGTCTTGCGTTAATTTACTTGTTATGCTTTTGATACATGAAAATACAACCATATAAAATGATCCATTAAATATTCTTCTCCAATTTCCACTCTTTATCAATTTAGACAGTATCTCAAATATCATTGCACTATCACTTTTGAAAGAAATTGTTCTGTGACAACTACTAGTTCCAGATCTATATGATTTAGTCACTACAATGGCACACTTGATGGTAACTAGTCAAGATTGTTGATTTGTCAAAAATGTTTTCAAGTTATTTTACAATTTATTCTTGAATACACTATTGGTTTCAAGCGACTCCAACAACCCCTGGATTTCTTAGCGATTCACCATTTTTTACTAGTGATTCACCATTTTCTACTAGTGATTCACCCTGATTTTCCAAGACAATATAATATGATGAGATATTCTCCAAAACAATTATATATACATATTATATTATTAATAAAATCACCTTCCATTTTTCCTATGTATCATGGGGATTCACACATTTATTATACATATAAATTTATGGGGGTTCTTAAAATTTTCCCTGTGATAGGATCAATAGCAAAGTGTCATATGATTTCTGAATCTCATTCAAAGGAGAGACTCAAATAATGGTTTAATTGCTTCATGGGTGCTTTAGATCCTTAAACGTTGGAGTTTCATACACATGATTCTATATATATAAGTGAAGATATGATATACAATCAATTTTATCATGCTCAAATAACCAACTAGGATTTTGGTGAACAAGCTTTAGAAAATATAGTCTAGTGGTTCTTATGTATATTTTTATTCCTATAGTAGGAGAGTTCCAATAGGATTTGATTTAGACAACTTCCACGAAAGTCATTAAAATATTTTTTACATGTATTAGCTACCGCTACAGATTATATTATCACACTTTGTTTTGATTGTATTTTTTTTCACTAATGATTACTGAGGATCATTCTTTCGCTGATAGATTTGTGCAGCAAAATTAAATAATCTCTTTTAATGATACCATGATTCTGCATATTTGTTGCGATGACCCTTTTGTGCCAAAAATTGGTTAGATCTCACCAAAATCCCCTTATACCTTATTCATCTTTCCACTTTATTTTCCTTGAAAAATAATGCCCTATCTAATGCAAAGGGCTTATGGTGCGCCACATCACCTTTAATGACATGAAATTGTGTCTTACATTATGGCAATCATGTTTCATGTGCCACTTTAATACATGTGACCTATTTGCTAGAGGTTGACCCCAACATGGAAAAGCCATTTTGGGATCTTGTGATTTGATGTGATATATTATAGGAAAGATCTTGAAAGGATTTCCTTGGTTTGGTTGTTAAAATGTTATGTCATTAAATTAATGGTCAAATTTTTAAATTAGTGTACATGAAAAGATTGTGTGTAGTGTAATGTGAGGGTCTATAAAATGGAAACTCAATAAGAGGGAAAACTTGGCTAGATATATAGTGAGATAGAGATTATAGGAAGTGAAAGGTCATTGGAAAAATAAAGAGTCATAGGAATGGTAATCTTTAGTGTTGAAATATCTATTATATGTTCAAGTTCTTCCAAATCCACTTTCTTTTTCTTTTCCTTAGTAATAGAAATTTTAGTGTCTCATTTCATAGTATCTTTTTCTTATTTAATGATCTATGTGATTTAGTTCGAATGATAAAATGATGTTGATGTGCTTGAATTTTCACAACATGGCATCACACTTGAAGCATGTGTTTTTGGAAAGAAGAAGATGGATAGATTTGAAATATCTAAATTAGAGCAAAACAGATCATGAATTAATTCATAGTGACATTTGTGGTCCTATGAAAAAAAAACAAATTTGAGGAGCAATCTACTTCATTACCTTCACTAAATATTTAGCAAGGAAGACTTGGCTTTGTTTCATGAAGACCATGTCTTCGTCACTTCAGTTCATGAAGACTTCGTGTCTTCATTTCATTTGGTAAGGAGGACTTGGATTTTTTTCATGAATACCGTGGTACATTTCCTGTTGGTACTTTATTGGTGGTCATATGAGAAAGTGTCATGGTAGGCATGGAATTTCCAAACTATGTTCCATATGTTTTCCTTATATTTTTGGCCCTTAAGATATTTCCATGCATCTCATAATGTGGGAGGTTTCCGCATTCAAATAATTCACATTTTTCTCTTTATTTGGAGACTTAATTGGTTGTAAACTAATTGTTGAAAGCAGACATGCATGTGGTTGGAATTTCCTTGAATATTATGGCATGGAAATAGCTATAGGATAGGCCTTGAAAGAAACTACAAGAGGAGTAAAAAAAATGAAAATGGACTAAATAACTACCCAAATTAGAAATGAGTTTAATTATTTTTATTAGTAATGTTAAAAGGTAGGATTTTGCAACAAGATTCCATCTAAATACAAGTCATAATACACTTGGAAAGCATGAATACCTTGTTAAGCTAAACATGTTTTATTTCCTCTTCCTTAAGTATCTAAGGTGAATTAATCTTCATGATTTGGGCCTCTATATAGGAAGTTTTGATGGGATGTACAACGGTTGAAAAATATTATTTATGTAATTTTATAGCAATAGAACTCATCATTCTCTCACCTGCCAATTCCGACAATCCACTCCACCAGTGAATGCTACTAGGATTATGGCAGCTTATCATGATTTTCCACTATGATGTAATTCAATCCCTTAAGTAATAGATTGATTTGGTTCAACTAAGCCTTCACTTTGGCTCTTTGAATATTTTAGTTGAAGAGTTTTTAATTTTATTCAAGTTTTCGGTTAGCTTTAATGCACTTACAATATATCCACAAGTAACGGATTTTTACCATAATATAAGATAATGTACCCTCTAACCAAATGGAAAACTCCATATATTACCACCAACATATTCATTATCGGACTATAAAAGTAAGGGTATATATCTTTTACCATGTATATTTTATATAGTACCCATGGGGAATTTTAAAAATTATGAAATATGGCACTTAACAAGATAGGACTTTAGATTTTGAATTAAATTTTCCAAACTAACATTGCCAACAAAATTTAAAAGATAGGAAAATAAATTTAGACACTATTCTATTCTATATTTACAAAAATTTTGTGGGCCCTATTACCACTCAATATAGCAGGGGTCCTAGGATTGGTACCTAATGGACAAGTACCAGACCAAATGAAAATAATAGAACAAATATCCATTATCACCTCAGTCAGTGTCCTCTTCTCTTTATGGAATTTCACCAATGGGCAGAGTCCTGATATAATGGAAATCACTTAAATGATAGGATCAAAAGTAAAGTGTGATAATATTTCCAAAGCCCATTCAAAGGAGAGACTCAAATAATGGCTCAATTGATTCAAAGGAAAGATAATGGCTCTCCAAGAAAGTATTATAAGGACACCTAGACCTAGGAGGTGAGGTTGTTGAATTACAAGGGATACTCCTAGACCAAAGGAATCCCATTGAGGAAAGATTTCTCTAAGGTATTTTTAAGATAAATACAATATAAAGGTTTGGGACCACAAGGGAGACCTACGGCAGGATCTAAGTAAGGCATAGGAATTTGAGAGAGTGATATTCAATGTGATTACTAGGTCATGCAAGGATTAGAAAGGTAAACAAATGATTAACATCCTTTTACTTTTCAAGAGAAAGTAATCTTTGAAATTTTTCTAACCCAAGGGTGTAGAGGTAGAATCAAATTTAGAGTGAGGGCTTGAGATCTCTCTCAAAGTAGCAACAGGAATTGCTTCAAATTTTGAGAGAAAATAGAGGAAACCATAGTGAAATAGCCTACAAATTCACTCCTCGAGGTGACTTATTCAATGTAATTCACACTAGGCCCTAGTTGACCTCCTAGGGCTAGGGTAAAAGATTGAATAAATGTGAAAACGGAAATTTTTTTAGGTTGATCAACTAGGATTAGGTCCAATGCCTTATCAATTGGGAGAAATGGAGTCAATATTTTCTTTGATGAATAATTTCTCTCTACCAAGGAGCTAACCCTAAGAAGCAACAACTCAGCTAGAAGAGGTGTTTATACTTTGATTTACAAGGAGTGATGGAGATTCATGGATGCAAGGTGAAAAATGATCATCTAGGAATATTCATTCACAATATCTAATGAGTAATGCATGAAATACTTCAATAATCCCATGTTTCATGGATTCACATAAAATTAGGGCACATACAAGATTATGATAAGATATTCCATACATTAGACATGCAAAAATGTAAAGAAATAACATCAAATAGAACTTACAATATAAAGCGAATATATCCATCCATAAAAATTGCAAATAGAAGCTCCAAGATAAGATATAAAAAATCCCAAACATCAAAATGCATTAATAACATCCAATTATGTCCATAAATTGTAGGTTCAAATTAATTTTCAAGAGAAATTCCCAATCTAAATGAAAAATATGTAGAAATTATAAAACAAGCATGTATATCTTGGATTCACCCGATCTAACAATGTACTAAAGTTAAATACTGAATCACTTCTACAAATATTTTTCAGAATTAAAAACACAATCGCTAATCACATGAACATGAAGAAAGATCAATCAAACACAACATAGATAATTTCCTGGGGCAAGATTACAGCTAAAAAACCCACTATCTTTTATTGTATATTAAGCACTGGTCATGAAAAAATTACATACAAAACTCTTCTCACAAGAGCCCTCTAGTACTCAGCTAATTGTCTTACATTTTCATATGAAAAATTGACCAACACATAGTCAATTCTAATCCTCCAGACATCATTCCTTGCTTGCGTAATCCTTGATGGAAAATATCCCTAAAAGATAGGAATTCTTGCCTACCTTGACTCCACAAGTATCATGACCAGTCCAATGGGTGTTTGGTTGCAAGTCTGCAAGCCAACAATCCTACAATGGATAGTCAACTTCCCTTTCACCTAGTACTCAAATGGGTCTCCACCGGATTAGACATGGATGTAGTTAATAATAGTAAATCCTCAGTTGCATGTGAGATCATGGATTGTGAATTAATTAATATATAATTCACTAGATCTCTCACTAGTGTATCTTCAGTTACAACTAGCACAACTGAGTTTAACTCACTTAACTGAGTTAAACTGATTTACAACTTGCACCAACTCATGCACCACTACACTTCGAACTTGTTACAACTAGAATTACTATGCATGCCTCACCAACAACCTCTAACTCGAAATCCACTAGCTAAATGAATTTATCACTTTCAGTTAACTCATTCAAGTCCACATTGAGAATAGATTACAATTTAATGTCCATCTTAATTAAGGGATAACCAAAATAGAGATGCACCGAAAAATAGCACTATGGACCCCACCCTAGTCTAGGTGCTTAATGCAACCAGGTGTTGAATGAAACCATGTGCTTAATGCACTAGGCGTGGGTGCTGAATCTTCTTTTTGAATCTCAACATTCCCTCTCAACAAGAAAGGGATTATCCTTCACCCTGATCTTGTCTCTATGGTATTCGAATTTTCTCCTGGTGAGCGCCTTCGTCAGAATATCTGCATCGTGATCTTTCATGCGAATGTAATGAAGCAACATGATACTTCTCTACACACAATATTTGAGAGGATGGTAGTAGATATATATATGCCTAGAACTATCATGAAACACAAGATTAATCAAGAGTTTAATGCAACTCTGATTATCAAAATGAATCACTATTGGATCCATATGAGAACCAAACAAACCAACCAAGATATTTCTCATCCAGATAGCCTCACATGCAGCTTGAATTGCTGAGATTTATTCTGCTTACGATGAATTAAGTGCCACGGATGATTGTTTCCTGTTGTACGAGGAAACTGCCATCGATCCAATGCTAAATATCCCCCTTGATGTGCTCTCTCTAACTGATGGACTTCCAGCCCAATCTGCATTTGTGAAGCCATGCAACTTCACTCCATATGTTCATATGTACCATAGACCATACTCTGATGTGCCCCTAAGTGTTGATATTGCAACAAGATGATGAGCTTAGTGGAAAGGAATCGCCTTCACTAAGTGGGCCCGCAGGCTATTTTTGGCACAAAGTCTATTTTTAGACTATGTCTATTCTTAGACATATGGATCATGTTCTATGAGTTGCAGGATGCTATTTGTGGATGGTTGGTCAAGTCGGGAAAAATAGATGGACTTATATTTTTAGACATACTGGGCAGAATCTATTTTTAGATTGCCAGTCTAAAAATAGATATGTCGAATATTATTAGCTCTTAATAATATTCAGAATCTAAACATTATCTTATTCTCTTGGAGCACTTCAGTTAAGTGCATAGATGTGGCACAAGAGCTGACAGAAGGAATTACACTATTTCTAAGGGTTAAGTGGAGCTATTGCATGGATACTTCAGTTAGAACTCATGTGAAAGAGTTTGGTGGAGTTGATTGAGGAAGTTAGTGGAGTTGTATTTAGTTTAACTAATCTAAACATAGTTGAGCTATTTGTATTCAGTTTAACTAATTGATACAATTAGTGAGAGTGGTGTGAATTAATTATTAATTAATTCACTAATTATAAACTCATTAATCAACTAAAGAATGCATCAGTTAACTTCAGTGCATGGGTAGTTTCAGTGGAGACTAGTGTAGAAATAGGTGAAAGAGCAGGTTAACTATCAGTTGTGACTATACTGTTGCTATTTGCAACACACATATAGGTGGAGAAGCCCATGAGGATTTCACAGTACAAGCTAGGTGGTTTATCTATTTAATGAAGCCATCCCATAGCATTAATAACGCAATAGAGGCTAGCTATCAAGTGGCAAAAGGTTGGAGCATGTGTTTTTCTAGATCTAGCTTGATAGTGTGTAGCAATTGGGGGTGTGCATGAGAGCTTGTGAGGAGCTTTTGTACTATGATTGTTAAATTATCTCCATGACATATAATATACAGATAGTTGGGGTTTTCAGCTTTAAGCTTTCCCATTAAATACTGTGTTCATATGTGTGATTGTTTGTGGTTTTAATGTATGCATGCAATTGATTTTATTTATGCATGTGATGATCAATGGTAGAAGAGATTTTGTATTATGCATGAAGATAAAATAGTGTGTGATCAGAAGAATATCGATGAATAATATCTCAGTTATTCAAATTTTCTACATGGTATCAAAGCGTTATTGATCATTGGAGCAATTGCAAAACATTGAAGCGGTTGAGTTTTGTGCTGGTGGAATTCGAATTTGCAGCAGTGTTTTCTTGGTGTCGAAGTTGAGATGTCTTTCAACGGATTGCGATTGGAGTATGCCCTTGAGTTTATCTCAAATTATATTTCATGGAAGGATAGGATGGAGGTGGTGCTGGATGACAATGGGTTGAAGGAGTTCATAGATGCAGAAATTCCAAAGCCTACTTCTAGCGATGCTGTCGTAATTGAGGCTTGGCAAAAGAAGACAGCAAAGTGTCGAAGGATTCTGTTGGAAGGTGTGAAGGATCACATAATGTCCAGCCTTCATGGTAAGGCGTCTCCATTCTTGATGTGGAAAGCCTTGACAGATTTATTCCAAATCAAGAGCGACCAGAGGAAGTTGGCACTCAAGGATAGACTCAGAAAAATAAAGATGGAGAAAGCTGGAACTGCCACTAGATGTCCACAGAAGAAGAAAAATAAGCAGGCTGCTGGGACTGCAGCTGGAGAGGCCTTAGCCTCGCATTTTGAGCTGGATTTTTCGCTGATCGCATGCTTGGTTTCAAGTGTGATGGGTTCAGTGTGGTTTCTGGACAGTGGTGCGTCTTTTCACATGACAGGAGAACGAGATTTGTTTACTGATCTGGATGAGAAAAATCTTGGAGTGCACATTGAGATGGGCGATGATGGTAGATATAGTGCGACCGGTATCAGTACCATTTCCTTTGAGAGGGAGTCTGGTAAACCCTTTGTATTGAAGGAAGTGATGCATGTTCCAGGATTGAAGAAGAATCTTATCTCTGTGGCAATGTTAGAAGACAAGGGATATGATGTTGTCTTTAGCGAGGGAAAGGCTTTCCTGCGTAGTAAGGCAACTGGTGAGACCCGGAGGATAGGGGTTCGAGTTAAGAACCTTTATCAATTGCAAGTATATGGTTGCACAACAATGGCAGGCAATGCAGAAGGAGTGGTGAGCCAGGATGATGGCAAGTTTTGGCACTGGAGATTGGGCCACCTTCACCATGGAGCTTTGAAGATACTGCAGCAAATTTCTACTGGGGTTCCTAAAGGAACTCTTGCGTAGTCAGATCAGTGCAAGGGGTGTAGCTTGGGAAAATTTTTGAAAGCCACCTTTCACGAGAAGGATAGTCGTGCCATGACGATCCTTGAGAGAATTCACACAGACGTGTGTGGCCCTTTCTCAGTAGCTTCGACAGTAAAGCACAGGTATTATGTGATATTTGTTGATGATTTTTCTCGTAAGTGCTGGATCTTCTTCATGCAGAAGAAGAGCGAGACATACTCAAAGTTCTGTGAGTTCAAGGCACTAGTTGAGAAAGAATCGGGGAAGCAGGTGAAGGCTCTTAGGAGCGACAATGGTGGTGAATTCATCTTTGGCGAATTCAAGGACTTTTGCAGCGCAGAAGGAATTCGAAGAGAGCTCATAGCACCTCATAACCCACAGCAGAACGGGGTTGCTGAGCGGAAGAACAGAACGATCGTGGGTGCTGCACGGGCGATGTTGCATGATCGGGGCCTACCCATTCACTTGTGGGCGGAGGCATGCAATAATGCAGTATATGTGCAGAACCGTTGTCCTGACAAGATACTTGGCATGAGTACACCCGAGGAGGCGTTTTCTGGTAAGAGGCCTGATATTTCCCATTTGAGGATTTTTGGTTCACCTGTTTACATTCATGTGACGAAGGATGCCAGGAAGAAGCTGGAGCCGACTGTGGAGGTTGGGATATTTGTGGGGTACACTGATACGCCCCACAACTATCGTGTGTATTTTCCAGACAGTCGCAAGACTGTTGTGCGACGGGATATCAAATTTCAGGAGGAGAAAACCATGAAGTGTTCGCTTGAGAGGGAGCCACACTTGCATGCAGATGAGGAGCTATTAGTTCCTAAGGATGAGTCTCAGGATGTGGATCAGCCATAAGATGAGGTTCATGGAGTGGAAGAGACCACTCATGCAGCGCCAACCATCAGAGGGCGAAAGTGCACTACAGAAGTTGAGCGACTGGCTCAAGATGCAGAGAAGGTTGTAGGAGCACCTACATCACAACGCAGACAGAGACAGTCACCTGACCGGTATACTGGATACATGGCTCTTATGAGCAAGTGTATCGTGACGGAGCCATCCTCTTTCGAGGAAGCTGTGGAGGACCCCGCATGGGTAGATGCCATGGTGGAAGAGTATGATTCGATTGTCAGAAACAGTGCATGGGAGATTGTCCCAAGACTGGAGGGGAAATCAGTGGTGGGTTCGAGATGGATCTACAAAGTGAAGCAGGCAGTTGACAGGAGTGTGGAGAATTATAAGGCAAGATTTGTTGCCCGAAGGCTTTTCACAGATTGAGGGGATCGATTATGAGGATACCTTTGCACCTGTCGCAAGGTATTCTTCCATATGGACGATCCTAGCTCTCTCAGCGCAGATGGGGTGGCACATTCATCAGATGGATGTGAAGACTGCGTTCCTCAATGGAGTCATTGAGGAGGAGGTGTACATAGAGCAGCCTGAAGGTTTTGAGATCTTCAGTAGCGAGTCACATGTGTGCAGGCTCAAGAGAGCGTTGTATGGGTTGAAACAAGAACCTCGTGCTTGGTACACACGGATAGACAGTTATTTCATTGGACTTGGATTCTCCAAGAGTGAGGCGGATCCTAACTAATACCAGATTGTGGTGGAGGGTAAGTTGTTGATCATTGTACTTTATGTAGATGATTTGATTCTGACAGGTGATGAGCTATTGATACTTTCATGCAAGGAGGATCTTGCTAGAGAGTTTGAGATGAAGGACTTGGGCCTCCTTCATTATTTCTTGGGATTGGAAATTTGGCGGCGTAGTGGTGGACTGTTTTTTTCTTAGGAGTAAGTATGCCAGGATGCGGGAGAAGTTCAACATGCAAGGCTGCAAGCCTGTTGATACTCCTCTTCCTGGAGGTTGGAAGAAGGAGGATGCTACTTTAGCGGAGGTAGTGGATGCCACTGTTTATCGACAGTTGGTGGGGTCGCTTATGTATCTGGTCAATACACGACCTGATATATGCTATGCTGTTAACCAGCTTTCGTAAGCTATGGTTAAGCCTACCAAGCTCTTCTGGAAGGCAGGCAAGCATGTATTGCATTATCTGAGAGGCACATCGGGATATGGCTTGTGGTACAGATAGGAGGATGAAGTGAAGCTATGTGGCTTCACGAATGGGTGGGCGAGGGCACGATGGACGAAGAGCACATCTGGAGGGATTTTCGGTATCGAGGTCGACATCGGTTCTCGGTACAACGGGAAGTGTTAGCCCCCTTATAAAGTTTTGGCAAGCAAACGGGGCTAAATTGTTTTGAGCCTTCAAGGAATGCATTTCCTCTGAAAACACAGTCTCCTTGAAGCCTCCATGTGTCTTTTATCCTTTGATAAATTCCCCTCTGCTGATTCCTATTATAAAGCCTCTCTGTTTGTGGAGAAATTCCCAAAGGCCTCCTTTTCCCTCTTATTTCATTACCCCTAAGCCTTTGTTTTTCATCCTTTGTCCCCCCTCCTGTGTTCCCTTCTTACCTTTCATTTCCCCTCAAAATCCCCTTTAAATCCTTCCCCTACCCTTTGTTGGCCTTTTCCCCCCTTTATTCCTCTATCGTTCCCCTTCTTGACCTTTAAATCACGTTAGAATGGGCCCAAACCCACTTTCTAACTTTATAACAGGGCTTAGCCCTTTTCCCGCCAGCCCTTTTAAACCACTTCCCCACGTAACCCTTACCCATGACCAAGCGCTTAAAGCCTTAGGCGTGCATCGCATATCGCATCCATCGCAGATCACATTTTTGTGTGTTATGCTCGTTAGATCCATTGCAAATATTTGCGATGCGATCTGATCGCGTCGCAAATATTTGTGATGCGATCGTCTGATCGTGCCATCGCATTTTTCCACCCATCGCAACCCCGCCCGATCGCATATTTCTCTGTCGCATATTCTCTCGTCGCACTTTCGCTCGTCGCAATTTCACGCGTCGCGTGATCCGCCCCATCGCATTATCGCAAGCGCAAGATTTCTGTTTGGCACCACTCTCCGCCATCGCACTCTCCGCTCTCACGATTTGCGATCTCCGTAGCGGGTCCCACCTCCATGGCTCCACTTCATCGTTTTTCTCCGTTTCCCTGTGTTATTCACCCAAACATTTAATCCTTGGGTTTTTACACTATTAACCATTTCTTCCGCCGCTCTCCATTATTTTCATTGCTCTCAACTGCTCCACCGCCATTCCTCCGGCCTCCGCAACATTTCTCCACTACCACTGCCCAGGTTCACAACAGGATTATTCATGACGCAGATATCACAGAGGGGCCATTTCAGCAGCGGCCAGCGGACCAGCAGAAGTAATTCAGAGGGGGTTAATGCTTGTAATTAATGTTTAACCCCGCATCCGAAGAGAAAGGGCACGGTTTGAAGACTTAAGCACACAAAGGTCATATCCGCGTTTTAATATCAGCAGAACACATTTCCTCCAGAAAAGACGTTTACCTACAACATTCCTCATATCTCCTCGAGCCCTGAAACGATTAATTACACTGACTGAAACCCATTCAAGACAGTCAGGCAGCAGTTATGGAGGTATGGAGAGGCCTTGTATTTTTCCCATCCAGTTCATTTATTCCAGAATGGCAACGCAGAGTTCCAGACCGCCGTAAGGACTTAAAGAACATATCAGAGGTCAATCTCGACCTGACAAACGTCTCCAACCAATCTACAGAGTACAGCACAACGCCATTAAGCAGAATGGACTCGGTTTCCTCCACCATTCCGTCTTAATGAGACTCGTTTAATTGTTCACCTACTTCTGTTTCTTCCTCTTCTCCTATAAGAATCCCCGAGAACATAATGTAAAGGTTGTTGTTGTTGTTGCCTTGTTGTGGCAGTTGTTGTTAGAGGGATTCATTCTTGACTATTAGATCAGTCGTGGGAGGGAGTAGCAGAGTAGTTGTATGTAATAGGCTGGGAGGAGAAAGCTGGACTGTATTAGCCATTGAGCTCAGTGTACATGACTGGTTTCACATCAATTAATCAAAGCACTTTTCACAAGATCCTGGTCTATTACTATTGGTGATGTTTTTCCTAACTCTGTTTATTACATTTTCATATTGTTTCATGTTCTTCTCGTAGGTAACAGAAGTATAACATAGGATTCACCCTTGTTAGGTTCCCTATGTTTCCTGCTCTCCCTACCTTTAATGTTTTCTGCTTTATGTGTTATCTAAGAGCGAATTCATGTGGTTTAACCAGTGCAGTGGATGTTATTTCCTGCTGGCTGATGTATGAACTTGTGGGTTTGCTGCTTGGATGTTTCTTCGTCAATCTTATCTCTGTTTTCCCTTGGAGTTGCTAAAGCAGACCTGGAGTTAAATGACCTTTGGTCCGATCTATAAGTAGCCCCTTTGTCCCCCTTCGAGAGCTGCCTTCGAGTATGTCCAAGCAGGTCTGGAGTTAAATGACCTCTGACCTGATCTATAGACAGAAATTGGGTGCCTCTCCTTCTTTCGCTTTCTCTCCTTAATGTTCCATTCCACCATCTGCCTAAAATATCCTTTAGTGTAGATGACTTGCCCTTTGAAAACCTTGGCTAGTTGTTGCATGTAATTTCCTTTCGTGACTCCATAGCCCAATGGATGGCACTGTCTTGGCCTATCCCCTTGGCTGAAACATCTTGCTGCTTTGCTCATTTCCTTCCATTGCTTTCTCAGTCTATGATATCATGACCAATCCAGCAACCAACCAACCAAATCATTTAAAACCCCCCTTTGTGCTTCATACCTAGCCTAATATCTCATCTCGAGCTTCAAAGACATACCATTCTTTGTTTTATTGGAGAGATCCCTCTCCGGGTCCAGGAGGGCTAGATCCTAGGGCCCAAAAGTGGTTTGATGTTGTCTCATCTTTTGGTATTGCCAAATCTGCCAAAACATGGGAACCCCAACATAATGGCGACCATACTGGGGAATAGATCAATCGGCCTTGATTTGGTAAACCACTGTGGTGGACAGTAAGTTGTAAATCATCCACCTGGTGAGTCCACAATTCCTAAATGATTAAAAGACTCCATAGGTGATCATCAGGCCACTGATTATCTTGGTTTCACGTGACTCCACTGGGAGACCATGTCGCAGTACAACATCATCCATGCCGAAGACCAAGCCACGTCACTAATGGAAGACCCTGAACGGTTTGCAGAAATGTTTCCAAATTTCATGGCAGCATGCCATGATATAATATCTAGTGACTTGGAAGAATATAAGGTGGAGGACCTTCCAGGGGTTATTCCTCTCAGCTCAAGAGGCGGACCCGTGATCAAGAAAATGTTTTTAGAGCTGGTGGTTGAGAGGTATGAAGCTCAGCTCGAACTTTTAAACTCACAAGAGATATCCTACAAGTTCAGAGACCCTAGAGCATTTTTGGAAGGTCTCCCGCCCCCTAAAAACGAAGAAATTCTACTGCTGCTCAAAATGCAAGAAGAAGATGATCCGGCTCTTAAAAGCCACTCTGGAGATGCAGTGGAAGACGCAATAACCGAAGCCGCCCAGGACGCAAACA
This sequence comes from Pinus albicaulis, assembly GCA_034641835.2. Taxonomy (NCBI): domain Eukaryota; kingdom Viridiplantae; phylum Streptophyta; class Pinopsida; order Pinales; family Pinaceae; genus Pinus; species Pinus albicaulis. The sequence goes on from CM076570.1 coordinate 204,627,423, forward strand.
ACCTACCAATCATGGAAGGCATAAGTGAAGAAAGTGCACATCATATGCTCATTGATCCTGTGGCAGAATACGTGGAGGCCCTGATGCGCTCAAATACTCCAACGTTGATCCTTAGCACGGGTCAGTTTCATTAGGAAGGGTCACTACTGATGGTGACCACAATTTTGAAGGACCACAGACAGAGCACCCTGTGGTTATCTCTGACAGGCAGCCAGTGCTCATATCCTTTTTTGTTACTGCTTGACTGGCTGCATTGGCATTATTGTATCACCTAGAAAATCAGAGATTCCCAGTTAGAGTAGGGTAGGTAGGAAAAGCTCAATAAAGCTCAGTCTATGAGCATGTAGTTAGTTGTTTTCTGTCTTAGAATGTAGAGAAGAAACCTGCTAGATAGTCTAATCCTAGCAGGTAGTAGTGTAGGTAGAGAAGCTTATGAGGCCAACAGCCTAATCTGGTCTCATGGAGTAATAAGGGTAGACTTAGAATAGGTTTATTTTCTGTTTATAAAAATAAAATGATGTAAAGGGTCCGCAAGCCCAAATGCACCCAAAAGAAAAATGTTAGGACTATAGTGTGGGTAGGTAGTTGTTTGGGAGAATTTTACTACTGATATGTTGTCTTCATAGCTTGTGGCAGCTGATCAAAGAAAGAAATGGATGGTTCAAGCAGCAGGCACCTGGCCTACACCAAGAGATCATTTTCTGAATTCTTGACTCCTTCAAGAAGAAGCCATCCCCATGTGGAGCCATTGTTAGCCCCCTTTATAAATTTTTTGGCAAGCAAACGGGGGCTAAATTGTTTTTGAGCCTTCAAGGAATGCATTTCCTCTGAAAACACTGTCTCCTTGAAGCCTCCATGTGTCTTTTATCCTTTGATAAATTCCCCTCTGCTGATTCCTATTATAAAGCCTCTCTGTTTGTGAAGAAATGCCTAAAGGCCCCCTTTTCCCTCCTATTTCGACCCCCACTTAGATTCTACTTGTTTCCCCTTCTATTTCCCTTCTTACCTTTTCGAATTCCCTTTAATTTCTTCCCTTACCCTTTGTTGGCCATCATTCCCCTTTATTCCTCTATCGTTACCCCTTCTAGCCTTTAATTTCATTGAAAATGGGTTACAAACCCACTTCCGACCTTATACCAGGGCTTAGCCCTTTTCCTGCTAGCCCTTTTAAACCACTTCCCCACGTAACCCTTACCCATGACCAGTGCTTAAAGCCTTAGGCACGCATCACATATCGCATCCATCGCAGATCGCATTTTCATGTGTTACGCTCATTAGATCCATCGCAAATATTTGCGATGCGATCTGATCGCGTCACAAATATTTGCGATGCGATCGTCTGATCGCGCCATCGCATTTTTCCACCCATCGCAACCCCGCCCGATCGCATATTTCTCCGTCGCATATTCTCCCGTCGCACTTCTTCTCATCACAATTTCACGCATCGCGTGATCTGCCCCATCGCATTATCGCAAGTGCAAGATTTCTGTTTGACGCCACTCTCCGCCATCGCACTTTCCGCCCTTGCGATTTGCGATCTCCATAGCGGGTCCCACCTCCGTGGCTCCACTTCATTGTTTTTCTCTGTTTCCCTGTGTTATTCGCCCAAAAGTTTAATCCTTGGGCTTTTACACTATTAACCATTTCTTCTGCCACTTCTCATTGTTTCCGTTGTTCCCACTGTTCTGCCACCGTTCCTCCAGGCCTCCAAAGCACTTCTCCACCACTACTGCCCAGTTTTATAACAGGTGTATTTTATTACGCAGACAGCACAGAGAGGTTGTTTCAGCATGTGTCAGCAGACCAGCAGAAGGAATTCAAAGGGGGGTTGGTGCCTGTTATTAATGAAGTTAATGTTTAAACCCCGCATTCAAAGGGAAAGGGCACAGTTTGAAGACTTAAGCACGCAAAGGTCATATCCACGTTTTAATATGAGCAGAACACATTTCCTCTAGGAAAGACGTTTACCTACAACATTCCTCATATCTCCTCGAGCCCTGAAACGATTAATTACACTGACTGAAGCCCATTCAAGTCAGTCAGGCAGCAGTTATGGAGGTATGGAGCGGCCTTGCAATTTTCCCATCTAGTTCATTTACTCCAGAATGGCAACACAGAGTTCCAGACCGTCGTAAGGACTTAAAGAACATATCAGAGGTCAATCTCGACCTGAAAAACATCTCCAACCAATCTACAGAGTACAACACAATGCCATTTAGCAAAATGGACTCGGTTTCCTCCACTATTCCATCTTAATGAGACTCATTTAATTGTTCACCTACTTCTGTTTCTTCCTCTTCTCCTATAAGAATCCCCGAGAACATAATGTAAAGGTTGTTGTTGGCTGCTGCCGTTGCTGTTAGAGGGATTCATTTTGACTGTTAGAACAATCTTGGGAGGGAGTAGCAGAGTACTTATATGTAATAGGCTGGGAGGAGAAAGTCTGGACTGTAACAGCCATTGAGCTATATTGTACATGACTAGTTTTGCATCAATTAATCAAAGCATATTTCACAGGATCCTGGTCTATTACTATTGGTGATGTTTTTCCTAACTCTGTTTATTAAATTTTCATACTGTTTCATGTTCTTCTGGTAGGCAACAGAAGTATAACATAGGATTCACCCTTGCTAGGTGCCCTATGTTTCCTGCTCTCCCTACCTTCAATGTTTTCTACTTTATGTGGTGTCTAATAGTGAATCCATGTGGTTTAACCAGCGCAGTGGATGTTATTTCCTGCTGGCTGATGTATGAACTTGTGGGTTTGCTGCTTGGATGTTTCTTCATCAATATTATCTCTGTTTTCCCTTGGAGTTGCTAAAGAAAACCTGGAGTTAAATGACCTCTGGTCTGATCTATAAGCTGCCCCTCTGTCCACCTTTGAGAGCTGCCTTTGAGTATGTCCAAGCAGGTCTGCAGTTAAATGACCTCTGACCTGATCTATAGACAGAAATTGGGTGCCTCTCCTTCTTCCACTTTCTCTCCTTAATGTTCCATTCCACCATCTGCCTAAAATATCCTTTAGTGTAGATGAATTTCCCTTTGAAAGCCTTGGCTAGTTGTTGCATGTAATTTCCTTTCATGACTCCATAGCCCAATGGATGGTCTTTGTCTTGCTTTATCCCCTTTCTTTGAAACATCTATTTGCTCTGCTCCTTTCCTTCCATTACTTTCTCGGTCTATGATCTCATGACAATCCGAGAAACCAACCAACCAAATCATTTAAAACCCCCTTTGTGCTTCATACCTAGCCTAATATCTGACTATGAGCAAGACATACCATTCTTAGTTTTATTGGAAGATCCCTCTCTGAATCCCGGGAGGCTAGGTCCCTGGGGCCCAAAGTGGTTCGATGTTGTCTCATCTTTTGGTATTGCCAAATGCAGCAACATGGGAACCCCAACGAGAACGATCATTGGCACTCAGTTTAGCAGAGGCCAAGTATATGGCAGCGAGTTTGGCTGCATGCGAGGCTATATGGATGAGGAAGATCCTGGTCGGGTTGTTCGGTTCACACTTAGAGCCTACTGTGATTTATTGTGATAATCAGAGTTGCATCAAACTCTCGATTAATCCAGTATTTCATGATATATCTAAACACATTGACATCCGGTATCATCATATCAGAGATTGTGTGCAGCGGAAGGTCATGTTACTTTCATACATTCCTACGGAGGATCAGGATGCTGATATCTTGACGAAGGCGCTCACCAGGAGCAAATTCGAATACCATAGGGGTAGGATAGGGGTTGCAGATAATCCTTATCTTGTTGAGAGGGAGTGTTGAGATTGCAACAAGATGATGAGCTTAGTGGAAAGGAGTCGCCTTCACTAAGTGGGCCCGCAGGCTATTTTTGGCGCAAAGTCTATTTTTAGACTATGTCTATTTTTAGACATATGGATCATGTTCTATGAGTTGCGGGATGCTATTTGTGGATGGTTGGTCAAGTCAGAAAAAATAGATGGACTTATATTTTTAGACATATTGGGCGGAATCTATTTTTAGATTGCCAGTCTAAAAATAGATATGTCGAATATTATTAGCTCTTAATAATATTTGGACTATAAACATTATCTTATTCTCTTGGAGCACTTGAGTTAAGTGCACAGATGTGGCACAGGAGCTGACAGAAGGAATTACGCTATTCCTAAGGGTTAAGTGGAGCTATTGCATGGATACTTCAGTTAGAACTCATGTGAAAGAGTTTGGTGGAGTTGATTGAGGAAGTTAGTGGAGTTGTATTCAGTTTAACTAATCTAAACATAGTTGAGCTATTTGTATCTAGTTTAACTGATTGATACAATTAGTGAGAGTGGTGTGAATTAATTATTAATTAATTCACTAATTATAAACTCATTAATCAACTAAAGAATGCATGAGTTAACTTCAGTGCATGGACAGTTTCAGTGGAGACCAGTGCAGAAATAGGTGAAAGAGCAGGTTAACTATCAGTTGTGACTATACTGTTGCTATTTGCAACACAAAGATAGGTGGAGAAGCCCATGAGGATTGCGCAGTATAAGCCAGGTGGTTTATCTATTTAATGAAGCCATCCCATAGCATTAATAATGCAATAGAGGCTGGCTATCAAGTGGCAAAATGTTGGAGCATGTGTTTTTCTAGATCTAGCTTGATAGTGTGTAGCAATTGAGGGTGTGCATGAGAGCTTGTGAGGAGCTTTTGTACTATGATTGTTACATGATCTCCATGACATATAATATACAGATAGTTCGGGTTTTCATCTTTAAGCTTTCCCATTAAATACTGTGTTCATATGTGTGATTGTTTGTGGTTTTAATGTATGCATGCAATTGATTTTATTTTAGCATGTGATGATCAATGGTAGAAGAGATTCTGTATTATGCATGAATCTAAAATAGTGTGTGATCAGGAGAATCTCGGTGAATAATATCTCAGTTATTCAAATTTCTACACTAAGGTATCTCAGTATATGCTTCCCGGCATTCCAAAAGAGCTTGGTAAGCTTAACCATAACCTGACTTAGCTGGTTAACTGTGTAGCAAGTGTTTGGTCTCGTGTTCACCAAATATATTAGCTAACCAATTAACTGTCGATAGACTGTAGCATCCACTATCTCTCTGTAAGTAGCATCCTCTTTCCTCCAATTTCCTGGAAGAGGAGTATCCATGGGTTTGCAGCTCTCCATGTTAAACTTACCCAGTATCTCCTTTTCATACTTTCCTTGAGACACAAAAATTTTACCATCTCGCTGCCATATTTCCAATCCAAGGAAATAATGAAGGAGTCACATGTCCTTCATTTAGAACTCCCTTGCAAGATCCTCCTTGCATGAGTGTGTCAGCTGTTCATCACCAGTCAAAATTAGGTCATCAACATAAAGAACAATGATCAATATCTTACCCTCAACCATAATCTGCTATAGGTTTTCATCTCCTTCACTTTTGGTGAAGCCTAGTCCAATGAAATAGTTGTCTATCCAAGTGTACCAAGCACGTGGTGCTTTCTTCAGCCCATACAGTGCTCTTTTGAGCCTCAATACATGCAACTCATTGTCTAAGATTTTGAAACCTTCAAGCACTCTATGTACACCTCTTCCTCAATGATCTCATTGAGAACCTCAGTTTTCACATCCATCAAATGAATGTGCCAACACATTTGCATTAAGAGTGCAAGGATGGATCTTATGGAAGATTACTGTACAACAGGTGCAAAAGTCTCATCATAATATATCCCCTCAATATTTGTGAATCCCTGGGCAAAAAATGTAGACTTGTATTTCTCCACACTCCCATCAGCAACTTTATTTACCTTGTAGATCCATCTCGATCCAACCACCGATTTATCAACCAGTCTTGGGACTATATCCCATGCACTGTTCTTGAAAATGGAGTCATACTCCTCCACCATTGCATCAACCCAAGTAGGTTGTTGCACTGTTTCCTGAAAGGAAGATGGTTCAGTCACAATACGTTTGCTCATAAAAACCATGTATCTAGTAAATCGGTCAAGAGACTTTCTTTGCCTACACTAGGAAGTAGGGGCTCCTACATTTTGTGCAGCATTAATTATCAACCGATCATCTTCCGTGGTTCACATTCTACCATTTCTAATGGATGGATTTGCATAAGTGATTTCCTCCACTCCATGAACCTTATCATGTGGTTGCTCCACATCCCGAGACTCGTCCTTGGGAACCAACAGTTCCTCCTTTGCATGCAAGTCCAACTCCCTATCAAGGGACAAATGCATGGCTTTCTCCTCATCAAATTTGATATCCCGTTGCACAACAATCATTTTTTTGTTTGGAAAATGCACATGATAAATATGGGGTGTTTTAGTGTACCCCACAAAAATCCCAACCTTATTTGTTGGTTCTAGCTTCTTCCTGGTGTCCTTGGTCACATGCACATAAATAGATGAGCCAAAAATATTTAGGTGTGAAACATGAGTTTTCTTACCAATGAAAGCCTCTTCATGTGTACTCATGCCAAGTACTCTATGAGGACAACGGTTTAGCACATGTACCACTGTATTGCATGCTTCTGCCCAAAAATGCATTGGTAGGCCTTGATCATGCAACATTGCTTGTGCTGCACCCACAATAGTTTTGTTCTTCCTCTTTGTGACCCCATTCTGTTGTGGTTTATTATGTGCTATGATTTCTCCTCTAAATCCTTATTTTCTACAGAATTTCTTTAATTCGTTATAGATGTATTCTCCACCATTATTGCTCCTAAGAGCCTTCACTTGCTTCCCCGACTCTTTCTCCACCAGTGCCTTAAACTCACAGAACTTAGAAAAATTTTGATCTTTCTTCTGCATGAATAATATCTAGCACTTATGAGAAAATTCATCAACAAATATTACATAGTACTTATGTTTTTTTATTGAAGCAACCGAGAAAGGACCACACACATCTCTTTGAACTCTCTCAAGGATCCCCGAAGCTTGGTTTTCCTTCTCATGAAAGGTGGCCTTTACATATCTTCCCATAGTACATCCCTTACATGTGTCTAGTTGTGCAAGTGTACCCCTGGGAAGACCAGTAGAAATATGTTGCATGACTTTCAAGGCTCCATGGTGAAGATGGCCCAGTCACCTGTGCTATAATTCTCCCTCATACCGGCTCACCACTTTATCTACCTTGCCCATTATTGTTGTGCATCTATCTACGACCAGCTTATGGAGATTCTTAAATCGAATCCCTATCCTCTTGGCTTGACCCATTTTTTTATGTCACAGCAAAGCTTTTCCATCACTAAAAACAATTTCATAGCCTTTATCCTCCAACATTGCGACTGAGATCAAATTTTTATTCAGACCTGGTACATGCATTACATATTTTAATTTAAATGATTTACCTAACACCCTCTAAAAGGTAGTGGTACCAATCCCGGTAACATTGTATCGTCCGTCGCCACCCATTTCAATATGCATCTTGAGATCATTTTCCTCCAAGTCACTGAAAATTTCCTTATCTCTCGTCATGTGAAAGGAAGTGCCACTATCCAAATACCACATAGATCCCAATGCACTGGACACCATGCATGTGATCAATGAGAAGTAAATCTCAAATTGTGAGGCAAGGGCCTCACCAGCTACAGATCCAACAACCTTCTTTTTCTTCTTCTATTGTGAATAGTGAGTATAAAAATGGCCATGCTCGGGACAGTGAAAACACTTCACCTTGGACATGTCATGCTTCTTTCCATTCATGGACTCAGATTTAGAATGGAATATATTCCCCTTCCCCTTCCTCACCTTGGCATCAAAAGCACAATCCTCTTCATCCTCATTCTTATATGAATATCCATCTGTAGTCTTCCGTCTAAACTCCTCCTGCATCAAATCCGACCACAGTCGTTCCCAATTTGGCAATTTTTTCCTTCCATTGACAGAGTCTTGATGACTGTGCCAACCCTTGGGAACTCCTAGGAGAGCCAAGCTCACCAAATCATCATCAAAAACTATTATTCCAATGCTCCCCAGTTCATGCTGACATTGGACAAACTTTGTTAGATATTTTGGAATGGTGTCACCGTTTTCCATCTTGATCTTCCTCATTTTATCCTTGAGCACCAATTTCCTGTGGTCGCTGCTGCTTTGGAATAGATCTGTCAAAGCCTTCCACATTGCATATGGTGTGGATTTCTCATGGAGGCTTGACAAAATGTGGTCTTGCACTGTCTCCAAGAGGATCCTCCTCGCCTTTTCCACTTTCTTTTGTCATGCATCAAGATTTGCAGCATCTGCAACATCGGGTTTAGGAACATCTTTGTCAATGAATTCCTTAAACCCATTTCCTTAGAGTACTACCTCCATCCTATCCTTCCAAGAAATGTAGTTCGAGATACCCTCATGTGCATACTCTAACATCAAGCCATTGAAATCCATTTCGATCTTGAATCAGCTGTAGCCCCAAGAAATTCTTTCTGCAAATTCGAATTCTCTCCAGTCACAAACTTAGCTCCTGTTTCAATTCTGCAATTTCCTGTGCTCTGATAGCATGTATAAATTATACAACAAGCATGTATATCTTGGATTCACCCTATCTAACAACTTACTAAATTTAAATACTGAATCTCTTCTACAAATATTTTTCGGAATTAAAAACACAATCACTAATCACATGAACATGAAGAAAGATCAATCACACACAACACAGATAATTTATGGGGGAAAGATTACAACTAAAAACCCAAATATATTCTATTGTATATTAAGCATGGATCATGAAAAAATTACATACAAAACTCTTCTCACAAGAGCCCTCTAGTACTCAGCTAATTTTCTCACACCGTCATATGAAAAATTGACCAAAACATAGCCAATTCTCAGCCTCCCAACAACCTTCCTTGCTTGTGCAATCCCTGATGGTAAATATCCCTAAAAGATAGGAATTCTTTCCTGCCTTGACTATGAAAGTATTTTGGGCACTCCAATGAGTGTTTGGTTGCAAGTGTGCAAGCCAATAATCCTACAACTAATAGTCAACTTCCCTTTCACCTAGAACTCAACTGGATCTCCACTAGATCAGACATGCATGCAACTAATAATATTAAATCCTCATTATCATGTGAGATCATAGATTTTGAATTAAATAATGTTTAATTCACTATATCTCTCACTAGTGTACCTTCAGTTACAACTAGCACAACTGACTTTAACTCACTTAATTGAGTTAAACAGATTTACAACTTGCACCAACTCATGCACTACTACACTTCAAACTTCGTTACAACTAGAATTACTCCACATGCCTCACCAACAACCTCTAAGTCGAAATCCACTAGTTAACTATATTTATCACTTTCAGTTAACTCATTCAAGTCCACATTGAGAATAGATTACAATTTAATATCCATCTTAATTAAGGGATAACCAAAATATACATGCACCCAAAAATAGCACTGTGGGCCCTATTGAAAATACTGAGAGGGGGGTGAATCAATATTTCTTTTCAATTGTTAATTTTTTCCCGTTAGATTATTCACAATTAAAAAATAGAGAGGTGTATAATAATGATATTATTAAGGATTAATAAGAAATTCAGTCCCTTATCAAAATAATTGAGTACAATAGATGTGTGAGGGTGCCAACCCTTCAATGAATCAGGCACCAACCTGTTGCCAAGAACCAACTTGGACTTTCATGAGGCTTCGACCTCTAAGGATTTGACCCTATCTTCTCAAGCCACCAACCTTGTGTTTAGGAGCTCCTACTCCAAGGACACCAATCCTGTTTTATCTTCTTTTAATAAGGAATGTGGATAGTAGTTACTTGAACGTCATAGTTCTTCATTGTTTAATACTTCATTGTCAAACCACCAAATGTCTTGAAGGATCAACACAAGTCTTCAAATTTCAATATTCTTTTGTCCAAGGTTCTCAATCTTTAGTCCTCCACCACTGACTGCATATGTTATTCCATTTCTGAAAGGTTTTCCTTAGTGCATTGCAGGTGCTAACTCCAAGTATAGAATAGGTCCAAGGATTACATTAGTTCCATGTTACAGGTCTGATATCTTTTACAAGTCTACAGGTCTAAGATACAACTGCATCGAGCCAGGTTTGCGCAGAGGGAGGATTGATGGTTCAAAAGTTTAAACGCTGCTCCAGAATTTATTACACTGCTCTAGAATTTATTACACTGCTCCAGAATTTAATATGCTTCTTAGAATTTAAAACGTTGCTCTAGAATTTATAATGCGACTTAGAATTTAAAACGCTACTCCAGAACTGAAATATCATTCCAAATATTAAACACTACTCCAAAATTTATAACTTTGCTCCATAATTTATAACACCGCTCAGAATTTACTGTGCTACTCAGAACTGTTCATGTGGTTCAAAAAGACTCTGCCTAGTTCTATTATGTATCTCATATGATGCGTAACAGCCGAGAAAAAGGATATCAAATGCTATTTTATTCTTCTTTGGTTCACGAGTTGTGAACTCGTTGACTTGTGTCTTCCATTTTATTTATATTACTGTATTTATCCACTTCGATGATGGAATAATAGAAACCAAGTTGTATCTATATAAAGTATGGCTATCATATGGTCAGCCGACATCAAAAAGGTTAAAGCCGACTTGTACAGTGGATCCATTTAGTTTAGCGTATATTTTTCCATCGATGTATCACTTTGGAAAATTTTTATGCAAGGTTTATCCAGTAATGCCTAATTATGATGAGAGTAATTACGTGTGGATTACGGTGGTTTCGTGAAGCATTCATTCCTTTTTCATTTATAATTTTCTATTGCTTTTTATTATCTTATATGTATTTCTAGGATTTATAATCTATGAATTTGGTATATGTTTTCAGAGCTTTAGGTATTTAAGGTTTAGAGTTATACGTGCTTCTATGTGCATTTAGACAATCCTAGAGATTCAGGATTAGGGTTTTACTAGGGTTAGGGTTAGGACATAATGGAATTTGGGTTTTTCTCAAGGAGTTAGTGGTAGCTTGAAAAGGGTTTTCTTTATATATATGAGTTATTCGTAGAGTTCCATGGGCATTAGACAAGGGAATCTTGAAACTGAGGCTTTAGGGAATATGTGTCATCTTCATAGTGTAATGGCAACATCATGTATCACAAGAGTATTTGACATCTTCAACAATGCCATATTGACATCAATGACAACCTTGATTAACAATCTCACCCTTTTTCATTGATGGAAATATTGTTTCCCTTCCAACATTCTCTCCCGCTTTGACATCAATGGCAATGGGGTGCCCATGAGCTCCCCCTGTCATGATGCTCCCCCCAACATACTATACCCCTGTCATGCTACTTGATTTAATGTGATGCAAGAGAAATGACACCCATCTTTTGGCGAAGATACTCAAATTCTTCTTGTGGAAGGGGTTTTGTAAAGACGTCCGTAATTTTCTCTTTTGTATTGACATATTCCAACCTGATTTTATGTTCAGCAACTTGTTCACGGAGAAAGTGGTATTTGATTGGAATATGTTTGGTCCTTGAGTGCATCACTGGATTCTTTGACAGACTGATAGCACTAGTATTGTCACAAAAAAATAGTAATTGGTTGCATAGTTTCTACGTTGACATCCTTTAGGGCTTCCTTCATCCATAGAATTTGTGTACAACAATCAGAAATGGCTATATAATCAGCTTCAGCTGTAGAAAGAGATATAGATGATTTATTTTTGCTGAGCCAAGATACAAGAAAATCTCCCATAAAGAATGCATTTCCATTGGTACTTTTTTGATCATCCATGCTTCTGGCCCAATCAGCATCAGAGTAAGTTGTCACAATAAGAGTTGAACTCTTAGGATACCAAAGACCAAAATCAGTCATTCCTTTCAAATATCTAAGAATTCTCTTCACAGCTGCTAGATGGGATTGTTTAGGACTTGACTGAAATCTTGCTACCATTCCTACTACTTGCATAATATCTGGTCTTGTAGCAGTTAAGAATAGGAGAGCTTCAATTATTGACCTGTAAATAGTTGCATCTATGAGAGGGGTATCATCATCTTTGCTTAATTTACAATCTGTGGTCATCGGTGTGCTCATAGGTTCACAATCTTCCATCCCATATCTTTTGAGCATGTCTTTAAGATACTTTTCTTGAGATATAAACATGGATGTAGAGGTTTGAGATATTTGTAGCCCAAGAAAGTAAGACAACTCACCAATAATTGACATCTCGAATTTTTTTGACATATTTAGAGAAAATTCATGGCTCATTTCTTCATCATTGCTAGCAAATATTAGATCATCAACGTAAACAAGAGCGATCAGAAGTTTTTCCTTGTCCATCTTCATGTAGAGATTGCTACCTGCCACTCCATTTTTGAAACCCTCTTGTTGTAAATAGTGATCCAACTTTGCATACCATGCTCTAGGGGCTTGTTTTTATCCATACAAGGCCCTTTTTAGCTTGCATACAAAGTCTTTTCCTTCAGCAAGATCAAATCCTTCTGGTTGCTCCATGTAAACTTCTTCCTTGAGATCTCCATTCAGGAATGTTGATTTTGCATCCATTTGATAAACCTTGAATCATTTTGAGAAAGTAAATGCTAAAAAAATTCTTATGGCTTCCATTTGAGCTACTGGTGCAAAGGTTTCTTCGAAGTAAATTCCTTCGATTTGCGAGTATCCTTTGCAGACAAATCTGTCTTTATTTCTGATGATTTTTCCATCTTCATTCATCTTGTTTTTGAATACCCATTTTGTTCCAATTATATTTTTATATTTTGGGCGAGGTACCAGTTCCCAAGTCTCAATTTTTTTGATTTGAGACATTTCTTCTTCCATGGCCTTTATCGAATAAGGATCTTTGCTTGCTTGAGAAAAATTTTCAGGTTATATTAAAGATATAGAGACACATCATCTTTTCTAGGGGTGCTTATCATCCTTCTTCGAGTTTGGATTCCTTCATCTATATTTCCGATGACATGTTCTTCTAGATGATATTTTTGAACAAAATTGACCTTGGAGGGAGTTTGTGAAGATTCATTTTGAGGTTCTTCATTCTCCTCTTCTTTTTCAGGTTCTTCTTCTTCACTTTGTTCAAAGAAAGGCTCAACTTCATGATCTTCAATTCATTTTTCTGGAAGGCCTTCATCAATATTCACATCAATGCTTTTTGCTATTCTTCATAGATGATAGTTGTAACATTTGTAAGCTTTGCTCCTAGTGGAGCATCCAAGAAATATTCCTTCGTCAACTCTAGAATCAAATTTACCTGGTGAGTCATCATTTATTTTTACGAAACATTTGCTTCCAAAAACCCTGAAATATTTTATTGAAACAAGTCTTCCTTTCCATAATTCAAAAGGAGTCTTTTCATTATTTGTTCTTAGTTGAGTTCGGTTTAAGGAATAAACTGCGGTGCCAACTGCTTCTCTCCAAAATTTTGGTTGCAAATTGGCTGCTACTAGCATTGTCCTTGCCATTTCTTGAATGGTTTGATTTCTTCTTTTAACTAATCCATTTTGCTGGGGTGTCCTAGCAGTAGAGAGTTCTCTTTCGATTCCATTCTTTTTACAGAATTCATCAAACTCTTTTGATGTGAATTCTCCTCCTCTATCCGTTCTAAGACATTTAATCTTAGAATATTTCTCATTCTCAATGAGAGCTTTAAGAATCTTAAAACATTAAAATCCTTCGGATTTATATTTTATGAAACATATCCACATCATTCTAGTATAGTCATCAACAAATAGAGAAAATTACCTTTCACCTTGAAGAGTTGGAGTTCTAGTTGGCCGACAAAAATTTACATGAATGATTTCCAAAGGTTTTGTTGTTGAGAACTCCTTAGTTTTGTGGCTAGTTTTGGTTTTCTTTCCATGTTGGCATGGACCACATAAACTTTATTTGGTTTTCACATTTTTGGAATATCCCTTACTGCATTAATATTGCTAATGTTGACTAGCTTATCAAAACTTGTATGCCCCAATCGCTTGTTCCATAAACAACTTTCATCTGTTTGACTTAAGTAACATTTATCTTCTTGGATTCTACTGAGTATGTAAACATTATCTGGTGTTCTTTCTCCTTTCACCACAAGTTCTCCCGAGGATGAGTCTCTTATTTCACATTTTTTTGTACTAAAGACAACATTATGTCCTTGGTCACAAATCTGGCTAACACTTAAGAGATTGTGTTTGAGCCCTTCTACCAGCAAGGTATTTTGAGCCTTTCCTAGTCCATTAACAAGGGTAGCTGTTCCTTTTCTAGTGATTTTAGTGGATCCACTTCCAAAGGATACATTTCCATTTTTCTTGTTCAATGAGATAAAATTCCTTTGGTCACCTGTCATATGTCTTAAGCATCCATTATCCACGAACCAATAATTTTCTTCATTATGAGCACATAGAGCTAGGCCACATTTATCAGTTTTGAGATTTACGTTTTTAGCTTTCTCCCTTTTGAGAGGACAATTTTGTTCATTATGATCATAATTATCACATAATGAGAAAGACGGATCAAACTTAGCAAAGGGATCAAAGGAATTTTAAGTTTTTATTTGTCCTTTCTCTTTAGGACCATGTAGTTGGTTTGTTTGATTATTCAATCATGGTGCTTCATTCTTATGAGCCTTGCAATGTTTAGCTTGATGCCCAAAGTTTTTACAATTGTAACAATGCCCAATAAAAATAGTTTGGTACCTATTTTAGTATCCATAGCTTGAACCAACATTCTTCCTTAGAGTTTCTCCTTCTTCAATTGTTGGTTTTGAGATGGGACTTTGTTCCCGACGAGATGAATTTTCTTCTTTTGGATGGCAAGAGAGTACATCAGCATAAATTCTAGCATTATTCTTTGTACTTGATGATTCTCCTTTGAAACCAATTCCAGACTTGTCGTGTCGAGGTTTTTGAGTATTAAGAATGTTGTCAAGAGATAGAGAGCTTTTCCAACTCCTTTTGACTTGCTCTAATTCCTTTCTTAGAGATACTATTTCAACTTCATGTTTTTCACAGATATCATCCTTCTCTTTTAGGTTAATGTTCAAGAAGTCTTCCCTTATTTTTGCTTCCTCTCTTTCTATTTTGAGAGAAATTATCTTCTTTTGTAGATTCTCATTTTCTTCAATGGAATTCATTAGAAAACTATCCATGTTTCTTTCATCTTCCAGTTATGAGTCACCATCATTTGCAAATTCCATGAATAACTTTTCTTTGCTTCCAACATAATTACTTTCCTCATCTGATTCATCATCTCTTTCTTTGTGATGACGCATATTTCTTGTTGATTTCTTTTTGATGACTATAAATTCATCTTCATCGGACTCATCTTGTTTGGAGAATAAGTTCTTCTTATTAAACCATTTCTTTTTGTACATCATCCTTTTAGAGTCCTTTTTACCATGGTCACTATCATGTTTATAAGGACATTTTGCAGCATAATGACCTATTCTTCCATAATTGAAAAAAATAAGAGGGTACTTACCTTTTAGCTTAGATCCCCTTTTTGTTCTTCGTACAAATTGAGCTAATTCGTTTTCAGTATCAGATTCATCATTGTTGCAATTCCATCCTTTTCCTTCTTTTGTAGATCTTGAGGCTTTGAAGGCTGCTTCTTTGAAATTTGGACTCCCTTTCCTCATCTCATAGGCAATGAGAAGTCCATGGAGTTCATCCATCTTGAGAGTATCTAGATCCTTAATTTCTTCTATGGCACTTAATTTGGAGTCAAATCTGTCAGGAAGCGATCTCAAGATTTTTTGAACAATGGTGCTTTCTTCAATATTTTCTCCTAGTCCTCTAAGAGAGTCAACCACTTCAGCTACTTGGAGGAAATATGATGCAATGTCTTATTAATCATCCATTTTCACACTCTTGAATTGTCTTCTATAGGTTTGAATCATTGCCTTCTTGACTTTGGAGTCCCCATCATATAGAGAAACCAACTTATCCCATACTTAGTCCCCATCATATAGAGAAGCCAACTTATCCCATACTTCTTTGGCTGAGTCACAGTTCATGACTTTCGTAAACTTGGAATCGGTAATTCCACTAATGATGGAATTTAAAGCTTTGGCATTATCAATAGGCTCTTCTTTAATCTTGATTAGTTGGAAGATTGGCGGGAGCTTTGTACCCATATATAATAATAGTGCCATACTTCTAGACCAAGAGACATTAGATAATAGGACATCCTCTTTTTCCAAAAACCAAAATTTGTTCCATCAAAGATAGGTAGTTTCCCTGTTGCTTCCATTTTCTTCATTGTGCCTAAGAATCCTTCTTCCAGTTGTTAGGCTAATATTGAAGAAGCTGGCGCTGATACCAATTGTTGAAAATACTGAGAGGGGGGTGCATAAGTATTTCTTTTCAATTGTTAATTTTTCCAGTTAGATTCTTCACAATTAAAAACCAAAGAGGTGTATAATAATGATATTATTAAGGATTAATAAGAACTTCAGTCCCTTATCAAAATAATTGAGTAAAACATATGTGTGAGGGCACAAACCCTTCAATGAATTAGGCACCAACCTGTTGCCAAGCACCAACTTGGACTTTGATGAGGCTTCGACCTCTAGGGCTTCGACCCTATCTTCTCAAGGCACCAACCATGTGTTTAGGAGCTCCTACTCCAAGGACACCAATCCTGTTTTATCTTTCTTTTAATAAGGAATGTGGATAGTACTTACTTCAACTTCATAGTTCTTCATTGTTTAATACTTCACTGTCAAACCACCAAATGTCTTCAAGGATCAACACAAGTCTTCAAAGTTCAATATTATTTTGTCCAAGGTTCTCAATATTAATTCCTCCACCACTGACTGCATATGTTATTCCATTTCTGAAAGATTGTCCTTAATGCATTGTAGGTGAAAACTCCAAGTATAGAACATGTCCAAGGATTACATCACTTCCATGTTACAGGTCTGATATGTTTTACAAGTCTACAGGTCTAAGCTACAACTGCATCGAGCCAGGTTTGCGCAGAGGGAGGATTGACGGTTCCAAAATTTAAACGTTGCTCCAGAATTTATTACGCTGCTCTAGAATTTATAATGCTACTTAGAATTTAGAACACTGCACTAGAATTTATAACATTGCTCCAGAATTTATAATGCTGCTTAGAATTTAGAATGCTACTCCAGAACTGAAATACTATTCCAAATATTAAACGATGCTCTAGAATTTATAACGCTGCTCAGAATTTAGAACACTGCTCCATAACTGAAATACCATTCAAAAAAC
Source organism: Pinus albicaulis (assembly GCA_034641835.2). Classification (NCBI taxonomy): domain Eukaryota; kingdom Viridiplantae; phylum Streptophyta; class Pinopsida; order Pinales; family Pinaceae; genus Pinus; species Pinus albicaulis. The sequence goes on from CM076570.1 coordinate 204,644,597, forward strand.
AATTCACACTGCCTCAAACCCAAGTTCACATGGTTTGAAAAGACTCTTCCTGGTTCTATTATGTATTTTAGATGATGCATAACAACCAAGAAAAAAAATATCAAACGTTGTTTTATTCTTCTTTGGTTCACGAGTTGTGAACTCATTGACTTGCATCTTCCCTTTTATTTCTATTACTACATTTATCCACTTTGATGATGGAATAATAGAAACCAAGCCATATTTATATAAATTATGGCCGTCATATGGTTAGCTGACATCAAAAATGTTAAAGCCGACTTGTACAATGGAGTCATTTAGTTTAGCATATATTTTTCCATTGATGTATCACTTTGGAAAAATTTTATGCAAGGTTTATTCAGTGATATTTTTCCATCGATGTATCACTTTGGAAAATTCTTAGCCTCCAGACAACCTTTCTTACTTGTGCAATCCCTTATGGTAAATATCCCTAAAAGATAGGAATTTTTTCCTGCCTTGACTGCATAAGTATCATGGGAACTCCAATGAGTGTTTGGTTGCAAGTGTGAAAGCCAATAATCCTACAACTGATAGTCAACTTCCCTTTCACCTAGAAATCAACTGGGTCTCCACTGGATCAGACATGCATGCAGCTAATAATAGTAAATCGTCATTTTTGTGTGAGATAACATATTGTGAATTAATTAATGTTTAATTCACTAGATCTCTCACTAGTGTATCTTCTGTTACAACTAGCACAACTGAGTTTAACTCACTTAATTGAGTTAAATTGATTTACAACTTGCACCAACTCATGCAGCACTACACTTCAAACTCTATTACAACTAGAATTACTCTTCATTCGACACCAACAATCTCTAAGTTGAAATCCACTAGCTAACTATATTTATCACTTTTAGTTAACTCATTCATGTCCACATTGAGAATAGATTACAGTTTAATGTCAATCTTAATTAAGGGATAACAAAAATATACATGCACCCAAAAATGGCACTGTGGGCCCCACCCTAGTCTGGCTGCTTAATGAAACCAGGTGTTGAATGCAACCAGGTGCTTAATGCACTAGGCGTGGATGTTGAATATTTATTTACAAATGATGCTCTCCTTCTATTTATATGAACCTCTCCTAAGTTTGAATGGTGTAATTATCATAATTAAGCCCCTAATAAATATTTTAATGTGAAAATGACAACCACATTGGTGACAATCCCACCAAATACCTCAAAATTGTAAAACTATCCTTCCTAATAAGGAGGAAATGATAAAATAATGGTGCAAAAGGGTTGTTGGAAGGCTAATATAAGTCCTCCATGTTCCACGATGAAGAGGAGGGCTCTCAAAATGATGGCCAAGTGGGTCACAACCCCTTGGTTTCCAAGAAAAACATATGTGGTGCTTCCAAGTGTCAAAGGGAAAAATCAATGGTTTCATGGTCTCCAACTAGATAAAACATGTCGATGCTCCATCAATAAGGGCTATAATGATGACACATTCCCTCCCATGTCTCTCTGAATGAGACAACACCCCATCTGGGCCTTGGATCAACTTCCAAGTGTCAAGTATAAGTATGTGGCTGACTAGGAGTTATGGTCTAAGTGCATCATCATCTCTTTATAGCTAGGGCATAGGAAAGAAATTTGTGGCATTGAAGAAGCTAATGATGTGATGATAAATGCTCTGTTGTGGAGGAGGTACATGGCTCTAAATCCTCACCCTACAAGTTCCATCATGACCCTCTAGTGGGCTCAGAACACATATAGGGAGACCAAGTACAAATGGATACCCACCTACAATCCTATATAATATCCAATTTGTCTCCTCACCTTCTAGTACAACAATTCATTAGTACAATTGAGTAAATAATCTTGCAAACAAGGGGAAAAATTAGACACTTCATAGTGGCATGCCCTTCCAAACAGGCTTTAGAGTGCACAGGTGTTACCAAGATCAATAAGAGAGGTTAATTAAGGACCCTATTAGGTGTTTCCAACCACTAAGGGAGAAATAGGTCCATGGTACATCCGTCAAATGGTAGGTGTCGTGTGAAAATATGGTGAAATAATGTGGGGCAATAACGAAGGATCCAAGCCACATGCCATGGTATAAGGGTAGCTATGATGGAGGAATCCTACACATTGGGTATATGCAGGTATATGGATGTAGGAGGGATAAATCGAGGTACATAAGTTACCCAAACCTTTTTTTTTCCACTCCTTTTCATATGCAATTTTCCTTTTGTTTTTTTCTTTTCTTTCTTTTAATTGCTCTGGTCTCCAGGGAATCAGTTCATGATATGTATGATAAATCAGTGAATACCCCTTTAATTTTGGGTATTTCATCACCCATTAGGGGTTTGGAAATTCAAGGGTTTCTAAATGATGCAAGGAACACTCATAGGGGCCCTAGGAATGAAGGTGATGGCCATAATGATAAGGGGTATAACTCATGTTTGGGATTTTCCCACATGCTAAATTATTATGTCTGAGTCATATTTTACATTTTATGGTACATGTATTGTTTTAAGTGGCCAAACAATGATTTTGACTTTATTTTTAGTTGCATCAACCTTTAGGGAAAGGTTCTAGGCCTGACCCAAAGTATGGAAAAGGGTATGGGAAGGGTAACTCCTTGTGGATCCAATGGAAAAATGTGGACCCATATATGAAAAGGAGTTATAATGAGTGGAGGGAAGTGAGATATATGGTATTGGGAAGTAGAACCACAAAACTAAAATCAAGGTTTCCCATGTAGTGCCACTCCTAAAGCTAGTATCCACTAGAGGAGATCTCACGGGATTAGGTTGGGACAAGGGAACAATCCAAGCTTATTGTTTATGCCAAATCCGCCCACTATTCCATGTCCAAACATGTCAAAAAAAATCAACCATAAACACCCAATTACATAACGAAAATTCATACCTTCGAGGTTCGAAGGAACACCTTCAAACATACAATCATAAGAAATGGGTGAGGGCACATAGTGGTTGGATCAGACAGTGGAGAATGGTGGCAAATCGAGTTATCTAGTGGCTGCAAGGGGTTGTTGGATACTAATTGAAGTCACATCTAGGAGAAAAATTATGTTATAGGGGTCACCCACTAGTGGTGGATAAAAAACCAATTGAATTTAGGCTAGTTTTTGAGTGGTTGATTTTGTGACCCCAATTCAGGTCCTAAAATCACATATGTAATTTTATCTTGTTTGAAATTTGATAGTCCATTAGCCAAAGATCTTAGAAGTTTGGACCCTTCCTCCATTGAAAAGGTATCTTGAGTGGTTGAAAGTGTCTCAACCTCTTTCCCTTTTGTGAAATATCCCATTAGATCCAAGTGTTGAACTTGAGAGATATGATACCACTTCTAACACACACCCTTATCTAACGAGAGGTGGTTACTATATTACCCAACTCTCATTGCATGGTTACAAGAATGGGGTAGTTTTTTTTTTTTCTCTTTTTTTATCTTCAAAAGCAATATTATTCACATTGATCAATAGTCAACTTAGACTACATCAATGTTTACTACTATTTTTACTCGTATATTCTCACAAACCTTCATCTAGATGTTTTATCACAACAAATGGCTTCATAAACTAGCATGAACCTGCAAATCATGAAATTTAATGTATATGACAACTTGGGAAAATTACTTATGTGGAAAATTCCATGTCCTCGAAATAAGTGATAAAACACACAAAAATCCATGATATGAGAGAGTAAATCTCATGAGGGAAATCTTATTGCACCCGAAATCATAGTATACTTTTCTCAACATAAAATAATTAATTGCAACCATATAGACAAACCCTTTATAATAACAACAAAAGCACTCAATTTTGTACACTCTTACTCATGTCACAAGGAAAATACCTTAGAAACACATATGACACTTCAGTAGTTAGGCGGGATATACATATTGATTGAGGAAAAATTGGTATTGTTTCAAGATTGTTGAACCCCAATCCCAAGTACAATTGTATAAGGACAAGTTCAAGTGGAAAATCCAATTTTCAAAACAATTAAAATCGACATTCCGTCACTCTATTCAAATATAAAGTTACAAAATTATGTTATTGGAAATAGAAAACATAATATTTGATTATACTTCAAGGAGACAGTAAATCAAGTAGGGTAAACTTGCCCTGAATATATTTGTAAAATTGATTGTGAAATTATTTAAGTAAATGGACGAGTCTGTTAAACAAATTGTCATTTCTGTTAGTAGAATATTCCTTCCATTATGCTTGCATCCTACATACTCCAACATATCTACTCACTAATCGATTTCTCCCCAAAAAAGAGATGATTGTATATTCAAAATTATCACTGACAGATATTATTTTCATAGTTCCCCGATTTATATTATTTAACTACCAAATATGATATGGTGAAGTATAATTTTCACTTCTGCCCTTCTTGGAGGTTTGAGTGCTCTTTGGCAGGTTGTTCTATCCAAATTAGAATAACACCTTGGTTATTATGGTTTCCTTCTAAAAGAATCAACCCTCTAGTCGTTCAGTATGAATCTTGAGTTAGGAATTTGTTACAGTTATGTGAATCATAAAGCATTTCACATGGGGTACAAAATCCAATGACACATTCCACAACCTCCACCCACAATCCAACTTGCATCCTAGTTTACGTATGCAGACATAAATAGGAAGGATTATTACAATCAAGAGTTGCAATAATAACTCAAGTTTAGACAGGTTGAGACTAATGTCTATATCAATTCAAGATGTTGGAGCTTCACAACTTTAAAGTTCCATTTAGACCTAGGTGTAAGATTATTTTGGGCTAGATTCCATATCCAGAGTACCCAAGTTATCATGAGGGATTAAAACACTATTACATGAATAATTGATGAACCATCCCACCCCTACACCTCTTGGTGCAATGAGATCTGAGTTGGGTATGTATATTTAAAATTATAGTCATTTTTATCTGTCAATATTCAAAAATATTATTTAGAATTAGGTACATGTTTCCCATGCGCTCGAATTGATTTCAGTTCGAATTTGGATTATTACATAGTGGGTACACAACCAATACTTGGGATTCTAAAATGGATGACCTTGTTGTCATACAAGGGCACCTCATCTCCCACTTCATGACTGTGATTTTATGCACACCTTACAAATACAAAACTATGTGACATGAGAATTGAAATCACAGATACAATCATGCCTTTCCTATCCATCATCATCGACACTCTAAATATCATGAGAACTAAACCAAGATCTAATAACAACTAGAGTGGAAGCAAGGTATTCAGGCCTTGAAAATGGCGTGTGAACATTGGTCAAAACCATGTGCGAATTGATTCGAAAAAAATATCGCATTTTGAGAGGCACTAACATCAAAATTTTCCCCTCTTCCCAACACATCTAGTGAGAGTTTGGTCTGATTTACAAATAGAAATTTAATATCTAAGATCTGCAAATCACAATTTTGATGACGACCATACAACTACTGATTGTAGAATATATGAAACTTAACAAACAACCTAAAGACAACAACTCAAATTTGAGTTTACATAATTTACCATGGTTGTATGGATACTAGTGATCACATTCAAAGTTGCTAATGCACCAAAACAGATGAATGATGTATCAAGAGGTTTTTTGGGTTATTTTTTCATTATGGATTGGGATATCATTCTCCTCTACAAAAAAATATGAACATTGTTTTTATAATAGATCAAAGTTGTAAATACTTTTTTGTTAGACTCCTCAGGTTGTTGCTACTCATGAGTCTTGCAGAGATAATAGTTATACAGTCTCGCTTTCCATAAAAGTATTTTTGAAGTAGACCTAAAATTTTTGTAGATTAATATTGGAAAGAACTTTGTAGACCTATCTTGGAGACGTTTTGTATAAGTATTTGAAGTTTTTGATGGAGGCTTGAAGCAATATTAAAGCCACCTTTAGGGATTGAAGCAAAGTGAGAGGGTTTTATCCCTAGAGGATTCTAGTTCCCATACAAGGTTGAAGCCTTGTGAGAAACTAGGTTGGAGCCTTGATTAAGATTTGAGGACTGGAGTTCTCATACAAGGTTGAACCCTTGTGAGAGAATAGGTTGGAGCCTGGATTTGTAGTTTAAGATTAGATTCCTCATCATTTCCATTAATAATATTATTTTCTTGTTGTACATTTTGTGTTTTGGTTTAACTCGTGATCTTAATTGGCATAGTATAACAATAGTAAATAAATATTGATCCCCCCCACCTCTCAATATTTCCAACACTATCACACATTACAATTTTTCACCTTGTAATATTTTTATTGACATGCTAGAAGGAACTTTTACAATGCAATGTTGTTTTTGGTAATCTTGTTGTTTATGATAGAAGGAAATCTAGAACATGTTATAGTTCCTTCACCTTGGAATTTTGTTATTAGAAACATGCTTTTGTTTTTGTTAAAAATAAATATAGCATGCACTAGATTTCTTTCGGTATGCAATGTTTGTGTTGGTAGTATGCTTGTATTTGTGCTACATGTAAATCTAGCATGCATTAAATTTCTTTCATATTGCAATGTTTTTATTGGGAATGTGCTTTTGTTTGGGTTATAAGTTGTGTTAGATTTCTTTTGATTTGCAATGTTGTTTTTTTCAATTTGGTTGTTTATGTTAGAAGGAAATATATCACGTGTTATATTTCCTTCACCTTGGAAATTTTCTTATTGGAAATGTGCTTGTGTTTGGGCTGGAAATTGTGCTAGATTTCTTTTTCTCTATAATATTGTTGTTGCCAATTTGGTCGTTTATGATAGAAGCAAATATAGCACGTGTTATATTTCCTTCACCTTGGAAATGTGCTTTTGTTTTTGTTAGAAGGAAATATAGAATGCGCTATATTTATTTTTGCATCCAACATTGTTGTTGGTAGTATGCTTGTATTTGAGATACATGTAAAGCTAACATGAATTAAATTTATTTTACCTTGTGATGTTGTTATTGGAAATGTGCTCATGTTTGGGACAGAAGTTGTTCTAGATTTATTTTTTCATGAAATGTTGTTGTTGGAAATATGTTTGTGTTTATGTTGGAAGAAAATATAACATGCTATATTTTTTTCACCCTGGAATGTTGTTGTGTTCTTGTGTTTGTACTATGCATAAATCTAGCCCATGTTATATTTTATTTACCTTGCAATGTTGTTATTGGAAACATGCTTCTATTTTGGCTCGACATAAATCTAACATGCACTAGATTTATTTTTCACTACAATGTGGTTGTTGGAAATATGTTTTTGTTTGTGCTAGAAGTAAATCACCCATGTGCTAGATTTCTTTTATCTTTAAATGTTGTAATGCTCTTTTGTCTTTTCTGGAAAGAAATCTAGGAGACATTATATTTCTTTCACCATTCAATGAGTTTCTTGACAATGTGGTTGTATATGTGTTAGAAGGAAATCTAGATTGCACTATATTCCTTTCACAATGCAATTTTGTTCTCAACAATTCAATTGTTTGTGCTAGAAGGAAATCTAGCATGCGTCATATTTCCTTCAGCTTAAAATGATGTTATTGGAAATGTGCTTGTGATTGTGCTAAAAGTAAATATAGCATGTGCTAGATTTATTTTTCCCTAAAATTTTGTTGCTAATATGTTTGTGTTCATGCTATACGAAAATCTAGCATGCACTATATTATTTAACCTTACAATGTTGTGTGCTTGTGTTTGTGCTAGAAGGAAATCTACCACACATTGGATTTATTTTGTCTTGCAATGGTTTTTTGGAAATATGCTTGTTTGTGGTAGAAGTAAATACAATACGTGATATGTTTCTTTCACCCCGACAATATTGTTATGTTCTTGTGCTTGCGATAGAAGGAAATCTAACATGCATTAGATTCCATTCACCTTGCATTGTTGTTATTGGTGACACATTTGTGTATGGCATATAAGTACAAATAGAACATTAGATATCTTTCACCTTGCAATATTTTTACTATAAATATGCTTATGTTTGTGATAAATGAGAATATAACATGATATAGATTTCTTTTACCCTGCAATATTGATGTTGGAAATATGTTTGTGTGTATGGTGGAAATAATTCTAGCATGCACTAAATTTATTTTTCAATGAAATGTTGGTATTAGCAACGTGTTTTTATTTGTGATAGAATAAATTATAGTATACAATATATTTCTTTCACAATGCAATATTTTTGTTGTCTGCGTGCTTGTATTTGTGCTAGAAGGAAATATAACATGCATTGGATTTCTTTTGAAATGAAATATTGTTGAAAATGTTCTTTTGTTTGTGTTAGAAGGAAACCTATCATGTGTTGGAATTCATTTTCCCTAGAATTTTATTTTTGGCAATGTGCTTAGGTTCGTGCTAGAAGTAAATCAAGCATGGGCTATATACATTCCACCCTGGTTTTTGGCAATGCGATTATGTTTTTGCTAGAATAAAATCTATAATGTGTAAGATTTATTTTACTTTGAAATGTTTTTGTAAGTAATATGCTTCTATTTATGCTAGAAGGAAATTTAGCATGTGGTGGATTTCATTCATCTTAGAATATTTTTGTTGGAAATGTGCATGTATTTGTGCTAGAAGGAAATGTAGCATGTGCTAGATGTATTTGACCATGTAATTTTTCTTCTAGAAATGTGTTTATGTTTGTAGTAAAATAAATGATATTGATTGTTATCTTTCATTTGAGGTGCAATGTTTTTGTTGTTGGAAATGGGATTTTACTTGTGATAGAAGGAAAGCTAGCAAACATTATCCTTCCTTCATAATTCAATGTTGTTATTATAAATATGTTTGTCGTTATGCTACAAGGAAGGCTATCATATGTTAAATTTCCTTCATCTTGCAATGTTATTGATGAAAATTTGTTTTTGTTTGTGATAGAAGTAAATCTTGCATGTGTTAGATTTTTTAAGAAATGCAACATTTTTGTTGGAAATGTGTGTGTATTTTTTTTAGAAGGAACTATAGAATGCACTAGATTTCTTTATTCTTGCGCCAAAAGGAAAGCTATCATTATTTCACCCTCGCCAATGTTAGTGCTCTGATATTTTTGTTGTCAGTGCATTTGCGATTATCCAAGAAGGAATAATAGTGATTTCTAGCTTTCCTCTAGGCAACATTACAATTATGCAACCAATGCTCTAGGGGTGACATTCTCTCAATAATCACAATGGTTAGAGTTATGGCTTTAGATGTGCCTTTTTATTGATTTTGGAATAATTTATGAAGATCGATGATAGTGCAAAATAATTTTATATAAATATATGTTGTTGTTGGAACTACATTTTTTCTTGATTTGGAACGAAAGATAATGGTATAACTTTCGTTTTGGCACAAATAAAATGATCAAATCATAATGATTTGATCCATGGAGAATAATCAGATCTTTATATAATTTTGAATTTTACGAATAAATGTATTATTGAGGTATAATTTTCTTTGATTCCAGTGCACATGTATGCAACTATAAAGTATCAAGCACAATTTTTTAAAATGTGTTATTTTTCTCTCTATTTTGTTGTATAGTTAAGAACTTCCGAAAACTATTTCACTAACGTCTTGATGCATAAGATACGACTCTTCATCGTCAACATAACTATTTAGGAAAAATAAAATCTGGACTTTTTGAGGACCTAGAGTTTAACATCCATATGTATCCATTATAAATAGCATGTCCTTAGATGTGTATAGGTAGGGAGTGCTATCATTGGAACTAAATATTTATAAAATTAAATTTCTTTACTTTTAGAATACAAATGGGAGTTATATATTATTTACAATACAAAAAAAAAAAATTGGAGAAAAACCTATAATTTTGCTTTCGATTATCAAGTTCAAACATAAAACATCATCACTATGTGAAATATAGATATAATTTCTCCTTATCATTGGGATTTTTATACGAAGTTAAAAACTACAGACAAAAGTATCTTCCTTGGACCTGGTGGACTCATCTAGAACAATATAAATCAAAGAATATAAATTTTCCCTTACATAAATTGAAGAATGGAAAGGGGCTTACTTGGAATTCATTGAAAGATTTACTTTCCTCTCGTCTTGTAATATCCAATCATAGCTTTGATTACTATAATTAGAACCTACACATACAACAATAACAATCCAAAAATCTATGACATCTATGTAGAATTATCCAATTATTTTATTCAATGGATTAGCAGAGAATTGAAACATATGAATGTAAAGATATACCCTTTGTATTAATATGAATAGGAGAGATTATACAACCAAGAATTGTAGTTTTTCTTATAGATATCTCCCTTAGTTGACTTGTCCTTCCTTGTCACAAAGCACACCTCAATTTCACCCTAATGCATGAAAATGATGAATCTCTTAGATTCAAGGCAAAAACATGAGGGCATGATCTGTCTCCAAAATCCAACCTTGATGTTGTAGATGGTTGTAAATTTATAGGAGAGTGTTGTAGTTTAGGAATTATTATCCATTTACCAATATAGGCTTGATATCCACTCTTGGTGGGAGGATGAGCTCAAGGGATAAGAGGTGAAATATCCAAGGTAGGATAAAATAGGATTTGAAGTTCTTATCCAAGATAAATTGTTAAAACAACTTTGGGAAGCTTATAGAAGAGGAAGCTCCAAGATTCTTTTTATTTTTCCTGAATTTATAGAATCAATGCACCCCCAACAAGGGACAACTTGTTGTTAATCAGTGTTGGTGCATAATGGAGAAACCTATCATTGAACCCAGGTATCTAAAGGTCTAGCATGTGTTATGCCTTAAAATCATTGATTTGAATCAGTCATACCAAGAAAATCAGGTATTTGGAAGACTCATGATTAGGGATTTGTGTAGGGATGATGACAAGGTGTTCATGAATGTTGATTGATAAGGTTTGTATACCTATTTACTATATGTGACAAAATGGAAAATAAAATATTCCCCCCTAAAGAGAAAAGTAAGAAACACTAGCTGATTACTGAATCACTTTACCTTGTGACAAATTCAGATCAAGAAAAATTGGTCAAGATCATCATATGTTACAATAAATTTTCATCATTATATCTTTATTGAGGAAGGCATAACCATGCTCACCACATAAGCTAACATTACATGTATAATGATAAAAAATTGTGTCCAGTAATGAAAAAGTGTGGATCCATGATTGGATGATTGTATGATTATATCCATCATGTTTTCTAATCTTGCATTAATCCTGTTCATCATTCCTATCGACTTGTTGGGATTTCTTGCACTTAGGGAAATAATTTAGAGCCTTGGGGCTCTCAAAAACTAAAAACAATTGCATTAAATGACAAAATGGATGCATGAAAATAAATAGGAAGGTTATAGCTCCTACCTAGAAGTGATGACGCTCTAAATTATCCTGTGGATTGGGCACAATAAGCCGCAAAATATTGGGGGTAAAAAACACTCAAAACTCACTCTCGAAGAGTTAAAATGTTAAATGGTAAAAATGAATTACCTTTTTCTTATTTTATGGTAATCTTAATCAATATTTTTTTAATATTTTAACATTTTGACCTAAATGTGATTCAATTTTAACATGAAATTTTTATTTTTAATCTTTTGGTTGTATTTTGAGAAGGTTGACTGTTTTTTAATGAATTTTGATGATGTCTGAATTGAAACAAGCCATTTTGACCAAAGAGCATACTTTTATCCCTGTTTTTGGCTTTATAAACCTATGAATAAGGAACCCAATGGAGTCCTCTTTCAACTCTTTTCATACTCCCCAAATATGAAAATATTTTCGAGCACTTGTCTTTTTGAACTTGTTAAAGTAAATGAAAATGTGTCTACTCAAGATAAGTTTAATGCTTTTCTAGACTAAGATAGACTATTTACGAAAAAGGAATACCTTATTAAATCATGTCTAAGAGGTTCTCCCGAGTATTTTTTTCTACCTTTTCGGAATCAACAGACTATATACGAAAAATAAATCTTTGGATTTTTATTTTTTCCTCTTTTTCAAACTATCTAAACATGAAATTGGTAACTCCACTGGGGATAGAAGTATCTTCCCTAGACCTAGTGGATTTTTCTAGAAGAACAAAAAACAAATATTATAATGTTTCATTTAGAGAAATGGAATAACGGAAAGAAGATTACTTGGAATCTCTCACAAGCTTTAATCTCTTGTTAGCTTGTAAGCTCCAATTGTAGCTCTGATTTCTATAATTAGACCCTACACATGCAATCATAACAAGCATAATATCTACGACATCTATGTAGCATTATCCAATTACTATATTCAATGGATCATAAAAGCATTGAAACATATGAATGTAAACATAACATAACACATATAGGAAAATGGTATACTCTTTGTATTAATATGAATAGGAGATATGTTACAACCAAGAATATTAGTTGACCTTTTAGAGATATCCCTGAGTTGACTTGTCGTTCGTTGTAACAAAGAACACCTCAATATCACCCTAATGCATGAAGATGATGACTCTCTTATATTCAAGGTAGTTGCATGAGGGAATGATCAATATCCAAAATCCAACCCTGATGTTGAAGATGGCTATAAATTTATCCATTTAACAATCTAGGCTTGAGATCAACTCTTGATGGGAGGATAAGCTCAAGTGATGACAGGTGAAATATCTAAGAAAGGATTAAATAATATTTGAAGTTATTATCTAAGGTAAATGATTGAAACAACTCCAAGGTAAATGATTGAAACAAATCCTGGAAGCTTATAGAAGAGGAAGCTTTGGGATTCTTTTATTTTTCCTGAATTTTTAGTATCAACGCACCCCCAATAAGGGACAACCTGTTGCTAATCAACGCTAGTGCGTAATAGAGAAACATGTTGTTAAATGTAGGTATCTAAAGGGAAAGGGATAATTTCCCTTTAAAAGCACTAATTTCAAGTACTCATACCGTGAAACTTAGGGATTTGGAAGAGTCATGCTTAGGGTTTTGTGTATGGATGATGACAAGGTGTTCATAGATGTTGAATGATCTAGTTTGAATCCTATTGACCATATGCAGCACACTGGCCTATAATAAGGATTTTAGACATCTTTTATATCATCAATCATGGAATTTATTAGATTTTCCAAAGGACCATGTTTTGGTTCTTCAACTTCTACAAATTTATTATGATTATTATTCATACACATGCATCAATACTACAAGTGCCATTACTAAAGTTAAAAAGGGACTTGGTGGTTTGATATGAGTTGATTTTTTCATTCTACGATGTTATCTACATCTCTAATTGTGTGTTATTCATATATACTTTTTGTGTGATTTGTATGTAACGTACTTTTGTAGTAGGCAGTAGATGGTGGGGAACAATGTTTCATTGCATACAATATGACCACCATACTATTTAAATTATTGCACCTATATTAATTTTTTGAAATTTGTGTTTTTTCTAAAATATGAAATCACACTTTACATGATTTAGCCTTTTAATTACAAATTACGATTTAATTGTTGTTACATAATTGGTACATGCTACAATGGAAAACATGATTTTGGAAAAACGGGACTACGTTGATCTCCTTAATAATGATCAAGTCATTGGGCTAGGAAGTGTCGAATCTACAAAGACTGGAACTTATTATGTTGGAAGAGATGTTAATGTGGGTTATTTTATGATTTTGATAATTGATGTCACTCGAACACATTTGATTCATGAGGATGTTAATGAAGGCGACATACATCCATGTAAGATCATGTATTTTAGGCACAACATAGGTAAATAAAAATATTGAAGCATGTGTTAAGTATTATTGATAGTATAATAAATGTGCTTTTTTAGTAAATGTTAACATTATTTAAATTGATTTATAGGTGAAATTTTTATTTTCCATTTTCTACTGGAGATAATGTAGATCTTCTGCAGCATGGAGTGAATGTAGGTGAGGGCTCCATATTCAATATAGAGCTTGGACATAAAGTGCATGGAAAAATGGTAAAGAAAATATCCATAGTGATTGAAATTGAGAAAGTGTCAAAACATGATGCTCCTTTTCCACATCCAACGTGATTTGAGCAGACACTATGGGTGCATTGGAATCTTATGTTATTTGGAAATAATCAGATTTCGAACCTCACTGTCATGATCATTTTATAAATAATGCTAGGGCCCTATATTACTAGTGTATTCACTTATTTTTGTTAGTGTAGCCCCCTTATTGTTATTGTTGTACCTCTATAGTCCCCAAATTGTCATTATTGTGCCCCATAATATCCCACTATTGTTATTATTGTTCCTTTACATTATTATTTTTAGGTAGGCTAGGATTATATTGTGGCTCCATGGACTCATATATATAGAAAGGAGGTTATGTAATTTGTGTCACCCAAGAATTTTTCATTTATGTAATGTAAAGGAGGTTTACCCCTTGAAGTGGCTTATTTCTAAGGCGTTGATCTCTCTTTTCTTCTCTTTTGGGAAATGGTTTCATAAAATTTGGTACCAAAGCTTTGGATTCTAGTTTTTTGCTACTTCAAACATGTCATTGTTGAATTTTTGCTATAATATTTTTTTCTTCGAAGTTTCGAAAGCTAAAAAAATACCCATTTGGGAAAAAATCCTGAGGAACTTCTTGTAAAAATTTCAGATCTTGGTTCACAATATTTTTGGAGATATGATATGTGGTAGATAGATTTTTGGTAGACTCTCTAATTTAATCTCAAAGAGGTGACCTTTGGAAAATATTCATAACCCCCTCTCTGAGCATCAGATTGGAATTATGTAAAAAGTGATCGCAATTAAACGGATGGTAGTTTCATGTGGATCAATTTCAGAGGCGAAGGAAAAACCAGTGACACATGGAACATTGTGTAACTTCGATCTACTGAACCAGTCCATAATTAGGTCATTGTGGGAGATTGGGCATAAATTTGTCTTGAAGAATCCAAATCAGGTCAGACCTGTGGAATTGGAAAGAAAATTTAGAAGGCTACTAAAGGACTGAAGATAAAATCTTGTGGATCTGAAATTATAGAGATACATCAGTTTCAATATTGATCTCCTCAAAACCAAGAAAATGGTGTGTATTTTTTAAAAATGCATGTATTTTTTGAAAAATCACTTTGAAGTGATTCTAAGGGCATATTGAAGCATATATTTTAGTTTTGAGTTCTAAAATGCCCCCTAAAAAGAATTAAACACCCATTAAACCCTCAAAAGGCTCTACTATGGCTCATGAAGAGGAAGAAGTACAGCATGATATATCGAAATTAAAATACCAAGTGCAACAAATTTCGCTCTCGCAAAAAGAAACAAAAAATGAAATGGATGCTAAGATGGATGGCGTGGAAGCTAATATGGATGCTATAGAAGGAAACATGAAGGCTAATATGGATGGTTTGAAGAAAGATGTGGAAGCTAAGATGGAAGGCAACATAGAATATTTGAAGAATGACATGGAAGGTTTGAAGGAAGGTTTGGAAAAGTTACTACATTAAAATATTCCTAATGGCGAAAAGGTAGTAGAGGAAATTCATGATGAGAACAAAATAAATGTTAATCATAATTTCATAGACTCTAATATTGGATTTAAGACCCACCATATTCCAAAGATATATATGAGGAAGTTTGATGGAAAGGATCTGATAACTTGGATAATACAAATGGAGAAATAATTTGAGCTCCATAATACACAAAACACACACAAGGTACACATTTCAACTCTATATTTAGAACAAAATCATTTTGTATGATATCGATGGCTTTTTTCTCGTAAACCACTGGTCACTTGCTCAATTTTTATGGAGGAAATGATAGCACATTATGAGGATGCAAAGAACAACACCTTCTTTAGCCAATTGATAAATCTCAAAAAAGGGGGTTCAATGATGGAGCACATTGAGGACTTCCAAAAATTGAATATAAGGGTAAATAATATTCCAGAGGAACATAGGATTGATGTCTTCATAGGGACTCTAAAGGATAACATCCAACATGAGGTTTTCCTTTGGTAACCTGATATATTGGAGAAATCGTTTAGGTTGGAAAGAAAAATTGAAAGCAAAATTATGGCGACAAGGAAGCCTACCACTCACAACTATAAATATGGATGTGTTTCTTCTCCTAGACGTCCAAAACCTACAAGGTTGACACCACAACAATTGGAAGAGAAAAGAGAAAAATGGATTTGCTATAGTTGTGATAGAAAATACATTAAAGGTCATAATTTTTCTGAGAAGAAATTATTTTACACAGATTGTGAAGAGGAGGAAGAAAAGGAAAAAGAAACTTCAAAAGAAGAGGATATACAACAAGAACCAACCCTAGAGGAAGAATAAATGAATCTGACCATATCCTGTAATGCATTGGCATGAATTACCACTTCTCAAACTCTAAATATAGAAGTACATATCAAGAAGAAAATTGTAATAGTTCTTATTGATTCGGGTAGTACCCATAATTTTATTCATTGTAAGGTAGCCAAGGAATTGAATTTCTTCCTATACCCAACGCCAGAGTGTCAAGTGATGGTGGAAAATGGAGGAACTATAAATTTCTCTAGAAAGTGCCATAATATCAAGATAACCATGGGGAAATATGTGTTGAATATTCCAATTCTTTTCATTCCATTTGGTGGTGTTCATGTTGTATTAGGAGTACAATGGTTACAATATTTGGGGTAGTAGCTTTTAATTTTCAAGAAATTTTATTGAAAATTTTTTCAGAAGGAAAGGGAGTTGAATTAAGGGGTATCACAGGGTAGCCAAGAAAGGTAATAAGCTCTAATGTCATGACAAATATTTTTAAGAAATAACAACGAGGGATCATTGAACAATTATGCTCACTAGAAGTTCCAACATCAAAATCATCTATTTCTCCAGATCTCCAAAAATTCTTGGACAATAATTCCAAGGTGTTTAAAAATCCCAAAGGACTCCCCCCTATTCGTGATCATGATCATGATATTCATTTGATTCCAGGAATTTTTCCTCGAAACATCAGGCCTTACAGAAATCCTTTTGTCCAAAAGAGTGAAATTGAACGTATGATTGCATAAATGCTAGAGACTGGTATAATTAAACCTAGTCAAAGTTATTTCTCTACTCCAGTAGTATTGGTGCACAAGAAGGACGGATCATGGTGCATGTGTCTGTATTATATGGATCTCAATAGGCTCACTATTAAAGATAAATTTTCCATTCCTATGATTGATGAATTATTTGATGAATTACACGGAGAAATTTATTTCACCAATTTGGATCTTCATTCAGGATATTACCAAATTAGAATGAAGAATGAATAAATTCTGAAAACAACATTTTTAGCTCATTAGGGTCATTATGAACCTTTGTTCATGCCTTTTTGCCTTACCAATTCACTTTCTACATTTCAAGGGTTGATGAATTCCATTTTGAAACCCTTCCTTAGAAAATTTGTGTTAGTATTTTTTGATGATATACTAATCTACAACAACAATTGGAAGGATAATGTTCAACATGTTGACAGGGTGCTAAAACTATTGGAGGAGAAAAAACTATATGCAAAAATCTCCAAATGTTTCTTTGGAGTACAAGAGGCGGAATATTTGGGTCATACTGTATCTCATGAGGGTGTTAAGGTAGATCCTAACAAAATTAAATCCATTAAGCAATGTAAATTCCCCACAACCATAATGCAATTACGATGATTTCTTATATTAACAGGTATTATCGCAAGTTTGTTAAGAATTATGGGAGGATATAAGCACCTCTAACAAAATTGTTGAATAAAGATTCATTTTCATGGACTCATGAAGCAACTAAGGCCTTTGAACATCTTAAAGAGGCAATGTGCCAAGCACTGGTGTTAGCTACACTAGACTTCACAAAAACATTTATTGTGGAATGTGATGCCTTAGGAAATGGAATTGGTGTTTTTTTAATGCAAGAAGGAAGACCCATTGATTTTGAAAGTTGTCCAATCAAAGGAAAGCATTTATAGAAAGATATTTATGAGAAGGAAATTTTGGAAATACTACATGCACTAAAGAAATAGAGATGTTACATAATGGGAAGAAACTTGAAGGTAAAAATTGATCATAATAGTCTTAAATCATTTTTGTAACAAAGACAATTTCCAGAAGAGCAGCAAAAATGGGTCACAAACATGGTGGGTTATGACTTTGAAATCATCTACAAAAAAGGGAAGCTAAAAGTTGTTATAGATGCACTGTCAAGAAAGGATGAAGATGTGGAAGCATTTCTTTGTGCCATTTCCATTAACCAACAAGATTGTATAAACAAAGAAAGGGAGGAATAGAAAAATGACGAAGAAGTATGGATACTCATTCAAAAGTTGCAGCAAGATCCCAGTACATATGATACATTTAGTTTGAAAAATTACTCCTTATGGTACAAATATCGCTTACATCTTTGTAAGAATTCCCAACTAAAACAAAATATTCTTTTGGAATTGCACACCTATCCCTTAGGAGGACACTTGGAATTTTTTAAAAATTACCACTGGGTGAAAAAAGAATATTTTTGGGATGGCCTTAAATTTGATTTTCAAAAGTTTATGGTAGAATGTTTGGTTTTCCAGAAAAATAAAGTTGAGACAATTAAGACATTGGGTTTGCTACAAACTTTATTCATTCCAAATCAACGTTTGGAGGAGGTTTCAATGGATTTTATCACAGGTTTACCTAAGTCCGAAGGAAAGAGTGTCATCATGGTGGTAGTTTATAGACTTACCAATTATTCACACTTTTGTGCATTATCTCATCCATTTAAAGCGAGTGCAGTTGCTACTGCATTTATGGAAACAATTCAAAAGCTACATGGAAACCCAAAGATTATTGTAAGCGATAGAGATCCCATTTTCACTGGAAATTTATGGATGGAATTATTTTCTTATTTGGGTACTCAAGTAGCTCATAACTCATCTTATCAACCTCAATTTGATGGGAAAACTGAGATAGTGAAGAAATGTTTGGAAGGATATATTTGTTGCCTTGTATCTGATAAAAAAACACAATGTGTCAATTGGTTACCTCGGCCTGAATAGTGGTATAACACTTCCTTCTACACTGCTGAAAAAATGACCCCATTTATGGAACTTTATGGATATCATATTTCATCCATCACATCATATTTAAGAGAAAAATCTAAGTTTCAAGTAGTGTAATATTACATCAAGCATCAATAACAAGTTCTCCAAATCTTAAAGGATAACCTAAATTTGGCACAAAATTGAATGAAACCACAGGAAAATCAACATCGCAGTGAGAGAAGTTTTGATGTAGGTGACTGGGTATTTTTACGGCTACAAGAATACAAAAAAATGTCCCTCAATCAAGGTAAGAAGGATAATAAATTATCACCAAAGTACTATGGTCCTTACAAGGTGTTGCAAAAGGTTGGTACTATGGCATACAAATTGGAGGTTACTGCATCTTCCCGAGTGCACCCAATTTTCCATGTTTCATGCTTAAAGAAGGTTATATGTGACAAAATTGTGGTTCAAAAAATATTGCCAGAACTTGATGAGGAAGGAAAAATCATATTGGAACTTGAAGCAGTCACAAAAACAAGAACTCGACAGCTATGAAATCGATCAATTTCAGAGTATCTCATCATATGGAATAACTTACCCATTGAAGATTCCACATCGGAGGATGATAATTTTATACAGAAGCATCCATAACTACTCAAGTGTTGAGGATAACACTTATTTGAAGGAGAGCGGCATGTTAGGGCCCTATATTACAAGTGTATTCTCTTATTGTTGTTAGTGTAGCCCCCTTATTGTTACTATGTACCCCTATAGTCCCCATATTGTTATTATTGTGCCCCATAATAGCCCACTATTGTTATTTTTGTGCCCTTAGATTATTATTTTTAGGTAGGCTAGGATTATATTGTGACCCCATGGACTGCTATATGTAGAAAGGAGGTTTTTTCATTTGTGTCATCCAAGAATTTTTCATTTATGTAATGTAAAGGAGGTGGTCCCCTCAAAGCAGTTGATTTCTAAGGCGTTGATCTCTCTTTTATTTTATTTTGGGAGCTGGTTTCATAATAATGTTCCCCAATATAAAGTTTTATTCATATGTACAAAGGTTTCTCTTACACATGAATGCATGGGAACAAGCATGTGCATTTCCAAAGGAAAGATAGTTAATTCCTCCAAGGATCACATGGTTGAGGGTGAAACACTAGGTGAAATGGAATTTGGTGTTTTTTTAGAAGAGATAGATGGAAATTGTGAAATATGCAGAATTGGGGATAAGTCTACACATTTTTTGGTTAGATGGCCAATAAATAAGTTGGTGGACAACAAAGGTGAGATATTAAGGGTAAAGTAAAAGTTCAAGGAGCCACCTAAGGAAAGGGTGATATGGGATGTTATAGAGGACACAAAACCCTTAAAAAAATGGGATGAGTATCTTTGTAATGAAAATTATATAAACTAAACTTATATGCATGTAACAAGGCCATATGAAAGGATTAAACGAGTTATGGCTGCAAAAAATATTATAAAATATCAAACAAAAATAGATAAAGAGAAATAAATTTGACTTTGGTAGTAGATGTATGTTGTATAAAATATTTTCTTCAACATGATGATAGGAAGACCATATTAGGTGCTAGAAGGGGTATGAGACAAAAAAATAAAAATCGTAATAGGGAATTTGTCTTGAATTCACTCGCTTCAAACACAGTCATGTCAATGAGCCATGGCCATGGCCTGCCAACTATTGATAGAAAAGTAAAGGAATGATATTTAGTGGGAATATTATTTGTAGTAAATAATGGTGTAAGATACATAATATTCCTCAAATATTATTCTATAAGTACCAACATTATTTCCAATATGAACATATCAAAGCCATTCATGGTAACACCAACACATGCAAAGCACGAGAACAGATCATGGAAACCATAGAAATATTGCATATAATTGTAATGGATCATTCAGATTTTTCACCAAACCAAATGAGTCAAGTTGAAGAATATGGAACATATGCTACTTTAATATTAGTTCCTTCTACTTACACAAAAACTTCTTTGTTAAGGGAGATGAATGAGGCTCTTCAAAATCTCAATTATGCATCAATATCACAATCAACAGTGAACAAGATGTGGAATACTAATTTTTGAGATGTCACACTTTCAAAGAAAATTAACTTCAGTAAATGCCACAAATATATTGTGGTGAAAGAACAAATGAAGTCAGTGACTACAAAAGATTTGGAAGAAAATGCACGAGGTAGACTAGGAAAACATAATAATGCTACTATGTGTGGAAGATATTGCTACTATGCCCATACAATTATGTCAGAGTGGTTTCCAAAGGAGTATTTGAACATTATCCATGATAAAATGGATAAAACAAAGACTTCAATCCCAAGGCTATGTTTCAAATCAAATCTATTGTAGGAACAAATTTATGTTTGTCATTGACAGGTACCCTAACACATGGGAATAACACAGGAGGTTTTAGTAATTTATCCCTACCATTTTTACATATGCAATCACAATTCACTACTACATCCCTTGCAAAGTGCTTAAGGGTCCTTGAAGACTGAAAAATTGGTATGTATGGTGATCTACTTTATGAGAGTGGAAGTTCAAGAAACCCACTTACAAATCCATTACTTTACACCTCTATTTACTCAAAATTTCAAGTCTACAAGGTTTTCTTTATATCTCATGGAAAATAAAAAAATCAAAATGTTGATTTTAAACCTCTTCCTCCACATTTATTGTTACAGTTGGAAAATATAGCAAGTGCTAGTAATAATTGTTATCTTTTCATGTTTTTATCACTTTTAATTGGACTTGGTGTCTTCATCACTATTGAGGTTGGGTTCTTGTTTGTGGGAAACACTAGTGAGGACATAGATGGAACCTAGGAAGAATTCCTTCCAACCTAAAAAATAAAGATATATATTATTTCCTTGAAATTATGGATAAATATATCATAATTGAATAAAATCAAGTGTTTTCACCTACACTTATTGACAAGGTCTATGACTTCAAAGGTTTCCTTAATGGATACATCAAGGAGGGAAAAAATGCACTAGTTTCATATATTAATGTCCAATACTTTCAATTTCTTGTACTCAATGATGTTCCAGTACTAAGATACAAAGAATCTATTAGAGATATTGAGCCGTTAGAACTAGTTGAGTTATGGAATATCGATGATAAAGGCCGACTTATAATTCCCACAAGGAAGCCATATTTCTTATTTTCCAAAAAGAATGATTCTTATTTAAAATAACTCAAGGAAGGGATAACATCATACATAAAAATGTGGAAAATAAACTATCTGAAATGAGGATTCACCAATTTTTCCAGAGGAATTGAAAAATAAAGTAGAGTATTGGGAAATAGTTCTTGACACATAAGATGGAATCTATAATAATCATAGAATAATAGATGGAAGTGATTAATCTTCTTAGGATTTCTGGCCCAAGACAAGGCACATTGTTGATGTTGAATGTAATGCACTCCATGTAATCTCAAGTATTATGGATGGAGATTTTGGTAATATGGTAGATGAAACAATATATGTTGGACCCAAGTGAAACAAGCCAAAGCCAACATTAAATTCAATGTTTGATGTTGAGAAGGGAAGGTGTTTGCTAGTTATATTAGGAAATGAGGATGCAGGAGAGATGATTTGGATGGAAAAATGCATCTTAGATATATTTAGGGATAATGAATTTGAGAATATTCATCTAAAGGTTGATTAGTGGAAGCCTATGCTAGAGAAATACAATGGAAACGTTTTAGAGAAATATTGGGTACTAAATCCTGATGACACTGAACTTGGCTCTATTCCAATTAATACCATAGTGTGGCCATGGATTTTATTATATCTAAGTTGGTACAGATGGCCCGCTCCACCAGAAAACCTAGAGTAACTGTTTCAAACCAACTTCTAGCTGAAAATTATCCTTTTCAGCCTGAGAAGACTCTCTCAAAGATAAAAATGATTTTATTCAAATGCATTTCAACAAATGGCTAACTTTGACAAAATTGTTTTAAGTATATTTTTAAGCAGGTGAAATATGCATAGAAATCACTACCATTGGGCTTATGGAGTTAATGTTAAGAAAATCAATGACATGGTTCTTCTTGTGGAAGCTAAGGCATATAGATCTTTTTATGAAAAGAGAACATAAATAGATACACAAGAGTCTAATATTTGAAGGAATTTAGAGCATGATGTACATGAATTCTAAGTAATCAAACATCAAAGTACTGAAGACAAAATAGTAGGATACATAAGACAAGAGCTCATGGAAACATTAATGAATATCAGGTGAAGAAATAGCCAATAACCACTGTATATTACTGATAAGAAGTGTTTAAAATACTATTTTTGTAATCAAAATCATTCAAAAATATATTCTTTGATTATATGCTTATTAATAGGCTTAATCATCTTTACATTGGGTCTGCGAACAAGGCTAGACCATTGAGTCTCTTTTCTTACACCTAATCTAACAATAAGAAAATTACATGGAAATAAAACTGATAGCTACTAAATTTAGGACTTAGATACCTATTAGGACTCTATAACTTATTTATTGCATCAACAAACTTAAATACTACATATTTATATCAAGAATATTCAGTGCCTCGTTGTAGGTGTATTTTTGTTATAAATCATAGGTTTGGTCATAATCAAGGTAGGTACATGTTTGTATTTAGCTCTTCTGAATTAATAAACAGTTTCGAATCATCAAGGGGAGAAAATAGGTGGCAGAGATGGGTAAAATCAAATTTATATAGACTTTCACTACGAACTTGCCTTAACTCCCCTATTTCTGCAACGAGCAAGTTTTTGTAGCATTTTCAAGTTTTGATGGTCTATTGGAGGTAAGCTAGCCACGTGGAAAGCTTAAAGGACATCAGAGGAATGTTTTGGTGGAGGCAGTGTCTTCAAAAAATTTGTTCAGTTCACCAACTCACCATGAAGACACTCATCATTTATCATGACACCACCTCCTTAAAAGTAGGAAGACAAATCTCCTGACTTGGTGGGGACAATTATTTTTTGGTCATGGTCATTTCCAGTGAGGCACATGACTATTATCGATGTAAATATGAATTCTATAAGTTTATTGATGTAATAAATAAGTTATAGAATTCTAATAGGTCTCTAAGTCCTAAAGTTATTAGCTGTCAGTTAGGTGTGAGCAAAGAGACTCGGTGGTCTAGATTTTTTGGCAGACCCAATGTAAATATGCTTAAGCCTATTAATAGGCATATTATTGAATAATAGAGGGTTGAATTATGTTGACTATAGAACTAATATTGTAAAGACTTCTTATCAATAATAAACAGTGGTTTTGGCTCTTTCTTCACCTTAGAATCATTGATGTTTTCATGAGCTCTTACCTTATGTAGCCTGCTATTTTTTCTTCAGTACTTTGATGTTTGATTACATATAATTCATGTAAATCATGCTCTAACTTCCTTCAAACATTATACTGTTGTGTATCTGTGTATGTTGTCTTTTCATAAAAACATCTATATGCCTCAGCTTCGATAAGAAGAACCATGTCATTGAGTTTCTTAACGCTGACTCCATAAGCCCAATGGTAGTGATTTCTATACATATTTCACCTGCATACAAACATACATAAAACATTTTTGTTAGAGTTAGCCATCTATTGGACTTCATTTGAATAAAATCATTTTTATCTTTAAGAGAGCCCTCTTAGGCTCAAAAGGCTAATTTTCAACTAGAAGTCAGTTTGAAAGAGTTACTCTAGGTTTTTTGGTGGAGCAGCTCATCTGTACCAACTTAGTGATAACAGATTCCAAAGAAAGAACATTGCAAGAAGACCAGGATAAATAAATGTGGTGTAGAAGTTTCTCTTGACCTTATTAAGTGAATATATTAAGATGGTTGATATGATTCATGAATTTAATTTTCTCTTTTTAAGGATATATTAATATACATTCAAACACACTTTTCAATATTTGTTTTATATCAAATATTCTCTTCATATTATTTTTGGAGGAATTTATATTATTTATCATTTCAATGTAATCATCCAGTGATACAAATTACATGACAATGCCATTCAATATTTAATTGTTCAAAGCTTTGTTTTACCAACATGATTTCTCACCATATCAAGTGTGCATAATCAAATTCAATAATGCACTTAAAACCAACATCTTCTAGACTTGGTATATTTAAACAATAGTGGAGTAGCTAATTAGTATTCTATTTAATATAAACCATTTAAACACTTAATGAATAAATGCAAGGCACTTGTAATAATTTTTGAAGTGAGATTTCCTTAATATTCCTTATTATATTTGATATAAATCAAATTGTACTATTTTGTTGCATTCTAATTTATAAAAAAATGATTTGGATCATCAAACAACACAAATAGACTTATAAAATATTTCCGCTTAGTAGATTTTTGAAGTGATGCCAACATTCCTATGTAGTTAATGGCAATATTGAAAAAATCAATAATAGTCAGAAACACAATATTAATATACTGTTAAATAAATTTATAGGTAATATTTTTTTACACAAATGTATTATTCATGAGTAAAATTTAATACATAAATATATATATTAATGGTAATAGAAATAATGTAAGGAATCTAGGTTTTAGATGAATTTTCTTTTCAATATAATATCCTTAAACACTCAATGAATAAAAATTAAATTTGTATTATTGTGTTACTATTCTAATTAATGATTGATTTTGAGCATTAAAACGATTAGTAATAGATAGTGGACACATTACTCTGATCATTTTTCATTAAATAACTTTATACTTAATATATTTCTTGCATATTAATCTATTATTTGTGAATTAAGCCCCATTCAACTTAGTTTTTAACACAAAAGTACAAATAATAAACACAAATAAATTATGTTGCTATTATAATTCAAAATTTAATATGATCCTTACAAAGGTAACGCTTAGATGTAAAAAAATATTTTCTCTTGTCAACTCTAAAGTGGTGCAAACTTCCTACAATTGTAAATAATGATGAAGGTGATAATGATGATTATCATCTACTAAAAGCAAATACGGTATATAAGAAGTCATAGCTTTTTTTAGTTAAAATATCAAGAAGGTTGGTAGTGTCACAAATATTTTAAAATTTAAATCCAATGTATAAATTAGATGATCTAAGAGAGTTTTTTCATCTCCAAACATATTACTAGTGTTGCAAAGGTAATATACTTTTAAAGTGTGTTAGCCTTGTCCTAGAAATAATAGTAAATCAACACATGCATGATGTTTACTATATCAGATTATAATTAAATGGGTTATAATAATAACATACACAACACTCTTTTCATAAATGATCTTAATCAACTTAGTTGTTAATCTAAACCATAGATAATATTAAAAGAGATAATGTAAGGAATCCAAGATTAAGATGTGAAAGATTTGTTTCACAAGTTTATATAAATTTTTTTTATATAGTTTATAATGATTTTTTTCACAAAAAATGGTGAATATATATATTAAAATTAGCCAACTAAGTGATTTTCTAATTCCTCATTTTGAAAAACTTAATCTAGTAAGATTTCTAAATTCTAAATCCACTGAATAATTCTAAATTTAATGATATATGTGTTATTGGGTTAAAAATAGGTGGACGAGGGTAGATATTAGATAAAACATATGTGGTAGTGGGGAAAAATATATGTTTTACCTCCCCCCCACAAGTACCTATTATGAGGGTGAGTAAATATTATACCTAATATCTCAGGTGGGGGGAAATATTATGTAACAAATAGGTAGGGATGGGGGGATATATTAGGTAAAACATAGGTGGTGGTGGGGTTGAATATATGCTTTATGTAATATTTCCCACCACCCCTACCCATTATGAGGTTGATGGTGTGGGAGATAATAGGGAAATATATTATGGGGGTTGGGATATTGGTGGGGGCATATATTACATAAAACATATTATATTTTATCTAATAAGGGTGGGTTGTGGGAGACATTGGGTAATCAATCTAACCCTAACAATAGGTTGGGGGATATATTAGCTAAAACATTCACTTTCATAATGAGGTGGGGTGGGAGGAGATATTAAATAAAAAATTTATTTTTCCTATTAAATTACCGTATTTGAGATATTATGTAAAACATATTATGTTTTACCTAATATCTTCCCCCACCACCACCCATTTTGAGATTGTATGTTTTACTTAGAATCTCCCCCATACCCACCCTTAATAAGGGTGAAGCTAAGGGTGAGGGTAAATGTGAGGCTAGAAGGGGACATTACATAAAACATATTAATGTTTTATATTATATGAGGGTAGGGATATGATGAGATATTAAGTAAAAAATTCAAAGTGGGGTACGATGAGATATTAAGTAAAACATATAAGGTGGGGTTCGAAAAGATATTATGTAAAACAAAATATATTCATACAACCACTAGTATTCAAGCACTTTTACATGACCAATCTAGATACATTTTAACCCCAAATCTATCAAGCACTCAGATAAAATATCTTATGGCACAAATTTTTTTTAGAGTGCCAAACCTAAAGAAATGTTTTTATCTCAAGAAATTTGATCCCTCTCGATGCTTAATATATTTTATGCTAGGATGGATATACATTGGTTCTTTATATATATATATATATATATATATATATATATATATATATATATATATATATATATATATATATATATATATATATATATATATATATATATATATATATATATATATATATATATATATATATATATATATATATATATATGAACTCCATTTTGAGCATGGAAGTAAATAAACATCTCCTTTATTTTGAGCAACACACGAAGGTGTGTGTGTGTGTGTCAACTCCATGCTAAGCATGGAAGTAGTTCTCCATCTTCATTTTAAACAACACACCAATTCCAAACATTTTAATTTTGCATTGTTTAAATTAAATTTCTTAATTCATAAATAGATATAATGCCTTGAAAATCCCCTTAAACACTCGAATGTGCAGAGTAGACAAATAAAATTTGCAATTCCAATATATCTATATTGGATTTCTGAAAAAATTGATCGGAAAGGAACCAGAATATTCAATAGTTAAACTTTATGAATTTTTATAGCATAAGAAATATTTTATTTTTAATTACTTTTTTGCGCTGAGAGATCCTCTACATGGAGCTCTACAAACCAATATTAGGGAGATGTGTAGTTGTTAGATGTTAGATGTGCTAGAGTTAAATATGTGAATATTTTTTTTAAATGTGGGCTCATAAGCATACATATGTTATGTTATGTAAACATTTAGAATTGGTAAAATTACATAAAAATCAAAATAAAATAAAAACACATTAAATAAAAAACAAATAATTCATAATTAAAATAAAATTGAGACAAAACAGTAAATTTATGGATGGAGGTTTTTGGGCTCCAAGTTTTTACAACTCATGGTTTTGCAAATGGTGTTCTTATCTAAAAGTAAAATTACATAATAAAAAATGAATAATAACGCATAATTGAAATAAAATTGAAATAAAATAGTAAATTTTGGACAGAGGTTTTTTGGCCAAGGTTTTCACAATACATGGTTTTTTCCATGGTATTCTTCTCTAATGGTTAAATTACATAAACAAAATAAAATTTTAAAATTAAAAATCTATAATTAAAATAATATTGAGATAAAATAGTAAATTTACAAATAATGGTTTTTGGGCTCCAAGTTTTCACAACCCATGACTTTTGTCTCGTTGTATTCTTCTCTAATATGTCTTATTTAAATTTATTTTTTTTCTCATATGATACATTCATTGCAATAAAATCTTTTAACTAGATCAAAGTAAATCTCAATTTCCACCACAAACATCGTAACCGTAAGGAATGTGTCTTATTTATATGTATTTTTTTCTCATATGAGACATTAATTGCAATAAAATATTTTAGCTAAATCAAATTAAATCTCAATTTCCACCACAAATATCATAACCCTAAGCAATTTTCATATCATAACACTACATGAAGACTTTATAGATCTGTGGGTGCATGTCTTCAAGGTAAAACTTGGGAAAAAAAAAACTTGATCAAGGTAAAATTTGAGGAAAAAAAACCTTGATCACTTTGTTATATAGACTTAAAAGATTACATTTTAATTATATCCTTCTCATATGAGACATTAATTGCAATAAAATATTTTAGCTAAATCAAATTAAATATCAATTTCCACCAAAAATACCATAAACCTAAGTGATTTTCATATCATAACACTACATGAAGACTTTGTAGATTTGTGGATGCATGTCTTCAAGGTAAAACTTGGGAAAAAAAAAACCTTGATCAAATAAAAATTGGGAAAAATAGCCTTGATCACTTTGTTACATAGCCTTAAAAAATTAAATTTTAATTATAGCCTTTAAAGATTATATCTTAATCATTTTTTTCATTATTTATTTATTATATTTTAAAGTTTCTTTAGCAATGAGTACTCTACCAATTGAGCTAACCCTCGAGGATTGAAATATTTTATTTTTCATTAACATTAAAATATCTTTTATCAACATTAATATATATGTTTCTATATATGAAGTTGTTATTATATATATGTATGTGATACTTCCCCTTGTTCTATATATAAATTTGATATTAAAATATATTAGTTAATATTGTAAAAACTAAGAGAATAAAATAATTTATGTTTTATATGTTTAATTAAATATGTAAATATGTATATTTATATCTTCATATATTAGTGCTTCGGAGTGGAAATGACAAACATATGTATAAATGTAAATTTAATTTTGTATTTTATTATAATTGACATTTTTATTAATTTATTGAATATTTATATTTATTTTAAAAAAGACATACGTCAACTCCAAAGCACACACAAGAAATTAAACATCTCCTTATTGAAAAATAAAATGAGCCTCTCCACTTCACTTTTAAAAATATATAATTAGGAATAAAATATTTAATAAATAAAAGCTTGTACAATTATATAAATTTTTCAAAACTAAAATTTTATTCTTATATGTTAATTTATTTTTTTAATTAATAAATACATTTTTTAATATGGTTTAATTAGCTTATTTAACCAAATTATTAAAATATATATTAAATAAAGAGAGTGAAATCCTTTAATTAAAAAACATTAATAAAAAAAATTAAAAGTCAAATTAATTTTCACAAAGTTTTCTGAATGCCCTCAAAATTCCTCTTCACATGAAAATAATAATACATTATAAATAAAACAAGATATGTCTTGAGATATTTAATCTATATTGGAAATACAATCTCTTGGTTGAGTGAATATGTCAACCACATACCAATCTAGGAATATAACTAGTTGGAGAGAATCTCTCAACCAACTCGACCTCAAAAAACTCCTAATCTCTAGGAACAGACTCCTATGCTTAGAAAGCATCACAACTAAAACAAGTAGGAATTATTATTTCCAAGTTTCCCCCTTAATGATACTTCTTTCGATCTCAATTAGAAATATGTACATCTGGTCCAATCTAGAAATTACACCTTTTAACTTGTTCATGCATACATTATCAAATTGCTGACATCCATATAAAGGAACAACCATCCCCCGGAATGCATGGGTACCTAATCGTTGGTCTAGTAGGAAGTCATTCACATATATGGTTCATCGAACTTCTTAATGAACTCTCTTTAACTTGGTCCTTCACACTCTAAGATTATCTCACCTCATAACTACCCCCCCTTAATCGAAGATTCAATTCCCCGATTACATATCAATCTTAGATATGAGTATATCTGCCACGCTCGTACCTACTAAGTAGTTGATTCCACAACTTGTTATCACTAGGGAAATCAATTACAGATCAAGCTTAGATATGAGTACACCTATTGTAGGGTGATTTAATTGTATGTTAAATCCCTGTCATTTTAATATGTCAAACCATGGGTTTTGTAAACTTACAAGAATACAAAAATATATGGGACCTCAGATAAAACTGTTGTAGAAGGTTTTTTCAGGATGGAAAGAAAGAAAGGAAATGCATATTACAAGTATAACTAAAGAAAACTGCAAAAGAAATCACATGTAAGAAAACTGAATTAGATTCTAAGGGTGGAAGTTAGATTCTAAAGGTCAAATGAATGCCATGGCCTTTCTAAAAACTTATAAACTAATATTTGAACAACTATAAGAATCAAACTATGATAATCTAGAAAGAGGGTAAACCTAGAACAAATATTGATTTATTTATCAAGAAAGAAAACTATGAGAACTGGTAAGCAAGAAATTTAATGATAAGTAAAGTGCAAATCTATTAGAAGCAAACTATGATAATATAGAAAGTAGTAAACTAATCTATAAAGCAATAAATAGAAATTAGTGATCTAGTTGTCAACAAAGCAAACTAAGATAGCTAGTAATAAATTAGTTTACTGACAATCGAATCAATTCTAGGAAATGAAATCACACCTCCGGAAGGTAAATCACACTTGCAGAAAGTAAATCACACTTGCAGAAAATAAAGCACACTTGTATAAAATAAAGCACACTTGTAGAAAATAAAGCACACTTGTATAAAATAAATCACACTTGCATGCAAGGAAATAAAAGAAATCAAACTATGTTACTAATTTATGCGAATTTTGGTTGATGGGGATCCGTCCATTCCTTAATGAGCACACATGAAAAATTGTCACATCTTAAGAATCAAACAACACTCATAACTCATGATTTGGAGAAAATGGTATTACTCATGCCGAATGAACAATCATAAATGTGATGCTAATGAATAATTGACAACTTTTTGTCTTCCTTTGAAGGATGCTCCTCCTATTTATACATGAATTAGGGATATCTTCACAAAAAATGTAAATCCCTTAAATATATACTAGATCCATACTTGTCTCAAATTATCCCTAAATACTAGATACAAATCCCATGACACATCAAGATCTCCATGATATTTCTTCTTGGAATATGGCCCACCTCTTGAGTTTAAATTCGAATTTGTGCTTGGGAGGCCAAGTAAGACCCTTCTAGAACCTCCAAATAAGACTAAACATGTCACAAAACTCATAACATATATATATATATATATATATATATATATATATATATATGTATATGAAACCATGTTAATTTCCTAATTTTTAATCATAAATGAAATTTAAAATATATAAAAAATAAAATAAAATTGGAAATTGATTATTCTAAGCCGTATGATCATGAAGATGGTTACTTGATGTAGGGTTTTAGGCTACATAATTATGAAATGAGGTCTAAATGGTTATGAAACTATGGAAATATGGATGAAGATGGAAGACAATTTTGAGACTCAACATACCCCCCAACAGAAGTTGTTGCATATCCTCATGCAACTATTGCATTGATTCATTTGTCCATAAGTTTATCTTCTTGAAATGCTTTGCTTCTTTATGAGATTTTGACTTTTATTGATTTTCTTCAAACTTTGCATCATCATATTCTATTTTGCAAAGTGTAATACATTTGATTGCAACATATATTTTTTATGGTTGTTTCTTGTGTGAAAAACAAATTTTTTGAGCATTGGTTCTTGTGTAACAATACTTTTATTTTTGTTGCATCAAAGAACATGAAAAAATTGAGAGTTTTCTTTTCAAGTCCTATAATAACTATCAATGAATTGATAATTTGCAAAGCATATAATATTTTGGAATCATACTGCAACAATAGTTGATTGGGAAGAATATGTGAGTTGGAATGAAATGAAAATGTGTGATGATGTATGACATGTGAATATGAATTGGTGTCCCTTCCCCCCAAATAAATGTGTTTTTAAGGTTACGAAAATATGAGAAAGGGAGTATAGAGGTGGTGAGGAATTTTATAAAATTACAATTTTAGTATTTTAAGGAATTGCGTGACTAAAAATTAGAAAACAACATACCTTCATTTACCTTCAATGTGGATGAGTTTTGTTTACTCAAGAGTGTGGCTGCTGATGTTGGATCATGGGTTATGTAAAAAATGAATTTGATATACTTTTTTGTTCTCTTTGTGTTGATGACAAGATTGGGATCTTTATTATTTTTGTTACAAATTGTTTCCTACTGCAAACTGCTGAAATGACGTAGTCTTCAATTGTGACAAAACCCAATGGTATAATTCTAGTCATGTGAACAAATTTTTTGATGTCGAGCATGAAGATAAGTCATTAGATTATCGGTCATTAATGAATTTTGTTAACAAATGCAAGGAAAACTCACCATTAATGTCAATGAGTGCCAAGGTAACTAAGTACATCTTGCGAAGTGCGAATAGATGAGTTGATGTCGAGCCGTTTGGAAGATACAATAATCAAGGGACATTTGTGTATTCCCATGATTATCAGTGAGAGAAATTGTCATTAAGGCATACAAGCCTCAAGGTACTTGAAAGAGAACTTTATCCTTGAACCTAGATAATGTGCTGATGTTGATAGGCAAAGACTTGTTAGAAGGGAGGCCTTAATGAATCCTCCATCATCTAACACGAGCATAAAACAATAATTTCTAAGGACCATGAATGAAAATTTTTGTAGTGCATCAAGGTTTATTTGAAAAAATGAAAATTAAATGAAATGAATAAAATTTTTAGGGGATCTGTATGGTTTTAATGTTGGGTTACAGGTTAGTGAAAGCGATGGAGGAAAATTACTGTGAAGGAAAATGAGATGAAGATTTTATTGAGTGAATAAGTAGGAATGAAATGGTAAGACTGGTATCTGAGAGGTTTTCAAATAGTGTGATGGATCTGATTTAGCATTATCTATCCAAAATCATATGTTCATGCTTTAGATATTTCATCTTTGATGTTGCCCTGATCATGTTATTAAGAAATGTGGTCTTTGAGAGACACTGTTTGATTATGGTCATATGTTTGTCATTATGGAACCTACAAAAACTTAGTAATTTTTCTACAATGAAATGTAAGATTATAAAAAGAGAGAGGTGATAAATCTCTCTATTTATGAAATTTATAAAAAAAAAAGTTGATAATTAATACTAATAAAAAAATTCACTAAAGAAAATTAAATGAAATTTTACCTGTTTCGGAACTAGTGCCTTGGTTTACCTGTCATGTCTTGTTGGAAATTTTTTCATTATTTTTTTGTTTAAAATGTTGATTATTAATATCTTATCTTGTATATTTCATTGACATATTTCCAATGACATTTTAATCACGTCAAACGGACGTCGTATGAGAAAGTTATTGCCGATTGAAGTTTTAGCAAAATAGTGAAATTGTGGTGTATGGGTGTCATGTGGTAGCACAAGGGAATGACACATGGAAGCACTAGAAGGTACCAAGTGGAATACATGATGTTGTGGATGTTGACTTGGCAGAGTGAATTGGACTACTAACTAGACAAGGTGATGTGGCAGATAACTACGTGATGACAGTGCAATATTAGCTAATGGTACGTTGCCACGTGGACCAATCGAATATCGCCATGTGGCAGCAAAACCCCAACAAATGAAATTCAATATGTTGGGAGAAGCTTCGAAGTGTATAACTTCTCTAGGACACTTGTCAATCAATTTCATGACACAAAATATTTAAGTTTTATTTAAACCCATCCTCTTACCAAAAAAATGGATCTCACAACCAATTTTTTTCTATAAAAATTATGAGAATATTGATGCCAAAACCTAAATTATTTATTTTAATTTATTTATTTTGTTACAGGTAAAAAGCATGGAGAAAATTCTCTAACTTCTCTCTCTACAAATTCTGGACTGATTTATGTTTTTTAGGAAGAATTTTTAAACTGACATTTTTTTAATCCAGTCGCCACAATTTTTTTTGAGAAAATGGCTGATTTTAAATCAGCGATATCTCCCTCATCCAGACTCTGATTCGACTGATTGTTTTTTTTTATTTTGGGTGATTTTTTGCAAAGAATTCAAATATGAAATATTTTTTGCAAAATTTTTATCAAAATTTTCATATCTTATCTGCAAAATCACCGCCCACAAATTAGAAAAAAAAATTATTTAACAATTAGAGATCACTTTTTTTATTTATTTTAGAATCAATGGAAAATTTAGATCTTTTAGTAATTTTTATTGAAATTTTTTAAAAATAGCTTTGTTCAATATTCTTTTATGATCTTCCAAATTGTAGGGAGCAAAAGAAGAGATCATACTCATGAGTTTATTAATCGATTTATTTTTTTTCAATTTGAATTCAGAAAATAAAATGAAAAGAATCAATCTCACCTGAAATTATTTCTCTTTAGTCGTCGCTTGTGCTCCTTTTTCAAAATTGTTTGTTTTAATGCAATATTCCTGCCAAGGCTTATTAAATAGGTGGCTCTTACTGCACCACAAAATTGCAAATTTATCCTAAAAATCACAAAAACTTGTTTTTATTTGTTAATCTTATTTTACTAAAGAAATGAAACATTCTCTTAAGTATAAGAGAGTTTCCAATGCATCCATTTGCGTAAAAAAATTATGAGTAAACTCATATCCAAGTTTGAAAAATAAACCCTAGTGTATTCTTGGACATGATTATGAAGATTTGATGTGAAAAATTGTAGCCTAATGACTAGTTGAGACCAAATTTGAATGTGATCTTTAAGTTTTTTATCTTCTTCAACTATCATAGCACAAAAATCTCCAGATCATGTTTTTGCAATTGGATTTTTTTTGAATGAATGGGGGTTTTTTATTTCCGGATGTTTTATCTTATTTCTATGTTTTCTATATGCAAATGAAAAATAAAATTAAATGAAAATGTCTAAATTTAGTTAATATTAAATGAAAATGGCCCTAAATGAAAAAATATTCCTAAACAATCCTCCTAACCTAGTTACATCTAAGTTTGCTTCCCCAGCAACGACGCCAAAATTGTAGAGTGATTTAATTGTATGTTAAATCCTTGTAATTTTAATATTTCAACCCGAGGGTTTCGTAAACATAGAAGAAAACAAAAATATATGTGACCTCAGATGAAATTGTTGTACAAGTTTGGTTTAGGATGGAAAGAGAGAAAGGAAATGCATATTACAAGTATAACTAAAGAAAACTGCAAAAGAAACCACATGTAAGAAAAATGAATTAGATTCTAAGGGTGGAAGTTAGATTCTAACGATGGAATGAATGCCATAGCCTTTCTAAAAACTTATAAAATAATCTTTGAACAACTATAAGAAGAAAACTATGATAATCTAGAAAGCGAGTAAACCTAGAAAAACTATTGATTTAGTTATCAAGCAAGCAAACTATGAGAACTAGTAAGCAAGAAATTTAATGATAACAAAATTGAAAATCTATTAGAATCAAACTATGATAATATAGAAATCAGTAAACTAATCTAGAAAGCAGTAAATAGCAACTAGTGATTTAGTTCTCAAGCAAGAAAACTAAGATAGCTAGTAAGCAAGTAGTTTAATGACAGTCAAATAAAATCTAAGAAATGAAATCACAATTGCGGAAAGTAAATCACAGTTGCAGAAATTAAATCACACTTGTAGAAAATAAAGCACACTTGCATGCAAGGAAATAAAATAAATCAAACTATGTTGTATATGTATGTGAATTGTGGTTGATGGGAGCCGTCCATTCCTCAATGAGCACACATGAACAACTGTCACATCTTAAGAATCAAACAACACTCATAACTCATGATTTGGAGAAAATGATATTACTCATGTTGAATGAACAATCATAAATGTGATGCTAAGGAATAATTGAAAACTTGTTAGCTTCCTTTTAAGGATGATCCTCCTATTTATACATGAATTATGCATATCTTCTCAACAAATGTAAATCCCTTAAATATATACTAGATCCATACTTGTCTCAACTTATCCCTACTACAAGATACAAATCCCATGACACATCAAGATATCCATGATATTTCTCCTTGGAATATGGTCCACCTCTTGAGTTAAAATTCGAATTGTGCTTGGGAGGCCAAGTAAGACCCTTCTAGAACCTTCAAATAAGCCTACACATGTCACAAAAATCATAACACATCTATATGTATATGAAACCATGTTAATTTCATATTTTTTAATCATAAATTCACTTAAAAATACATAAAATAAATAAATTTGGAAAATGATTATTGTAACCCATATGATCATGAACATGGTTATTTGATGTAGGGTTTTAGGCTAGATAGTTATGAAATTAGGGCTAAATGGTTATGAAATGATGGAAATATGGACGAAGATGGAAGAAAACTTTGAGACTCAACATCTACCACCCTCGTACCTACCAAGTGGTTGATTCAACAACTTGATGGCAATAAGAAACACATAATAAAAGGGTATGCATGCCTCTCTGGGTCTTACAACCATATTCCCTTTTAATGTTACATAGTTCTATATTTATAATACACAAAATAGATAAAATATTTCAAGGATGACTAGGAACCACTAAAATGCATCATATCATCATCTAATACGTAGATTTTCTCTACACTATGAGTCTCATGGTCATGAGTATGTTTTATTTCTTACAATTACATACATATATCTATTTGAGTTTCTTACTTCCATAAAATTCCACATTATTACCATTAACTGTCTTTGTCTTCATCATTCACACCATCATATTTTCATCTTTGGCATACTAGTCTTGGATCTCCATCCTTTATTTGTCATTTGTTAGAGTCACGAATTCTAGTAAAATAATATTGACCTTAATACACTTTAATAAATTCAAAATAGAAGACATGATAATATATCCTCACATTACCAAAGCATGATTTTCTTTCTTTATACTTCTCAACTTCTCATGGAATTTTTTATTGTCAATTATAACTAAATGCATAACACATTGAGTTGACTAGACTCAACATGTTTTACCAATTTCAAAAAACATATTTAACTTCATACCATCAGTCCATATACTATGAATTTAACTTATTAAGCTTGATACGCTCAATACAACAAAGCACCTTCAAATGCTATGGCATAATTATATCCATAACCAAACATTACTAGTGACTGCTCACCTATCAACAACAATGTCCCAGTCCCTTTCATTCTTTCTCACACCTTCACCACAAAACATCCAATGATGGACCAGAATTGGAGGAAATTTTAGCCTAAAAGTGCCCATGAAAATTTCACGTAAATAATATGTAAACCAATAAAAAAATTTATATTTAAAAATAGGTACATGTAAATATTTTGGAAGGAAAATTTAAAAACTACTTTTTTTTTTAATTATATTTTTTGCTTATCTCCTTACAAGTTTACTCAAATTTCAAGTGTAGACACTCGTTGGATACATGATTAAATCTTACATCCAACGAGTGCCCATTATAAGTACTTTTGAGAATACACACATTGATAAAAATTGGAGATACATTAAAAAATGTATTCAACACATTTATTTAATGCATCTTTAATTTTTATCAATGTGGGTTGTAATACCCATACGTTGTAATGTAAATGTCATGTTATATTTATATGGAATTGAAGATGTGATTGGCTATAAATATTTGAAATAAATCATAATGATGTAATAAATACATTTTATCAATAAAAAGGAATAATCTAGAAGCTAATTGGAGAAGACACAATAGAGCTAAAGAGATTACTGCCAAGATCTGGAAACTAAGTTTATCAGATAATATCAAGACAAATATTCCCTTAAATCACTCCAAAAAACCCCTATGGGTTGATTAATAATATTTAATATGATAGGAGAGAAAATATATTAAATCACCCACTATATAAAAACACCGAGTACGGGTGAATAAAATGTAGTGGGAGAAAAATGAAATCTTTAAAGAAAAAAGAGAGGACAACTTTTTCCGAAAAGAAGAAGAAGAAAGAAAATAGAAAATACTAGGCTAGTGGGTTGGAAGACATTGAAAAATAGGACGCCACTAAGTAAAAATATGCTAGGGAAGAAATGCATAAAATACCTTCTCTGGAATCACAAGAGTTTTCTGATTCCTTGGCAAATGAATCTCAACTTGAGGGGAACTAGTGGAGTGGTTGATGGTGGGGAGGACATTATTTTCTTCTCAAGTACAGTTCTTTATTGGATACAGTGAACATATATGTTTATATTTTAAATTTAAATATAATTTTCATGAGTATTTTTGTGTTACATGATACACTAGCATGCATGTTCTATTTGAGGGTATTTGTTTGTTGTAAATTTCTATTTGTATTTGGAAACATTTTGTTTGTATGCGTGAGGGAGATGCACAGGTAATAGAATGCATTTAAAGTTATGACGAACCATTATGTTATGAAATTTTTAACATTTAACAGTAAATAATATTTGTATATGTCAGATACCAAATCTTGAAATTTAAAATAGGTGGTATTCAATAGGGCAAGAATGTTGGATTTCAATACCTAACTTATATGTTATGAGAAAATAGGAGATCTCAATTCTCAAATGAAAACATGATGCCTTTTGAATTCTCGAGTTCAATACCCAGACTATGAGTTATATGAAAGTAGGATAATTAATTCTCTAATGAGAACGAGATACCTTTGGCATCCTGTAGTCAATGCAGTTATAAAGCAGAGTATATGAAAACTTTCCTTCTGAATTGATATGACATGAAGGTGAAGGTTGAAAATTTTGATGAGAAATAAAAATCATAGATCGGAAAACAACAAATTGACACGAATTATGTGCCCAAAATACATTGCTAAAGTTTAAATGTCACCCACTTTCCAAGATTATGTTAGGAGGTTACCAATTATAGAAGAGTGAAGAGTTAAAATAGCCTGGTATAAATAAACCTGACTTTAGATTATCGAATCCATGAAAATAAATATTGTAATTCAGAAAATCACTATTAGAAATTTATAATGGAATAGCGTAAAGAAAATTAGAATAGTCCTCAATAATGATACCTTATATTGAATGAATTAAATCAGCACTAGAGCAAAGATAAGGTGGTATAAATGAGACAAAATAAAGTTTATTTAGTAATAGAATCATACCCTAACACAGTGGTATCCGAGAAAGGAAAGAACCCAGTGGTAGTTATTGGAATCTAAAATCCCAGATGGGTAATTCTAACTAGGCCGTAGAAATTTTTTTCCATATCATCAGTTGATATTTATTCCCAAATTTAAAGTTTATAACAATGCATATTCGAAAGAGATTAATTCCAGAAAAATCTGGTTGGTAGTACTCGTATCTTCATTCAGCTATAAAGGATAAAAGAGAAGAGAATAAAACTTAGTTCCCAACTCATCGTTGACATATGCATATGAAAGTGAACTATGTTCTTTCATTTGAAATGATGGCTAAAACAAAAGTAATTTACTGAGAAAGAAAAAACAACATAGAATATTATGTTTATATGAGATAATGAGAACCCAGTTATTCAAGATAGAATGAAGAGAATAAAACATAAATAATTTATTAAATAAAAAACAAACAACATAAAACACTAAATTTATATGTGCTAATCAAAATTAAATTATTGAAGACAGAACAGAAAGAATTAAATGACTAGTACCAAATATTGCATTGTTATGATCCATCTAGAATGAACATAGACATTAAAAAATGAACTTCATCCAAAAAATAGAGACAAAAACTATACAACCTAGTGAGAAAAAATATGCATATATATTGATATGGAAAACAATGTTAATAAGCTATATTTACAAAGGAAATAAGGGTTGAATTCATTAAGTAATCGAAATTTTGTATACCTCTTCTTGTATCAATATACATTCTATTGTGGAAAATTAAAAATATGACAATTTTGTAAGTACTCTTTGGCCCAATTAGAAGAACTGGTAGTAGCCACTCATAAGAGATACGATAAACAAATTGAAGGATATGTAGGCACAAAAATATCCTTCTAGGTTTGGACGACACCCCTAAGTAGTAGAGGTATGTGGAAGAACCAACCTGGGTATGAATGGCGGAATATAGTGAATGGGCGACTAAAATTTGACCATCAATGAGACTTTAAAGGGAAGAACCTTGAAGCTGCAGTTTCTAGAAGTACCTACCAGCAATGAATCTCATCAGTTGGGATCTTTATGGGTGATTGGACATCATCGAATAGGGAAAATAAATAAATTTTACCAGAGGAATCGATGGGTATATAACATAGTAAATGTTAGTCCAGCGAACCTTAGCCCAAGGGAGAAATTTAAGGAGTTTTATATTTTAGAGAGGATAATTTTTTATATTAGACCCTTTTTCTATAGTTAGCCAAAAAAATATTTTAAAAAAAAATAATTATTACATATTAGCCCTATAAAATAATCCCCATAATCAATCCAAAGGCTCGATTATCTTGGTTTGGAGGTTGGCTTTTCTTGCAATCGCCTAAATTTCTAGGTCGTATTTGGTTGCAATCACCCCAAATCGCCTAGATTTCATGCTATTTGGTTGCAATCGACCTTATTTCCTACTATTTGGTTGCAATCACCCTCTAACATTCCAGGAAATCGAGGCTTGTAGGGTTGAATTTGTGGGTATTCATCTGTATAAATTCTAAAATTTTCATTATTGATGGTAGGGTTGAATGCGCTCTTGTTTGAGGAAAGGTGGTTACTACAAATGGCCCTTGTATTTTTTATTTTTTCCCTGGCGTATACCTTTGAAGGGTGAGTGTGTCATGTCAGAGGCTCATGCCCTACCTTAAATGTATGCTCTATGTTTTTGTGTTGATTTATTGTGTAATTTCATTTTGCATATCGAGAATATTCTAATTTTAGCCCACTTCTTAAGACTTCTAACTAGTCATAAAGAATTCAGTATACAGTGAGATTATAGGCATTTTCCTTATCAATGTGTGTGTATACGCTAAAAACACAACCTCTATCAAACTGGAGAACTTGAACTTGCATTTCCTAACCCTATATTTATTTGCATAAACTTACATTGGTTAACTCTATAACATTTATTATTTTTTTCACTGGAATCCTTGAAACATTTATCGTATTGTCCAACTAGCCTTTCAAACAATGTCTGGTGTGTAATCATGACGAAAAATTCACTTTCCATGAAATTTTCACACAAAACCACTTCTAAACATACTTGAATCATTTCCTTTTGGCAAAAATTTCCACTGTTGGTTTTAAATAATTTTTCTTTACAAAAACTTGGGATAAAATATATTTGCGTACTTCAGATAACATGTTGTTTCTTATTTACTTTGGATATCTCTCGTCTAAAATAACTATTGTAGTATAGGAGTTAAATGGAATATAATATATTCCCTAAAAGGTAAATAGTATAAACCTTACCATGCACAACAATTTTGAACAATATGGAGTCTCTTTTCAGACAACAGTGCAAGTGTTGTAGTCTCATTCAGAGTAACTGATTGGTTTGGTTCTCCATGTATTATCAACGTTGGAGATACACACGTAGTGGCTTGATGTGTCTTCACTAATATGTCTCATGGATACTAGGGTGTGTACAAAAACATTTAAGCGAGACAGATAAATTTCGAACTATGGATGTATATTCCACTATTTTTGTAGATATGAAAGGGCCGATAGGTATCAAAGGGGAAAACTCAAATAGTCTTGCTGACCAGAGTCATGAAATTGTATTGATGAGCATTGCAAGTGGGATGGTAATCCATCAACAATTCCTATTTGTAACAGGTGTATGTAGTAGTGCACTGAATCACCTTAAAAAAATAGATGTAAAAAAACAAACTCTTGATGCCTCTTAGAAATGGTGGGAAGAACTGCAGATTTAGTGGCAAATGACTATTCAGGATGGGGAGACTAATGTTGTGTAATTTTTTACTAGAATCCACCCCAATATTATAGACTTCTCTAACATGGATCCCCTTTGGTACCCTTCGTAGACTAAATTAGATAACCAAAATATTTTCATGGGATGGAAAGAAGAAATAAAATCATCTACTCTCACTACTTGGAATTATAAAGCCATTGTTAAAGCATGAGGATGGGGTCTTAAAAATATTATATGGTTCGAAAAAAATTTAGTCATAAATGGAATATAGAAGATTTAGGCTAGTGTGAAGCCTACACTTCTTGATGTTGGAATTTTCATTTATTTGGTGATGAGAAAATTTGGTATTTGGCTACACAATGACTTTAAAATTAGAGGATTATTATTATTAGTTATTTCAAATGAATAGTGTAAATAAAGGAACAAAAATTATGAGGGAGAATTTTTTAGGACTGTACCAATTTTTTTTACAGTAGAAAAAATCCAATAATGTGTTGTAGCTAAGCAAGAATTGCCTTGGAGTTCATTTCTCTAGAGTTTGAGTTCTCCAGGAAACCTCTATTCAGGACAGTAAACAATCCACGAAAAACTTTCACATTTATTTTGATAATTATTGAAATTTGCAACAAGAAACAGTGAAATTAGCATCCATAAATGAAATCCAAAAAATGGCACCCATAAATGGTACCATATGAGGCTTCTGATTCAATTTTCCCTTAATTAAATTAGAATAAAAATTTTAATTTCATCTCATGACAACTTGAATTAGTTAACTGAGTCAGGAAGACTTAGTTAGATTAGGAAATTTGAGTTAGACATCTAATAAGATGCATGCAAAGGCATTTTCTATTTTTAGGTTGTCGAGATATATTTATTTGTGAGTTGTAACTAGTTAACTCAAGAAATTGAGTTAAAATCAATTTAACAAGTTATAACTGAGAGATGAGCTAGTGATAGGTCCATTGAATTGAATTAGATTTAATTCAAAAGTAGTGATCAGTCAATTAATTAATAATTCACAATAAATAGTTGTTGCATGTCAGTTCTATGGAAGACCCAATTGAGACTCAGGTTAAAGGGAAGAGGTCTATTAGTTTTACTATTAGAAAATCATATAGGTCATGCATGAAGTCATCAAGAAGGCCCTCGAGGATTACATAATAATTAATTGGTATTTTCCTAATTAATTGGTATTTGGCAAGAAAAAGGTTAAATACTTGACCGATTTTGCTTAGATTGCAAGCCAAATTAGAGCAGGATCGAAGTGAGACAGTCAGCAGAGTGCATAGGTTTCTTAGCATGAGGAAAATTATTATATTGTTTCACGATCTTGACCATATGAAATATAGAGATAGATGGTTTTTGAGCAGTTTCTTTCCCCAAATACATCTTGTGTAGTGATATTGATTATCTCTTTCTCTTACTTGTTATGTGATTATGCGATCGTGTTTTGTTTCCACAAATTGTAGAAGGATTAAGTATCTTGTTTTAGTACATTAAAATATGAGTTTGAATCTCATGGGTAGATTTTCTACATGGTATCAAAGTGCCAAGAATCAAAATAGAAGAGAAGAATAGAGTTTTGTCTTGAACAAGTTCGAATTTGCAGATTTTTTCTTTAGGATCCAACAACAGACCAAGATGTCTTTCAATGGTAGGAGACTCGAATATGATCTTGAGGGAAATTCGAATTAAATAGCATGGAAGGATAAGATAGAGGAATTTTTGGAGGACAACGGGTCAAGGGTATTCATAGATACTGATATTCCCAAGCCTGCAACAACAAATTCTCAAAATCTTGATGCATGGGAGAAGAAGGTAGCAAAGGCGAGAAGGATCTTGTTAGAGGGAGTTCGAGATCATATTGTCTCTAGTATCCATGGGAAGGTGACTCCATATGATATGTGGAAGGCCTTAACATATCTGTTTCAGAATAGCAGTGACCATAGGAATTTTCTGATGAAGGACAAGCTCATAAAGATCAACATAGAGGAGGGTGACACAATCTAGAAATACTTGCAGGAATTATTGGAGTGACTGTTTCTGATGATTATTTGGTGTGCTTAGCACTTCTAGGCCTTCCCAAAAGCTGGAAAAGTTACCAGTACACTATGAAGGGGAGGGAGAAGTTAACACACTCGGAGCATTTGTGGTCCAACTTGGTAATATAAGAGATAAGGTGGAACACTAGAGACGGGACCTCTAAAAAATTCAAAGAAGAGGATTTTGCATTGGTGGGACAAGGCAAGAAA
This sequence comes from Pinus albicaulis, assembly GCA_034641835.2. NCBI lineage: Eukaryota > Viridiplantae > Streptophyta > Pinopsida > Pinales > Pinaceae > Pinus > Pinus albicaulis. The sequence continues at coordinate 204,689,432 of CM076570.1, forward strand.
TCAAAGGGAAATAATTCCCAAGGAAAATAGGGAAAGAGATACTTATCCAATATAAAGTGTTTTCACTCTCACGAGCACGGGCACTATGCCTCAAAATTTCCATAGAAGAAGGCAGGAAAGAAGGAGGCTCCAGTTGCAGCAGGTGAAGCGCTAGCTTCATAGTCCAAGCTTGATTTTACTCTCATTGAATCCTTACCCAACACTGTAATGAGATGCATGTGGTATCTAGATGATAGTGCCTCATTTCATCTGACGAGGAATAGAGATTTGTTAAGTGACTTGGAGGAGATGGACCTCCAACAAAACACAGAGTTTGTAGATGACGGGAGGTATAGCACTACCAACATAGGAAAAATTACCTTTCAGAGGGATTTTGGCTCCCCTCTCAGACTGACAGATGTTGTGTATGTTCCAAGGCTCAGGAAGAATCTTGTCTCTATATCAGTATTGGAAGACCATGGTTATGATGTCATATTTAAAAAAGGAAATTTGTTCCTTAGACACATTGCCACGGGACGAGTGAAACATATCAATGATAGAGTCAAGAACATGTATTTTCTTGAGGCTGAGGATGCATGCAGGGCTTGGAGGAGCAAAGCAGAGGTTAGTGACTTGGTGGTTTAGAGAGAGCACAAATTACCTCTCAACATTCAACCTCAGAAGTAGTCTCAAAAATTTGTGGATCACCCACAATTGGAGAATTATAGAGGAGGACAAGTGAAGGAATCCACTCAGGCAGAAACCTCCAGGGGGGGGGGAATTTTGAGCCAGATGGGCAGAGGGAGCACATGCAGCCATACCTCTGGGTGAGAGGTGGGGCGATGTGTAGATATAATCCCAACAGAATAAATTTAGGTAGGATTATGTGATATGGCGTGTCTCATGGATTAAATATGGCTACGAGGGGCCCACATTACATAGTAGTAGGAAGGATTAGTAGGATTGATGCAGTCATATGTCAGGAAGACAAAAATCAGAGCAAAAAGATACCAGATACTGGAGTGCAGATCAGAGTTGGGAGCAGTGCAGAGGGCACAAATGTAGAGTTGGTAGTAGCACTGAGATTTTAGTATATAGTGTGGTAATCGATAGCAGTCAGAGACTCTAATGATATAGGCATCATAGTGATTTAGTTTTTTTTTTAGGCTATTTAGTTTCAGGATATGTAGGAGAAAACAACACTAGGGAAGTGTTGCATGCAGAACATTCTGAAGGTACCGGATCATGATATATTGAATTCCTTTCTTGTTAAGAGGGAGTGTTGAAATTTACAACGAGAAACAGTGAAATTCGTATCGATAAATTAAATCCATAAAATGCCATCCATAAGTGGTACCATATGAGACTTTTGATTTAATTTTCCCTTAATTAAATTGGAAGAACAATTGTAATTTCAGCTCATGACAACTTGTATTAGATAACTGATTCAAGAAGAATTATCTTAGGAAATTCGAGTTATAGGTCTAAGAGGATGCATGCAAAGGGGTTTTATATTTTTAGGGGGTCCATATATAGTTATTTTTGAGTTGAAATTACTTAATTCAAGAAATTGAGTTAGAATTAGTTTAACTAGTTCTAACTGAGAGATAACCTAGTGAGAGGTCTCGTGAGTTAAATTATATTTAATTCACAAGTAGTGATCAATCACTTAACTGATAATTCTCTATAAATAATTGTTTCATGTCATTTATAAGGAGTACCTAGTTGAGACTAATGTTAAAGGGAAGAGATCTAGCAGTTTACTATTAGAAAATGGTACAGGTCATGCATGAGGTCATCGGGAAGGCCGTGAAGAATTTACCAATAATTAATTGATTTTTTCCTAATTAACAAGGGCTCAATTAGCCCAAGAATGCATAATCAAGGTAGACTAGCAAGAGGCAAGAAAAAGGTTAAATAATTGATAGATTTTTCTTAGATTGCAAGTCGGATTCAAGAAGGATCAAAGTGAGACAGTCAGCAAGGTGCAGAGGTTTCTCATTGTGAGGAATACCATTGTATTGATTCATGATCTTCACCATATGCAATATAGATATAGAGGGGTTTTTAGCAGTTCTTTTCCCCAGATACATCTTGTGTTTTCTGTTTTACTATCTCTTTCTCTTACTTGTTATGTGATTGTGTGATCATGTTTTGTTTCCAAAAATCATAGATGGATTCAGTATCTTGTTTTATTACATTACAAGATCAGATTGAATCTCGTGGGTAGATTTTCTAGAAGATTAGGAAAAAAATTAGTCATAAATGGAATATAATATAATATGGTTAACAAAAAATTTAGTCACAAATGGAATATAGAAGCTTTAGGCGAGTGTGAACGTTGCACTACTTGGTGTTGGTATTTTCATTTATTTGGTGATGAGAAAATTTTGTATTTGGCTAGGTAGTGACTTTAAAAATAGAGGACTATTATTATTAATTATTTCAAATGAATATTGTAAATATAGAAACATAAATTATGAGGGATAATTTCTTATGAATGTATCAATTTATTTTACAGTAGAAAACATCCAACAATGTGTTGTAGCTAGGCAATAATTTCCTTGGAGTTCAGTTCTCTGGAGTTTGAGTTCTCCAAGAAACCTCTAGTGTGCACAATAAAAATTTTCACACATCTTTTGATAATGACCAAAACTTTGACTTTGTAATCATAATTTTTGGTGTTATATTTACTGTTCTTATTCACACAATTTGGTGGTCTATAGGAGAACCTTTCCACAATTTGGTTTAATTTTCTCAACTCTTCATTGTATGATGTATCTTGTTGGAGGAAGGCCTTTTCCACAATTTGGTTCACATTAATCAACACTCTGTCGTATATTGTTGTAGGAATATATATTTTCATTGAATATAAATTTCACTGTGGAAGTAGTTGGAGTGCCATGACTCATAACTTTCTGAGAGAGGATGTGGTGAGGATTCTATGATTTTATTTTCAGCCAGTTCAAACCTCATTCAAATCTGTTAACTCAGATGAGCAGATAATTGTTGGTATGGTCAAGTATGTTCGGATGGAGTTGTGGGAATGGATCAAAAGGACAATTCTTGACATTGTTATATTGGATGACTATTACATGGTGTTTGGACAATAGTTCATGCAAACAATGAAGGCAAATTGCATTATGCACTTAAATAGAATGTGAATGAAAAATTTAAATCCCAACCATGGCACATAGTAGCCATATTTCAGATGTGAACGTAGAAGATTGTTATGGTTTAATAAATTTCATGTTCATGGTATACTACAAAGTGTAAGGGTTAGGTTTTCCTATTCCGTATTCTAAAAATGAAGTGTGATTGTTGTGTTGATGTCTCATTTGTTGTTAATGAGTTAGTAATAGTTTTCCCACATCATCTTCCAGGTTTACTTCCCCAAATTGTTGACTACTCCTAGGCTACTAATGCGAGAAGTGAACACTAAGAGGATTTAATAGGATCTTAATTCATTTATAACGAAGTTCATAATGTAACTTCTAGGCTTCTAAGGTGTGTACAAAAATATTTAAGTGAGAAAAATAAATTTTGAACTATGGATGTATACTCTAGTATTTATGTAGATATGAAATGGTTGATAGGTGTCAAAGAGGAAAACTCAAATAGTCTTGCTGACAAGAATGAAAATTTTTTATTGATAAGCATTGCATGTGGGATGGGGAAGCCATCAACACTCCGTATTTGTAACAAGTGTATGTAATGGTGCATTGAATCACCTTACAAAAAATAGATGTAAAAAAACAAACTAGTGACAACAAGAAGAAAGAAAAACATATGCTCTCACTGCTTGGAATTCTACAACCATTGCTAAAGAAAAAGGAGGATGGGGCCTTAAAAATATAATATGGTTAGAAAAAACTTTAATGAAAAATGAAATTTATAAGCTTTAGGCCAATGTGAATCCTGCACTACTTCTTGTTGGTATTTTTCATTTATTTGATGATGAGAAAATTGGGTATTTGGCTAGGAAGTGACCTTAAAATTAGAATATTTTTATTATTAATTATCTCTATACCAACATAAATTATGAGGGAGAATTTCCTAGGACTGTAGAAATTTCCTTTAATTTCACAGTAGAAAACATACAACAATGTGTTGTAGCTAGGAAATAATTTCCTTGGAGTTTGAGTTCTCCCAAAAACCTCTAGTCTACACAATAAACAATCCAGGAACAATTTTCACACAACTTTTGATAGTACCAAAACTTAGACTATGAAAACCTAAGTTTTGGTATTATATTTACTCTACTTATGCACATAATTTGGTGGTATATAGCATACCCTTTCCACAATTTGGTTGACTTTTCTCAGTGTATGATGTATCTTGCTGGAGGAATACCTTTTCCATAGTTTGGTTCACATTACTCAGCGCTATGTTGTATCTTGTTGTAGGAAGATATATTTACGCTGAATATCAATTTCAGTATGGAAGTAGTTGGAGTGCCATGACTCATAACTTTGTGAGAGAGGATGCGGTGAGGAGTCTATGATTGTATTTTGAGCGAGTTCAAACCTCATTCAAATCCATTAACTCAGATGAGAAGATAAATTTTGGTATGGTCAAGGATGTTCGAATCATGTTAGGGGAATGGATCATAAGGAAAAGTCTCTCCATTGTTCTATTGGATGACTATTAGGTGGTTTTTGGACAAGATTTCATGCAAACAAAGAAGAAAGTTCCTATTCTGCACTTAAATAAAATGTGGATGCAAAGTTTAAATTCCAACCATGGCACATGGCTGACCTATTTCATATGTGCACACAGAATATTGTTATGGTTTAAGATATTTAATATTCATGGTATACTACGAAGTGTAAGGGTTAGGTTGTGCTATTCTATATTCTAAAAATGAAGTGTGTTTTTTCTTATGTCTCATTTGTTGTTAATTATTTAGTAATAGTTTTTCCACATCATATATCGCATTTACTTCCCCAAATTGTTGAGTACTCCTAAGCTACTAATTCCATAAATGAAAAATGAGAGGATGTAATTGGATATTAATCCATTTATAATATATTTCATAGGAATTTTCTTATAGCAACATGATTGGAATCATACAAGAGCAATTTAGTTTTAAAAAACAAATCCCCAACTCATTATTCTACATGAAAAAAAACATTGCCACTTACTCTATTATCAAAATGAAGGAGAATAACTTCACTGACTAGAATTTCAAAGAACAACATATTAGAGTGTGAACTTCACAATTTTATCTGAGAATGTTTTCTCCACTTTGCGCAGTTATACCAACTCATACTTCTATAGAACAAAGAAAATTGTCACCTATTTCTAGTATCGATGAAAATTTCAATACATATTATGAAAATTGTCATCTATTTATAGTAGGATGTCATCTACTTATGTTAAAGATTGGAGACATCCTCTGCAATATCTCACTTCTCCTTCTTCCCCATTACAGGCTTGGCTCAATACCTCATTATTTTCGGGATTTATCTTTTCCATTAGATGTTTGTTCTGTGCGTTCTTCTCTGACTGTAATATTTGGCAGGCTTTGTTTTTATATACTTGTTTATTTTTTAATATTAGGAAATATTATGAAATTGACGATATTTTGACCATATCCTATGTATATTATGACACTATAGGAAATGTTTTCTTGAAAATATCATAGAAACTACTTTTATCAATGTCAAAAATCTTTGCCAGACACACCATATCCACTGAATGTTCATTTGTGATAGTAGATTTTGAAAGTGATGTGGACATTATTTAGAAATAATGGATATTCTCAAGTCATCCACTGTTGAAACTTGAAATTTTGGATGGTGCTAGTATTTCAGAGTTAAGGTTTTTGTGATGTGATTTAGGTGGAGAAATATTTTTCAGATACATCACTTCACATATTTTTTGTCGATTTGGTGTTAATATTTTCAAAAAAAATTGTTGATAAATAAATTTCACATTCACAATTACTCGCACCACCTTTATAAATATGAAAGTTGGTTTTGAGATGCAAGTAACTATGTCATAGGCTTGATGTGATGGCATATTCCCTTACCATACTAACATCCCACGCATTATGAACTTTTTGTGGTGGTTGTTATCTGATATGTAATTACAATCTATTGTGAACTCTTTATTATGGTTGTTATTTTTTATGCAATTGCAAGCTATAACTATAGTGGAAAATCCTTATGGTGGCTTATGCCACCTAAATGTCAAATTTTCTAGTCATCGCGAGCCAACGAAGTCTTGAATGCCCCACTTGTATTTCAACTTAGCTTCAAAGAGAGGAGGTTTCCTGTAAGTCCCAAATAATTTTGTCACGTATCAAATGCCCAAATCTGTTGTTTCCAATGCAGTCCTTCCAAGCATGTTCATTGAAATGCTTCCAAAAAAAATAAGTTACTCGGAAACAAATGGAGTTGTGATTATTGATAGAGCACCTTAAAATTTTGTTTTTAGAAACACATGTACTCAAATTTCTTGTCAATTAATCACATTGCAACATTCTCTTTGAGAAAAGGAAGACCATTAAACTATTCTTAATCATCCTTCAAAAATTCACTAATTTATCTCATATCAGGAAAAATTTTCATATAGAAATGTTATTTGATATCATCTTTAAATGAAGTGCTATACACAAATATATCATGTCTCATGTCTTGTACATTATTCTGTGAAAATGGTTCTTATTTGAAAATTTTATGTTCAATGCAACACAGTCCGTTTGATTTTTGATACTATGTAGGTGTTGTTTTTGTTTTGAAATTAGAATATTAAAAATTTTGTTACCTTTTAAATATGAACTAATAGTTTTGATCTATATGACATGAAAATAATTTTTATATAGCTAATAGGTTGTAACCTTGAAAGTTCCTTCCCCTGTATGCACTCAATGCAGTGGAAATTAATGTGAATTATGAAGAAATATTTATAATGGCAGCTACTTAAATGTCAATTATTTAAGACTTGGCATATTCTTAGTTCTTAACTTGTAAGCATAATTTTCTCTCTCTTAGTTAAGATTCCATTGAGTAAAATTTTGATAATGCTTTATCTTGAATTTTCCATTTAAATGAAATTTTTATCAATGTTCTATATTTTCTTGCAGATTCGATCGTTGGTAGTCAGCCTATCGTATCTCATTTATGACTTATTGTGTTGCCTTTTTTACTATCTAATACGCGTTTCATATTGTATCCATCACATAGTGAGCATAATGGGTCTGCTTGGAGGCATTTATTATGGTATAGTATATTCTTTTATCATATTTATCCAACTAGAGTTTGATAGGTCACTAAAATATATAACATGATTACGGATCGATGTCAAATGATTTATAATTTTCATATTATTTAATATTAGCAGAAAATTGACACAAATCCAAAACTTGAGGAAAGGTAAACTTAAACACAAATTTAAAAGATGAGGGTAGGTAAACTTAAACACAACTTCAAAATTGACATGTAGAATTAAAATAAACAAGGATAAGAGAGTACATGAATATTGGTAAATGTAAAAATGATTTATAATTTTCACACAATTAACAAAAAGCAAGAACAAATGAAAAAATTGAAGACAGATAAATCTCGATTCATGTTATATAGTCATTGATCATTGTTTTCTTTGGGATTGTTGGTTATTTTTCCTTTTAATTTATTAGTGTGGAAAAAGACTTCATTGTATTTACACAAATTTGTTGGGGATTGGGTATTTTAATTCTATCCTTACTAACGTCATTACAAAAACCAAATCTAATTTTTCCCTTATCTATAAATACGTGACAATTTCAATACAGATTATTTCCTATAGGTTATAGCATTTTTATTTTAATTCCATTGCACAAAGAAATCCTTTTGAGGAAGCCAACTATATATTTTTCCATAATTTAAGAGTGAATGTCATGGCTGCCAATAATGGTCCCCCATATTACTCTTTATTAATACATTTGATATTTCAGTGGTGAATGTTTTTTAATAGAAACACAAAGTGACTTTTGGGAACTGAAAATCCCAATTTTTTAAAATTTTCATGTTATATAATATCAAATTAAGTACTTATTTACCTCTACTATCCTGGTAAAAAGAGGAAGATAATATTAGTATTTTGTGAGGGGTTATGCATGCCTAAACATCTTTATGTTTGGCACATTGCAAACTCGTTATAAGTTAAGGGGAAAGTAAATTCTGGTCTCAAATCCTGAGTTATCTGGACCACCACCTTAGTGGAGACCACCTCCACTTGCAATCATTACAATAACAAAGTCTACGAACCTCCCAAAAACTCAAGTCAATACACCAAAAAAGTCTAAAAACCTCTTAAAAATGCATTATCCTCTATACTATACTCCTTCACAATAATTTTCTCAGGAAGAGGAGAATGATGATTTTGAAGATGAAGACTCAATAGTAGAATGTGTCTTGAGGTGCCAGTTCAATGATATCACAGATCTTGTATTATATTTTCCAACTTTTAAATCAAGTAGTCTAAAGATGATTTGATTGTTCCATTTCATGTTTTTTTTCATATTAGTTAGTATAGATTTCATAATAAGTCAAGTAATGCTACGATATTTGGTAGTTTATTTGATTAATTGAGATTTAGACTCCCAGTATTCATTTTAGAAACAACTCATGGACTGGATTGAAGGAATTTAACAGGTGGGTCGATAATAGCATTGAAAATTGAGAAAGTTTAAGGAGATATATATTCTTGACTGTGCATTTTATCAAGTGATGAGCTTCAGGAAAAAACTTATGAAGTACTGCTAGCATCTATTGGGGTTGTTGGGTAAGGGATTCTATGGAATTTTTTTATGCTTTACGTGATTGCATTTCAAGTTAGGAAAAACATTATAACATACATTGGACACTTATATTATTGTCCAACTATTTCTAGTGTAATATATCTTACTTGTTGGCAATCACTTTTAACCCAAGAAGTGGTCTTATACTTCCAAACAAGGAAAATAGAAAAGAGAAAAACTGAAATTTTATGAGGAATTTCATCGGTAGCAACAGTGGGAAGCATAAACCTAGGTCTCAATGAGAAACATGCCTAACCGGACTACTCAATAACATGCGTGTAGAAATGCAGGAAATTTTATCTTACCATTCTTTTTCTAGACAATCTTGACTCTATCCCCTCTGTTTCAAAGTGGTTGCAAAATATGGATCTACAAATTCCTGATTAACGGAGTTGTCTAGTTTGTGTATGTGTTGACTAGTCAACTTGCTAAGAAATATTAAACACTTGCATTATCACCTTGGAATGTTTTCAATAGGACAAAAATATATTAATCATGGGAGGAAGTTACAATATTTAAAAATACTCCATCTAAAGTTCCAGTGAATTGGAAACAAAGGCTACCTTGTATGTACAAAAAAAATATTCAATGTTCGCAATTCAATTTTTGGCATGCCAAATTTATGTTGCAATGCTTCCTTAGCACCTATCAATTTATTGTATTCATGTTAAATGAAATCAGAAGAGAAGTCGGACTTGTCCCAAAGCCTTATTTATGTAGACCATAGAAGCGTCTCTCCACAAATTAACATACCTTTTTTATCTATTTTTAATATTTTAAAGGAATCATCTTCTTTTTACAAAAAGGAAAAAATATGAAGTTTCTTGATTGAGCTCCTACTTTTTCATATGTATTAATGTAGTTTGTTCAGGAGAATCAATAAATGAAATCGTATGCATTAGGATGCACCATTGACCCTTTCATACTTCAGATTGATCTCTCAGTAATAATCATATAATATGCATTGTGCTGACCTCCTATGACCTCATAATAAAGAAACACTCATGGTTCTTAACTTTTCAATATGAAAAAAGTAAATTTTGAAGTTATAAGTGATTATAGCCTAATTATTGTAACTAAATTTGTTAATTAAAAATAAAAAATTTCTTTACTGCAGCCTATCATGTTCATTGATATCAAGAAAAATTGTAGAAACTATTTTCCAAATATAAATACAAAATATGTGCAATATGATAAAAATCCAATGTTTAAGATGTTAAAATGTTTTTTTGGTCAACCAAATATTTTATTAGACTTTTAAAGAAAGTTGAATGTCACATGCACATCCCATGTCTTCTCAAAAAGAGTTCAGTTCCCATTAATCTATAGGTAATTGGTTATTTGTGTTTTTGTACTCCCTAATATCAGTAACCTACAAAACAATTTATAGTGTATGAAGCAAATACTGAAATACTTTATCAGTAACCAACTATTGAGAGTTCAATCCCTTACTCATCTATATTATATTAGTGATCCCAAATAGAAGAGAACTACATCTTTGAGTTTTATTTCATGCTTCTATTTTCATTATGCTACAAAGATAACATTTGATAGAGCATTGACATATTTATGATGAGTGCACTGATACTCCTTATAAGGAAAATTGGAAGTAATTGGCATACATTTATGCTCTATATGTTATAAATTCGAATTCAAATTTTCTTAGATGAGATACCATAAGTAAGAGTGTTTTTCATGAACTTGCCTATTTTGACTTTCCAAGGACTTCAGTAAGATTCTCATCTCAATTTTCTTAGAAATAATTTTGTTACAGGGTTTATTTAATTTTCAACTATAGCTAAACTTTTAGGTGAAACTTTACTATTTTCTTCCGTCATCATCTATGAGATGAAGTAATACCATTTACCGCAAATCAAAAGATTTATGTTTATCTAGTAGATTTTTCCTATGTAAGCAAGACTACTTATTTGAAAACAATATGTTTGTTTACTTATAGATTTCATAAACAATGGATGTACGAAAAAGAGTGGGCTTACTTTCTGTTGTAGTAGGTAGAGTGTCCAATAGAATGGATACTCTTTTGGTACCTTAAGATATTTTTTGCATCATATCACTAGTTGAGTTCTCTCACAAAAGATCATATTTATAGTGGAAAAAGTGACAAGTGGTATATAGGTTTAGAGTAATTACACTTCATGGATTATTTTTACACTGGGTTGTTATCATCATACAATGTTAAACTTTTTCTTGTCTTTTTGTTTGTTTTAGATAAAAATTTTGGAAGAAGGGCTTCTAAATAATCTTGCATTTGGACTTAAGGATTATGATTGTATGGAAGTTCAATTCATATCCCTCTTACTGAAGATTAAATAAGTTGAGGTTCTTGCTGATGAAAAGTAACTATCCCTGAATGTTCTTCAAAGGAGGTCAATAATTAAAGAATCAAATGAGAATCAAGCTAAATTTTTAACCAAAATTTGGCAATACAAAATTTTCAATCCATTTTTGTTAAAATTACTCTAGAACCATAATGAGGATTGTTTTTCATTCATGAGATTAGGGGCTTCCTTCTTCAATAGGTTTAGGTCAATGGTCGAAAGCTTTAAGGGCTTTAAGAAGAGTTGTTTTTGAACTTTTTGGAATACCTACAAGAGTTGATGTGTTAGGTGGAATCTTCAACTCAAAAGATGGAAATCATCTAAATTTTCAGCTATATGAGAAGTTGTTGTGTAGTGTCTTTGATATTCTGGATGAAGGGAAGCGACTTGAGTTTCGTTGTTAATTTTTAGTTGTGAATTCTTGTTTGGATGATATGTGCTATACATGGGTACTGTTTCAGTAGGTATATTTATATTCACTCTAAATTTGTGTGTTTCATTTGTGGTTATCCCAATTGCTAGGAGAGACTGAGAGAGAAACCTTTTTTTTACATTGAGTACCATCATATGTGAAATAAAATAATAGACTCAGATCCTTTAGTTTCTTGAAAAATGGTACAAGAGGAGCTCATGTAATAACTTTCCCTACCTTTTGGTGCTTTTATGTGTGGAGAAAACATATTTGGCGCATATATCATGTCTATTAGAATCTCAGAGGCTCATGTGATATTTAAAAGTTATATACCTGATTCAAGCCACTTCACCCATTCAAATAGGCCTATTCTCAAGGATTAGAGACATTGAAATATTTGAGATTATCTAGGAAGCAATCAAGTGTGTGTACATTGTATGAGTCTATCTTGTATTATATCCATGTAGCACACAAATTTTATCAAGAGCACTATTAGTGTAAAGAAAGGGTGTCCACTACCTCCCAACTTGATTGGTGTTTACAACAATGAGTTGGATTTTTTCCTTAATGGGCATACATATGACAACAATGGGTGCAAGGTTTCATTCCTATTCTTCTTTTCATTGAGATGCAATCCTTTTGCCTTATTTCCTCAAGGTTTTGCAGAGATAGATAATTGCATTAGCACTTTTTCTATGACCTTCATAGTTGATGGTCAACATGGGTAAAGCTGATTGGTTAGAATCTTCAACAGGTAGGAAGGGTCTTCTTATATTATCATTTCTTCCTTAGAGTGAAGGAGATTGAGTTCACCATCTCATATTCCATTCTTTGGTGTTCAGTTCTTAGGCTTTCATCTTAGTTTAAGGCATGTTCATCCTTGGGTCAATAGGGGCTACATTTATTTTTATGAGATTAATAGATAGTGTTTCTGACATCATTTCTAAGAATGTCGACCAAGATGGTAATAGTCTTAATTTATTTTCAAACCTACTTAATTAGAAAATAAAAAAACTAGAATCTCTATTGAAATTGCAATTTTATTTTACTAGGAATTGAAACACATCACGCTGACGAAAGTAGCAACACGTGCACATATCCAAAAATCAATTTACATCGTTTTTTATTGTCAGTTTTCCTTGAAAATTTTCTTGCTACTTAAATGAAAAATTTGAAACTACTTTTTATTTTGCCAAGATACAAAATTTATCAACAATAGAAGTAATGGAATGAAACAAGTTAAAGACACAATTACATAGAGACACTAATTTTCTAGGGAACCTAATGGAAAAACCCTCTCCTTGTTGTGGTATTTTATTAATAGAGTATACAAATCAAATACAAGGAAAATTGTTTATTGAGAACAAAGCTTTTCTCATTCTGACCTAGCATATACTTTCCCTGAACTTACTTGATCATAACTCCTATCTTTTGTGCATAAACAAGTTTGAAATCCGTATGCACTAGCCTCCCATCTTGGCTCCTAAACTCATGTGCACAAGGCCACCTATTTTGTATGTTAGGTCCCTATATTACTAGTATAGTCCCTTATTGTTGTTAGTGTAACCCCCTTATGGTTATTATTGTACCCATGTAACCCCCATATTGTTATTGTTGTGCCTTTAAATTATTATTGTTAGGTTGGCTAGGATTACATTGTGGCCCCACTAAGATTACATTGTGGTCCCATGAACTCCTATATATAGAAATGAGGTTTTGTAATTTGTAGCATCCAAGAATTGTTTATTCATGTTATGTATTGGAGGTTGCCCCCTGGAAGTGGCTTATTTCTAAGGCATTTATATCTCTTCTATTCTATTCTTGGAGTTGGTTTCACAACATTTGGTATCAAAGCTTTGGATTCTAGTGTTTTCGTTGCTCCAAACTGGTCATCGTGGAATTTTCGCTATAATTTTTTTGTACAAAGGTTCAGAAGCTGAAATTTTTAGAGTGCGAAGCCAAAGTCGCGAGGAAAATCGTCGCAAAATTTTAGAGCTTGGTTCACACTATTTTCGGAGATATGATCTGTGGAACTTAGGGCTTTTTGCAGGCTCCTGAATTTAACCTTAACAGGTCATCGCGCATTTGCACTATAAGTTATTTTATACGAAGTTTCAAAAACTAAAAATTTTAGAGAGGGAAGCCAAAATCCTAAGGAACATCATTGCAAATTTTTAGAGCTTGTTTCACAATATTTTCATAGATATGATCTGTGGAAGTTAGGTCTTTTTCAGGCTCCCGAATTTCATCTCAAAGAGGTTATCGTGGGAAAATATTCATAACTCTCTCTCTGAGCATTGGATTGGAATTCTATAAAAAGTGACCACAATTAAATGGACTCTAGTTTCGTGTTTATCAATTTCAAATCCAAAGGAGGAAAAAGTGACACGTGGCCAGTTGTACAAGTTTGCTCTACTGAACTAGTCCATAATTAGGTCATTGTGAGAGATTGGACATAACTTTTCCTTGAAGAATCCAAATCAGGTCAAACTTGTGACATTTGAAAGACGATTCAGATGGCTACTACAAAGCCAAATTTCAGATATTGAGGATCTACAATTACAGAGATAATTCAATTTCAATATAGAGCTCCTCAAAAGCAAGTAAAAGGTGTGTACTTTTTTCCCGAATTGCATAAGTCTTGTTTGAAGAATCAAGTTGAATTGATTCCAAGGGACTATTGTAGAATATATATCAGTATAGGATTCTAAAATGGACCCTAAAAAGAATTCAACACCCATTAAGCCTTTAGAATTCTCTACTATGACTCATGAAGATGAAGAATGGCAACATGACATATCAAATTTACAAGAGCAAGTGCAACAAATTTTTCTCTTGCAAAGAGCAACAAAAAATGACATGGAAGTTTTGAAGAAAGGTGTGGAAACTAAGATGGATGGTTTGAAGAAAGTCATGGAATCTAATATGGATGGTTTGAATAATGGAATGGAAGCTAATATAGATGGCATGGAAGCTAGCATGGAATCTAAGATGGATGACATGGAAGCTAAGATCGATGACAGAATGGAAAACATGAAGAATGATCTAAAAGAAGACATGGAGGGTTTGAAAAAGTTGATACAACAAATGTTTCCTAATGGTGAAAAGATAGTAGAGGAAATTGATGATGAGAACAAAATAAATGTTAATCGTGATTTCATAAACTCTAATGTTGGCGGGAAGAACCACCATATTCCAAAAATGGATATGAGGAAGTTTGATGGAAAGTATCTTGTAGCATGGATACTACAGATGGAGCAATATTTGATCTTAATAATGTGAAAAACACGCAAAAGGTACGCATTGCAACTTTACATTTACAACAAAATATATTTGTATGGTATCGATGGCTTTGCTCCCGTAAAAAAAATTGTCACTTGGTCAATTTTTATGAAGGAAATGATAGCACATTATGAGGATACAAAGAGCAACACCTTCTTTAGCCAATTGATAAATCTCAAACAAAAGAGTTTAGTGGGGGAGCACATTGTGGACTTCCAAAAATTGAATATAAGGGTAACTGATATTCTAGAGGAACACAGGATTGATCTCTTCATATGTACTTTAAAGGATAACATACAACATGAAGTTCGTGTTTTGGAACCTAATTCATTGGAGAAGGCATTCAAGTTGGCAAGAAAAATTGAATGTAAAATTATGGCGACAAAGAAGCCTACCACTCAATTCTATAAAGAGGGAATTGTTGCTACTCCTAGATTTCCACAACCTACAAGGTTGACACCACAATAATTGGAAGAAAAAAGAGAAAAAGGGCTTTGCTACAGTTGTGATAGCAAATACAATAAAGGTCATAAGTGTGCTGAGAAGAAATTATTTTACATAGATTGTGAAGAGGAAGAAGAAAATAAACAAGAAGAGGATATACACCATGAACCAACTCTAAAATAGGAAGAAATGAGTCCGACCATATCTGTAATGCATTGGCAGGAATTACCACTCCTCAAACTCTCAAGATAGAAGGACATATCAAGAAGAAAAAGGTAATAGTGTTGATTGATTCAGGTAATACCCATAATTTTATTCATGGTAAGGTAGCCAAGGAATTGAATTGTTTCCTATAACAGGCACCAGAATGTCAAGTCATGATTGCAAATGGAGGAACTATAAAATGCTCTGGAAAATGCCATAATATCAAGCTAACCATGGGGGAATATGTATTGAATAGTTCAATGCTTTCCAATTTTATGGGAGGTGTTAATGTTGTACTAGGAGAACAATGGTTACAATATTTGGGGACGGTAGCTTTTAATTTTCAAGAACTTTTCTTGAAAAAATTTTCAGAAGGAAAGGAAGTCAAATTAAGGGGTATTGCAGGGAAGCTGGGAAAGATAATAAGCTCTAATGTCATGAAAACGCTTCTAAATAAAGAACAATGAGGCATAATTACACAATTATGCTCACTAGAAATTCCAACATCAAAATCATCTATTTCTGCAGATCTCCAAAAAGTCTTGGACAATCATTCCAAGGTTTTTGAAACTCCCAAAGGACTCCCACCTATTCATGATCATGATCATACTATTCATTTGATTCCAGGAAGTGTTCCTCCAAAAAATAGGCCTTATAGATATCAATATGTCCAAAAGAGCAAAATTGAATGTATGATTGCAGAAATGTTAGAGCCTGGTATAATTCAACCTAGTCAAATTTCTTTCTCTGCTCCTGTAGTATTGGTACAAAATAAGTATGGATCATGGCGCATGTGTTCGGATTATAGGGAGATCAATAAGCTCACCATTAAAGATAAATTTCCCATTCCTGTGATTGATGAATTATTGGATGAATTACATGGAGCAATTTATTTTACCAAGTTGGATCTTCGTTCAGGATATCGTCAAATTAGAATGAAGACTGAAGATATTCCAAAAACAGCATTTCGAACTCATGAGGGTCATTATGAATTTCTGGTCATGCCTTTTGGTCTTACCAATGCACCTTCTACATTTCAAGGGTTGATGAATTCCATTTTCAAACCCTTCCTTAGAAAATTTATGCTAGTATTTTTTGATGATATACTAATCTACAACAGGTCTTGGAAGGATCATGTTGAACATGTTGACAGGGTGCTCAAACTATTGCACGAGAAACAATTATATGCAAAAAAATCCAAATGTTTCTTTGGAGTACAAGAGGTGGAATATCTGGGTCATATTGTATCTCACGAGGGTGTTAAAGTAGACCCTAACAAAATTAAAGCCATTAAGGAATGGAAAGTCCCCACAACCATAAAGAAGTTACGAGGATTTCTTGGGTTAACAGGGTATTATCGCAAGTTTGTTAATAATTATGGGAGAATAGCAGCACCTCTAACAACATATTGAAGAAAGATGTATTTTCATGGACTCCTGAAGCAACTAAGGTCTTTGAACATCTTAAAGAGTCAATGTGCCTAGCACCGGTCTTAGCTACGCCAGACTTCACAAAAACCTTTATTGTGTAATGTGATGCCTCAGGAAATGGAATTGGTGCAGTTTTAATGCAGGAAGGAAGACCCATTGCTTTTGAAAGTCATCCAATCAAAGGAAAGTATTTACAGAAACCTATTTATGAGAAGGAAATGTTAGCGATACTTCATGCACTAAAGAAATGGCGAACTTACCTAATGGGAAGACACTTCAAGGTAAAAACTGATCATGATAGTCTTAAACACTTCTTGGAACAAAGACTATCATCAGAAGAGCAGCAAAAATGGGTCACAAAGATGTTGGGTTATGACTTTGAAATAATCTACAAAAAAGGAAAGCTTAATGTTGTTGCAGATGCCCTCTCAAGAAAGAATGAAGAGGTGGAAGCATTGCTTTGTGCCATTTCTATTATCCAACCAGATTGGATAACTGAAGCAAGAGATGAATGGAAGAAGGACAAAGATGTATGGATACTCATTCAAAAGTTGCAGCAAGATCCTAGTACATCTGATACATTTAGTTGGAAAAATGATTCCTTATGGTACAAATATCGATTATATCTTTGTAATAATTCCCAACTAAAACAAAAGATTCTTCTGGAATTGCACACTTCTCCTTTAGGAGGACACTCAGGATTTTTAAAAACTTACCACAGGGTGAAGAAAGAAATTTTTTGGGATGGCCTTAAATCTGATATTCGAAAGTTTGTGGCGGAATGTTTGGTTTGCCAACAGAATAAAGTGGAAACAATTAAGACCCCAGGACTTCTACAACCTTTATCCATTCCAGGTCAACGTTGGGAGGAGATTTCAAAGGATTTTATCACAGGTTTACCTAAGTCCGAAGGAAAGAGTGTCATCATGGTGGTAGTTGATAGACTTACCAAGTATGCACACTTTTGTGCATTATCTCATCCATTTAAAGCAAGTACAGTTGCTACTACATTTATGGACACTATTCAAAAGCTACATGGAAACCCAAGGGTTATTGTGAGCGAAAGAGATCCCATTTTTACTGGAAATTTTTGGACGGAGTTATTTTCTTGTTTGGGTACTCAATTAGCTCATAGCTCATCTTATCATCCTCAATCTGATGGTCAAACTGAGATAGTAAATAAATGTTTGGAAGGATATCTTCATTGTTTTGTATCTAATAAAAAAACACAATGGGTCAAGTGGTTACCTCTCGTTGAATGGTGGTATAACACTTCCTTCCATACTGCAGCAAAAATGACCCCATTTATAGCACTTTATGGATATCATCCACCATCCATCACATCATCTTTAAGGGAAAATTCGAAGGTTCAAGCAGTGGAAGATCACATCAAGCATCAACAAGAAGTTCTCCAACTCTTAAAGGATAACCTGAATTTGGCACAAAATCGAATGAAACAACAGGCAGATCAACATCGCAGCGAGAGAAGTTTTGATGTAGGAGACTGAGTATTTTTACGACTACAACCATACAAACAAATGTCCCTCAAGCAAGCTAAGAAGGATAATAAATTATCGCCAAAGTACTATGGTCCTTACAAGGTGTTGCAAAAGATTGGTACTATGGCATACAAATTGGAGCTTCATGCTTCTTCATGAGTGCATCCAGTTTTCCATGTTTCATGCTTAAATAAGGTTATAGGTGAAAATATTCCAGTTCAAACAATATTTCTAGAACTTGATGAGGAAGGAAAAATCAAATTGGAACCTTAAGCGGTCACGAAAACAAGAACTCGATCAATTTCAAAGTATCTCATCAAGTGGAAGAACTTACCCACTGAATATTCTACATGAGAGGATGAGAATTTTATACAGAAGCATCCAAAGCTACTCAACAGTTGAGGACAACACTTTTTTGAAGGAGAGGGGCATGTTAGGTCCCTATATTACTCGTATAGTCCCTTATTGTTGTTAGTGTAACCCCCTTATGGTTATTATTGTACCCCTGTAACCCCCATATTGTTATTATTGTGCTCTTGAATTATTATTGTTAGGTCGGCTAGGATTACATTATGGCCCCAGTAAGATTACATTGTGGCCCTATGAACTCCTATATATAGAAAGGAGGTTTTGTAATTTTTAGCATCCAAGAATTGTTCATTCATGTAATGTATTAGAGGTTTCCCCCTCGAAGTGGCTTATTTCTAAGGCGTTGATATCTCTTTTCTTCAATTATTGGAGCTGGTTTCACAACATTGTAGTACAAATCTCTTAATATATGTGCACTTCGTACTTAACAATATTTAGACCACAAGAGGGAAGCTCATACAATTCTTGTGCATTTTCTCATGAACCTATGAGCTATTTTCTTTTCTCACAACCTTGTGCATAAAACAGTTGCTGAATTTGGTGCCTTCGTCCTCCTTTTATGCTATTCGATCATGCTATAACTTGAAATTTTATTTTTAGAACTCAGTCTTGTGATTGATTTGTTAACTGAGTCAAAGTGACTCTTTTAACTTGTCCTTGCCACAATTATACATTGAGGCTCTCACTCGTTTTTTTCGAACTATTAAATCACACTTGGAGAGAAGCATAATTGAGCCTCCAACTATCACATGAACAAAATAACTCGTCGTTTTCCATGAACTCATACTTGAAAATAGAAGAACACATTGAAGTATTTCTTGACTAAGGTTGAAGTCAATAAGACTTTGAAAATTTGAATGAAATTCACTCACTACTCCCCACTCTAAGAAATTGAATGAAATAAAACCTATACACTTTCCTTCTCCTTTATATACTAGAAGGCACAATGAATTTGGACACATGCGTGACATCACTTTAACTGAAATATATCTAAACCCTAGATCTATCACTGGTCTTGAGATGAATAGCTTCAACATACATGAAATTTTTTGTGAAATGTGAAATGGATGGCTTGTTTATTGAGACTTCCCCTTCCATCTATTGATATTCACAGTAGAAATATTAGCTCCTTAGTTTTTACACCAAAGGTGTTCCCTATTTGGAGTTGGTTGGGAAAATACTGTTCATCCTAGCCAATCCTGTCCCTCCATTTTTTTCCGCCTTCAACTAATCATTTTTTAACACATTGCAGTGGTCCATTCAAAGTTTCGTTATGGTACTAGGGACAATAGTAGGGTGATTCATATCATTTTTCTTAAAGTCCTCCATTATCTTTTACTTGAACCACCTCCACCCACCATCATTGTGCCCACACCTCCAAATTCCTATGAGAAGAAAATCTTCCCTCCACTTTGGATGCCATCAACCCAAAGATGTTCCATAGAGCAAAGGTAATAACAAGAGGAGTGATTATGGTCTTCTAGCCTTGCGAAGAAATTATTTGGAATGTGAAAGCTTCAATATTTGGGTGATTTCTATGGAGTACTCTCATTTTGGTTCTGGGATATGTTATTTTAAATGAAAACCACGTAGAGTAGAGAAAAATGAGTTTTCGTCATCCTTGGAGTTCTGTAAATCCAGGTTTTACTTTTACCTCTCTCGTCTTGATCCTCAAAAAATTTATTCGCTCTAGGAATTTCTTCTTCCTCGCCAGATGGTTCCTCGTATTATTTAAGATCAAATTATTCTTCTTCATGACCAAGATGCTCCTCTTCCTATCTAAGATTTATTGGTTCATCTATAATGGGGAATTCTTCTTCTTCATAACCAGGTTCCTCCTCCTCAGGAAGAATCTTCGCAGGATGGACCTTTTCAGCTTCTTCAACTAGAGCTTCAACAATTTCAGTCATCAGACTACGAATTTTTGAGCTATGCCACTCATAGCTTGATGTTTTCATCTCAAGAATGCTGATTACTCGGCAAGAAAAAGGATCCAACAATGGAGTTTCTTGTTATTTTGTCCCATTTTTCATAGCCTGCCTTCAAACCCCACTCAAAATTCCATTTAAAAATGTTGAAAGATAAAAAAAAATAAGTGTTTTTACTAGAATAATCAAAATGGAAAAAAGTGTTAAATGAAGTGGATTATTCCATTGATAAATGCATGCTTCATATCAAGGAGTTACATCTGTATCACACAGAAATATCAGAGGCATTTTCCTTATGGTGTTTTCCCTAACCTTAAGAATACACATTCCACCAAGCACTCGAGTTTCTTCCTTGCAGGTTGAGTTATGTTAATAATTTAAGGGGGTCTAGTTGTATTCAGAGCAACTGCATTAGCTTGCCAAGTTGGGGACACGTTTTGTCACTGCTTTTGTGGTCTGATTTTCATACTTTGTGGGCCGAGTTGATCTTCAATGTGTTGGCCAAGTTTCATTGTAATGATGGCTAAGTATTCACTTCCGAAAGAGGGTCGAGTTTTGTTTTCCAATACTAAATTTTATCTATTAAGAGAGGCCTCAAATATCCTCATATATTGACTGAAAAAACCTATGGGGAAAGAAGGGTCAAAAATGTGTCACAGAGGAGTTGATTTCTTCCTTCGCGGGGTTGTGTGAGTCACTAAATTCATCAGCATTAAGAGGCCAAGTTCCTTGTTTTTAGAATTACTGTTGGGTATACATATTTGTGATGAATATTAAATATTGTTGCTAATGTTATCCCAAGAGGCCAATATCATCTCACTGATGGAACACACTTAGATTCTATTTTTCTTTAATGTGTGTAAAATATTTATATAAATTTATAAGTCTAAAGTAGAGGTCATTATTCTCTTCAAACAATGACTTTATCTTTTCATAAAGGCCAGGTTGAGTTGTTGGTTCAGTGGCTATATTTGTGGGTTGAGATCCCTTTGGAAAGAGGGTTGAACACACAGTGATTTGGGATTGGTATTTCCAAATATTTTGTTGAAGATTAGTATGATGTAATTTCTCATAACTATCTATTATTATCTTCCTGAAACATATACGACGTTCCATTGTTTTATTTCCTTTTGTAAACTCTTGCTTCTAGTTGAATAAATGGCTATTACTCTCAATCGTATGGTTGTTATAAATGTTTAACCAGTGATATGTTATATTTCTGAGTGTTAAATGAATTTCATAATGCTGATTTAAAGCACTCTTATTAGTCCTTGGACACTATATATTAGTTTTGGAGTTAAAAACCATAACAGTGCATCTACAACCATTCATGGACACTCAAAATGTTTGACAAAATGGCTTAGATAAAAATTCAATAAAAATTAGAGATATTAGTGAGAAAAGTTTGAGGTATAATTTAACATAAATGGGCTTTTCCTAGATGTGAGACGATGTAATACTTCCTAAAATGCATCTCACACAGTTGGAGACTGGGGGGTCGCTTGGAAGCATGGAGAGAATGAGGGAGTGGTTGTGGATTGAGGTGAAAATCTGAGCTTATGGCAGATGGTGGTGGTTTGGCTGAAATGGGTAGAGGACTTCTGTTAGCAGGATCAATTATTAATGCTCAGAAGGGTGGAAAGTTTCTAACTCCCCTTCTTTAACCCCTCATAGTAGTGAATGCTTTAGTTTTATCTTGTGTCCTTATCAATATTACTGTGGCTTTGTGATAAGCTCTATTTTTCAAAGTGAAAAAAAGTGCAGTAAGCCTATGGTCCAATTGGCAATGAGATATTTTTCATGCATGGAGGATGTTGCAGTGTTTGTAACCTTATCAGTAGTAGTAGATATAAGTATGGATTCATGCCAACCTTTTTCCAGGAATTTGAAGAAACAATTATGTTGCATTAATGACACATTCTAGAGGGAGAACTATTTTTTATAGGAATAGACAAAATCAGATCCAAGCATCAAACCTTCCAAACGCCAAGTGAGAAAATTGACATCCCTATTGGGGAGATCATATCGTAACTATATAACCTTCTTGAAATTTTGATAATCAAATAAAAGTGAACTACATTATAACCATATAAAGTTATGGATTACATTTGGTATCTTGTGTTTCACAATGTACTGAAGATAGATTCATCAAAGTGTAGAATTTTTTTGGTAGATCAACTTCTCAATCCTTCAAGCAAGCATAAAAATAATTGAGACTATGTTTTAAAAGTGCAAAAATGGAGGGGTTTCATCCAAGTTCAAGTTTTTTGGAGATTGTATTATTGAAGGTTATTAGCTAATCTTCTTGGGAAATCTATAGATGGTGTGGCTTATGTGTTTCCCGTTGTTGATAGCAATTATTTTCCAGATATCACAGAACATGGGAGAGTGATAAAATATGGAATCAAAAATTTTCAATCACTTTAAGCCCTAATTACACCAGAATGTATTTTTGAGGAGATGTTATGGCTAATATGGTTTTACACAATATTCAGGAAATGAACATAAACAATCGTATGTGTCTGTACCAAAATATTATTCTTAGTGAAGAATGCACCAGAGTTTTGCATATTTGTAAATAGTGAAGAGTGTTGCATATGTCTATATGGTGAAGGGTACTAATGGTGTTGTCCTCATAGTAGATTTCTTGTAAGTTGAAAAGAGAACCCAGTGCAGAGTTCGCGTAGACATAGAATTTGAACTTTACAGGAAATTGATGTTGTTTCTGGTCGGATAGGTCGTTGAGCTTGAATGGTCTCATCCTCCCTCAGATAACAGAATATAGGAAGTATCTTGAGGAGACAATAGAAATTGAATAGATACCATCTGAATTAAAATAATATTTTCATATCGCATTACAACAGTATAGGAAATATGAGCCCTTCCCTAAGAATAATGTTGATCTTGTAAAAAAAATTAGGATTACTCTATAGGCGATAGTCATTAAATCCGATAAAAATGCACGTTGGGAGTTTTATGCGCCTTAGATTGGAAATTTCAAGAAGTTGGTTCCACTTTGGAAGATGTGTAGATTTATGTCAAAATAAATCCATTGCAAGAAATTGGTTTGGTTTTGGAAGATGTGGATATTTCCGTCAAAATGTAACGACGTGGTAAATTTTGAGATAGACATCGTAAAGTTCCGAGTTTTAAAGTTTCCTAAATTATACCTTGAAATATCACTCCTACTGTAAATCATATTATTGATTTAAAGGGTGAAATATAACTAGAGTGTGTTCGATGTTGGAACAAAATTTGGTGAGAAAATGTGCTTGTTATGACTGAGCCAAACCTCTTTAGATCTAAATGGTGATATGAAATTTAGGGCCAACTTGTGGAATTTTTATGGCATATTCAAGGGATATATTTAGGGACTATCTTTGACCATAATTTGAAGAATGTTCACTTCCGAAAATCCAGTTGTCCACATTTTTAAAAAATTTTAAGTTTTCTATTTTTTTTTAGTGAGTTTGAAATTTGTTAAAATGATATACATTAATTGTTTTAAATATTTTTCAATGATTAAAATTCTTTTATGTATTTCAAATTACATGTCAAACAATTAAAAACAATAATATCATCAAAACTTGTATTATTAAATTTTAGAGGAAATAAATGCTATATTATGAAATCTAAATAACCTTAAAAAAAACATGAAAAATTTAACATATAAAACATTTGATTCATGCCAAGCTTGTATGTTATTATTAGTTGTTATCAAATTTTATTTTAGTTTTACTTTTCTTTTCATAATAAAATACTATTAACTTTATTTTTAGGGTAAAACAATATTGACATCTTATTGGATAATGTTCTTTCCCAACAAAAACTATTATAATTATTCTTATGGATTCTTTTTCTTTTCCAAACAAAATTCACCTATTCTTCTCTTAAGTTAAACATTACTGCCTAAAATAGTCATACCTCACCTAACAAGTACTCTAAACATGGTCCATACCTCACTTTCACAATACTTGTAGCATGCGCATGCGTTGTCATTTTTAGAAGGAATGTTGATTGGTGCCTTGGCATATAGTTAAATGTAAAACATAAACAATTGCATTGTACTTTCTAGTACTCATCATGGACATGTGTTGTGTTTTAAAGAAACATTGTTGTGTCGATAAATCTTGGTGAAGGGCACAATGACTCGTGTTTGTTGAAGAAAATTGTTGTTTAATTATTATAAGTTTTGGATTTTATAGGGCATACTTTTCAATATTCTTTTTGAAATTAATAGATATCTGTTAAAATTAAAATTTTGAGTTATACAACTACCAAAATTTGGGTGTTTAGAAAGTTTAAAAACTCATTTTTAAACAGTCAAAAATCACAATTTAATTCAACTTGATTGAGTGTAGATATTGAATCCCCACATGATAGAGTGCAGATGTTGAAGCCCATTGATATGGCATATTCGCGTTGGCCACGATCTTGGTGTCGGGCAAGAAGGCGACAACGTGTTATAGATTCATTTTTTTGTGTAGCTCTTTGAAGTTGTCCTCTAAGATGTATTTACCTACTGATAAAAGAGACTGTGTGAAAACTGATCTATTTTGTCTCCACAACTTTCATAATTTTCCTTTTATTCCTTCCGTGTACCTTTGCTCCTTTAGGGGAACTTTCTAGTTAATATGTTCCTAACATTAGGAAAGAGTGATAGTACCTTAATGCAATCCTCTACTAATTTATTTGTTATTCTTTTGTGACATGAAACTAAAACCATATCAAATTATCCATTAAAGATGATTATCCAATGTCCACTCT
The DNA here is from genome assembly GCA_034641835.2 of Pinus albicaulis. Lineage (NCBI taxonomy): Eukaryota > Viridiplantae > Streptophyta > Pinopsida > Pinales > Pinaceae > Pinus > Pinus albicaulis. Next base: position 204,714,870 of record CM076570.1, read on the forward strand.
TTATCAATTTAGAGAGTATCTCAACTATCATTACACTATCACTTTTGAAAGCAATTGTTAGGTGGTAGCTGCTAGTTCCAAATCTATATAATTTAGTTTCTTGAGTGTAACTCTTGATGGTAACTAGTCAAGATTGTCTAATTCACCAACAATTTTTTCAAGTTCATTTAAATTTTCTTCTTGAATACCCTCTACGTGCCCAGAGACTCCAACAGCCTTAGGATTTCTTAGTGATTCACCATTTTGTACTAGTGATTCACCATTTCTTAGTGATTCTCCATTTTTTACTAGTGATTCACCATGATTCTACAAGATAATATAATATGGTGAGAGATTCACCAAAAAAATTATATATACATATTATATTATTAATAAAATCACCTTCCATTTTTCCTATGTATCATGGGGATTCACCCATTTACTATACATATAAATTTAGGGGGGTTCTTAAAATTTTCCCTAGTATATAAACGTGACAACTTCCTTTTATGAAAAACAAAGATGTGATTTTTTTAAGGTTGGGAGGGGTTTCGGTTTTTTTCTTGATTTGTTGCAAGTAAGATTTTATTTTGCGGGTCTATGGGTCCATTGCGATGAGATTTCTTTTCTGATTCTCTCACTTCGTGACATGAGAGGTTGTGGTATCTGCCGCTAAAGAGAGATTTTCTTTTGGATGTTTTGCATCGATTTGAAACTGTAGGGTTTCAAATGTCCCTTTGTTTATTTCTTAAACACCCATTAGGGTTATACTTCTAGGGTCATTTGTGTTGAGATTGCACGTGTGTATTTAATGATTCTTTGTCCTAGGATTGTTTGTGGTGGAGAACATTACCAGGCTATTTTACATCAATCGTGGTGCAAACGCATTGGTAAAGTTCATATCGTATTAGATAGTCTGTATATGTGACAAATAAATGGAAGGGAGTATTCCAAAAAGGTTCTCCTTCATGTTCATTGGACTCAGTTCTGAAATCACCAGGAAAGGAGATGGAAACCATGATTTGCATGATACAAACCCTTGATAAAGTAAGATAGAAATTATTCAAGAAGAATGACGGAGAAAAACGTTGCACCTACTAAGAAACCTTGTCACAAAAAAAGTTTTCTTCCTAGAAAAAATAGGAAAAAAAAGTCTCAATGAAAAGGAAATGGATAACAACATAAAATGGTTAACAGATATCAGGAAACGACAGTGGCTTCTAGCAAACATAGTTGGCTTGAATACTCTGTGCCTCCTATGAAATGGAAGGGTAGCATGCTACAAGAATAATTCACCATTTCATGAGGGGATTTGGAAGATAAACAGACATTGAAAAATGTTAGCATATAGAGAAGGAAGTTTAATTAAATTACCAACCACAAAGTAACCTGAGGATGGCGCCAAGACGTACCATAGAGCTCATCACTAAAATGGTTTTCGTCACTCCTCACAGCAGTGAAGGAAACTAGAATCACCACGTTGAATGAAAACATATGCCAACAAACTACCAAACCATAATTGTGAGAGAAACGATCCCCAACTAGAAAAAAAAGGAGTCAATCACAATAATGACCAAGAAAAGAAAGGTGGAAATAGAAAAGAAAAAAAAACAAATAATTTTTGGAGTAGAGAGACTATGAATCCTCTTCCGCATTTTCCACCAAAGACATACTTTGTCATAGAAGGAGAAGAGTGCCATGAGCCCATGTGGAAAAACTAGTTTCCAATTCTCCATGATTACTCCATGACAGTAAGCAGAATCAACCATGCGTTCGCGAAGTAAGAAAATGAAAGAAAGAAACCTGCTGGAAGGATAGGGTTTGGGTTTTTGCAACCACCCTCCAACCATTTAGTTACCATTAAGGGAATTTTGAGGTATAAAATGGGACTCATAAGGAAATTATAAAAAAAATAGTGGAAAATATAAAATAATATTAGGTTACATCATCAAATTTTAGAAGGAAAAAAAAATCAACTAATATTTTCAACTTATCTCCCTATGGCTTTACTCAAATGTCGAGCAGAAAAAAAATTTGGATGAAGAATTTGATTCCTCATCTAAGGAATACTCATGTTGCATACTTTTTATGGACCGTTCTACATGAAAAATACTAAATACATGAAAAAAATGATTGCAATCACATTTTTTCATGTATTTCTCATTTTTCGTGTAGCATGGTCCATCAAAAGTATGCAACATGGGTACTCCTTGAATGAGGAATTGAATTTTGAATCCAATGAGTATTCCTCGAAATTTTAGTAAAATCTTACGGAGATAACTTAAAAATATGAGTTTAAAAAGTGGTTTTATTATTTTATCATTATTTAATATTTTTATTTTTTTACTCCAAAAATGAAGAATAATCCCCCATGGTTGAGATCATCATCTTGAATCCTATTGGTTCTTATAAATTTTATTTTGGTTGTACATTTTTCTTAGAAGGCCCATTTCAGACCTCAAAATTTCTCTAATGGGAAGTGAATTTGTATTGTCCAAGATTGTGTTAGGATATTCCAACACATAGGAAATAGTTAAGAATAACTTGGTCTAGAGTAAAGTTAGGTAATGTGTATTTCTTTGTACTTTTGTAACCTATAATCTGATGGTCACAATGTGTAGTGATCCAACGGTTCATTATCTCCTTGGTATTATCGACACTTGATCTGTGGCTTAACACCCGATTGGTCCATGATCTCTATTTAAAGAGCATGGAGGGTCATTTCTCCAGTGACCATTTATGAGAGAAGCTTATGTAAATTTTCTTTCTTTATATTAATAAATTTCCTGAAGTGGTCGCGTTGGCTTAGCCTGTGGACTATTTCATTCCTCCTTTCCAACAATTACTAAATATTTTAACTAGCTCACTTGGTCTAAAGCTACTTTATGAGAATATAGGTCTTGGGTTCAAGTCTCTTTGTCAAGTTACTTTTTCTACAAAAAAATTGTCAAGTTACTTTTTCTAAAAATTGTTTGTACAAAATTATTTAAAAAAAAAAAAAAAAAAAGGTTTTCTCTCAAGTTATTTAAAAAAAAAAAACATGTAAATTATGTTTTAAAGTTACTTTATGTAATATTTTTTCTCGCCCATTATAAAAAGTGAGTCATTTACAATCTAAAATCACTTTATATTTTATTTAAGTTACACTCTACTTGGTCATTAGTTCATAAAGTAAAATTGTAAAAGTGACTCACTTATTTATAAAAGTGGGTCGCATATCTTAAATTTTCATAAGTTAATCTATCTCATCATTAATCAAATAATGTTAGAAATAAATACATGTAATGTTGTTTGAAGATGGGGAAACTATCTTGGACACAAAATCACTTGGTTGAGAGAATCACTCAACCACACACCAATCTAGGAAACATAATACGAACAGACTCCTCCAGATAGAAAGAATCACAACTGAGACAAGTAGGAATTGATTTTTCCAACACACCCCCTTAATGTCTACTTGTCTCGAAATCAATCTGTAAAGCCTAGTTGTGGTCAGAAATAACAAGAGGATATGTTGATTTCCATATAAAGGAGCAACCATCCACCATAATGCATGGGTGCCAGCCCCTACAACTATTATTCTCATAGGATTTCGTTAACATACATGATTCTGTCAACCATTATAACTGCATACATGTACACGTACATATAAATCCCCTCCAACATAATCATCATGGGCTTTATCGGATTACCCATAACCATGCTTTGGGTTTTATCGGATTACCCTCAACCATGCCAACAAGGGATGTCAACCATCATGGCTCAACTCAACCACCAAGGCACTCAATTCATCCACGAAGGCTAAGAACAGCCACCAAGGCTCAACTCTACCACCAAGGCACTCAATTCATCTACCAAGGCTCACCACATACCCAACTTAACCAAGCCTAGGGTTTTCTTGGCTCACCCTAAACCATGCCAAGGGTTTTGTCAGCTGACCCTAAACTATTCCTATAGGAATCCTTGTCCACTTCACTATCACACGTGGTTTCTAGCTTACCACAAACCAACACTGCAAATACAAAGTGGTTTTAATATTACCATGAACTTTATGGGGATACACATGCCTCGTCAAGCTTACATTACACATTCCAACTCTTGGAGCTACTAGGTACATACTTTACAATGACCACTACAAAAGCATCCTATACTTGCTTACAATTAAAATTTGTTACTCATAATACAACATGCTAGTGATTCTATTCCACAAACTCACACAAACTTGATTTTCCATCATCCTCCAATCTCTAATGTTGCTCCTTTGATGCCATCTTCAATATCATGTCTTCATCATATATGGTAATTAATAATTTTCCTGCAAATTTGTGTATGTTGGAATGACCAATTCCAACACACACTCATAATTGTGACAACATTTGGTCAGACAAATGTCACTTCAAGAAAAACCAGAAATACCATGACATGATATACTAATACTCATAACAATTTCGTGTAAATTACAACATCCAACAGAACCTTGGCATCAATGGCCACAACCCCAATAATACATATGAGAATGAGCATCTATTCATAACACAAGATAGAATTTTTCTAACACCGAAACCACCACATGTTGGGCACTTACTGCATTACATGTTGGCTCTACATAGATTTCAGCAGCAACATAATAAAAATTTGTTGGAATTGGAAACAAATCATTTGGCATGGGCTTCAATGCATAGGAATCGAAGAGGCATCAACGGTCCTCGACTCGGCCAAGCACTTGTAAGACCAGATGATGCCCCTCAATGTAATTATTGATGTCACTATATTCACCAATTTCAAGCAATTTTTCTAGCTTTTTCACATCAATGATCATGTTGGATGAGAAAGTGGGACAGTTCCACAAAATGGTAACATAACTAGAATGCAGTAATTCCAGTTTATGATCCTTCCTCAAAGAGGTGTCCTTGAGTGCATCCTTCATTTTCTCACATTGGACCACTAGGCGCCAAACACCAAACTCTTCACTCAGTTCACTTAATGCCTCCAATTCGAACTCTGAAACATGGGTTCACCTAGTGTACAAATAATGAAGTAGAGCACGAAGAATCGTATACTCCATAGATGGAATCCTAATCACTTACTCACTCAAGACCACCCCACTGCAGCACAAACCTATAAAAACCTAGTGAGCAAGCACAACCCGTCACTTAGAGGCCACAAGGATCCTCAAATCGGCAAAATCCCAATTTTCCATAAAAATCCACAGGCCATCGCCACCCTAATGATAAGAAGGCTTGGAGATACCACGCTTTTGCTACGCATATCACACACAAAGGCCACCCATAGGGATCAACTCTGTGATCCATTCAATTTTCAAACCTCTTCCTTGTCTCACTGTGCAACAACTCATTGTCTTGAGATCAAGGGCAGAAAAGTGTATAAAACCAAACTTTAACGCTGCTCTTCCTAATGCATTAACTGAAAGAACATTGAGGATATCCTGCAAATAGTAGCAGCTCACCAAAGGATCCACCCATGCTGCTCTCTTCTCCATGCGGCATCACCCTTCAATCAAGCAAATGACAAAAATTCATAGAGAAAGCAACTCTTTGTTAAAAAATATCACGTATGACGAAAATCAGCTGCACCATATGCCTGAACATTTCCAACAGCACTTTCACCACCAAAAATATCAATTTTTTTTCCAATATAAATTCTTGTTACTAAAATGCAGCCTCCAAACTATTGATCCTTGGACGCAATCACTAGCCACTGATCAAGCGTTTCTTGCATAAAAATGAAAAACTGATGCTCATTACACTACTACACGACACAATTTCATCCACCTCAAACGAGCTATCTTAGATCCGAAATATCAACATCCGGCATAGGTGCGAGCGCAAATTCACGTAAAAACACAACACAACTCCACGTAGAAATGTAGCACAACTTCACTATCAGCAAAAAAATCATCGAATAAATGCAGCACATAAATTCTAGACAGTGCGTTGTGGATCTACAGATAGATCAAAAACTGCCCAAGAACAGACACGCAGGCCGCTCTCAATCACACACCATGCAAATTCTCTTGCACGAACGCAGATTTGCTTCAAAAATGTAGAAAAAAATAATCTACACTCCTAAAAAATGATCTAGACTTCAACAGAAATTAAACACAACTCAACAAGGCCTCCAATCTGCTTAATTACGCCTCCAAGTACTTAGCCTCACAACACACAGGCCTCTGATCCCATGTTAAATTTCCATAAGTTAATCTCTCTCATCATTAACCAAATAACGTTACCAGTAAATACACAAAGTTTTGTCTCAAGATAGGGAAACTCTCTTGGATACACAATCACTTGGTTGAGAGAATCTGTCAACCACACACCAATCTAGGAAACATAATAGGAATTGACTCCTCTATACAGAAAGATCACAACTGAGACAAGTATGGATTACTTTTTCCAACAACATAAAGTAGTAATTTTTTTTTTAAGTGACCTTATTATATTAAGATTGGAGGGGGGGGGGGGTATTTTTTTTTTTTAAGTGCAACTTCATCATCAACTTTCAACCTATCATGTGACTCACTGGCATCTACTTCAAAATTTCTTCAAAAAGGCATAACTTCTTCATCCAAAAGTCATTTTCAGAGCTGTTTATTTTTTTAACCGGCCTAATTTTTCGAGATCTCCCCATTGGAGCAGTTATTTTCAACCTTTATAGCTTCATTTTTTAAAAATGGAAAGTGCATGCTCAATTATTCTTAATAGCACCAATTATTTCCTATGGTTATCCTACATGGTAGACTTATTTAGAATTAAATGGCTTTATAGAATAGCCTTAGGACTAGAATCTAAACCTACCAATGAGGATAAAAAGGCTAAATCGGAAAATAACAAGATCAACCACGAGGATTGATAGGAATGTCCATTGCTTGAGATCTTAGATTTCATATCCAAGAAATTGACTCCCCTGATGAAGCTTTGAAAAAGACAAATATTGTTTTTGGCATTCAAAATTAAATAATATCCCACCAGCTTGAAAATGATTTTCTTACTTTGGACTCCAATAATTTCTCCTCTATTGAAGATTTTTTGTCCAAATTCAAGACCCTTAGACTTCTCCTAGAAGGTTGTAAGGTAAAAAAGGAAGGTGGGGTAGCCTTATCTATTCTATTCTTACTAAGTTAGGCCCTGCATACTCTATATTTGTTTCCACCTTCCATTCCACTAGAGAAGCCCTCATTTCTCAAGGAACACCCTACAAGTCCCCCTCTTTTGATGCATTTTCCAATTCTTTGATAAGATAGCAAGAAAAAATCTTACCCCATGTCCTTATTAATATTGGAAACTCTTCTAAGAATGCCTTAGTAGCCCAATAGCAACCAAATCCAAAGAATCCGAAGAAGAATCATCATAAAATGAATGGTCCTAAACCAAACAAGGTTCTTAAGAAATCTAAGCCGCAAAGTGAAAAAGAAACTCAACAATTTGATAATGCAAATAAAAACAAAGGGAAGAAGATTAATAAAAATTGTAACATTTGTAATCGTCATGGTCACATAGATTGAATTTTTTTTAAGAACATGGAATCCTTGGAACCAGCAATGAAGAAGCACAACATCCATTTGGACAACTCTTCAACTTCATCTTTGGGAATGGCACTTTCTGCATGTAGTTGTCAAGCATCAAGATCTTGTTATGCTTTGAATGTATCTTCTTCTTCTCATTCTCATGAGTGGCTCATTGATTCTGGAGTCTCTTACCACATGGAAAAAAATAAAACCATGTTTTCTTCTTTAAATGATTTTAACACAAAAAATATTTATCTTGGTGATGATAGATCTCTTAGTGTTGTAGTGTCTGGAACCATTCACCTAGATAATGGTCATTTTAATGATGTATTATTTGTTCCTACCTTGTCCTGCAAACTTTTATATCTTTATCAGATAACTCATTCAGGTGAAAGGAAAACCATAGAATTCTCAACTCATGATGGTGTAATTAAGGACCTAAGAGATCCTAGACATATTTTACCTACCGGCGTTGTTGCTTATTCCACAAGGTGATGTAGGAGCATCAACCTGCGCAAATAAAATTTAATTTTTCCAACCTTCCAGAAGTCAACGTGGCCACAAAAACAATAATTTCATTAAGTTTTCATTATCTTATTGAGTTTGTTTGTAATTTGTTAGCTTAAGCAGTTTTTGAGGGATGTGGAATATCTTAAAATAGATCGTATCTCCAAAATATTTGATCCTTAAATCATATTGAGAAATATATATATGGCAAGTATGAGTACATAGGGAGAGGCCAGACTGAATGTATATCCAGCGCTGACAAGGAGACCTGGCTCATATAACCATATTATAATTCGAATTCAAAGATAATATAAATTCTATATTTTGTATTATGAAATTTCTATCGTTATGCATACGAGTTGTATTCGTTATTTTAATTCTTGTGAGACTGTGTTTTAAGATAAATCGAACACTCGTTTTATGTTTTTTTGTATAATATTGAACCGTTTGGAATTGCGTACACTGTGTATATGAGTATGGATGGTGGTTCATAAAGGCGTTAATGTGGTCGTGGGTTCAACTAGGTGAATCCTGCACCAATGTTTTTGAGATATCACCGCAACTCACATTATTGCCGCTTTGTGAGAAAGTTTGGTGGAGACTTAATTTTTAGGTTTAAAGTGTGTGGAAATTTGTTTGTAGGTTGATCTTTATCAAGCCTATGTTGACTATCTGCATCAAATGAAACAACGTCGAGCTCTGTGCAGAATATTGTTGAATAATAGAGATCGATTGTGATCATCCTAATGATCTGATCGAACATAAAGTAAGGAATGGATGTTCTCATATATTTCCTATGTATGAATAAGAGTGCAAGAATATTGATGAATTTTATTGCTGCGTAATGAATTATTTTGTTCATATCGTGGGCGAGTTTGGAAAATATGCAGTTTAGCTACATCAAAGTGGTATCAGAGCGAGAAAATATTTGCTGTGAGAAATAGTTTGCATGCGAGGAAGAAGAGGTACAGTTATGTTAAAGATTTGTAAAGCTTTTGGTTTTTGTATTTTGTGAAGGTAGCAGCAGAAGAAGGTGAGAATATTGCAGTAGCCTAGAGCCAGGAGTGCTTGAATGGTTCTAGAGGAGATAACCAGAGAGATGCCGAAAGACTAAGTTCAAAGGACAAAAGCTTGGTGAGGTATCTGGTAGTAGGGAGGACTTTCTATTGCAGAGGTTTTGTTGTAGCTCACAAAGGCAATTCCATAGAGGATGTGGGTAGAATTTCTCAAAGAATGTTGTTACGAGAAGATCAAAAAGGGAAATTCCACAGGTCATAGAAATTTTGTACCTCGGGAGTCTGATGCAGGAGCATCAACTTGCGCAAATCAAATTTAATTTTTCCAACCTTCCAGAAGTCAACATGGCAACAAAAAAAATAATTCCATTAAATTTTAATTATCTGATTGAGTTTGTATGTAATTTGTTAGCTTAAGAATTTTTTGAGGGATGTGGAATATCTTAAAATAGATCAGATCTCCAAAAGATCTGATCCTTAAATCGTATTGAGAAATATATATATATATATATGGCAAGTGTGAGTGAGTAGCGAGAGGCCAGACTGAATGTATATCCAGCACTGACAAGGAGAGGTCTGGCTCATATAACCATATTGTAATTCGAATTCGAAGATAATATAAATTCTAGACTTTGTATTATGAAATTTCTGTCGTTATGCATACGAGTTCTATTTGTTCTTTGAATTCTCGTGAGACTGTGTTTTAGGATAAATCGAACACTCATTTTATGTTGTTGTGTACAAGCTTCAACCATTTGGAATTGCGTGCACTATGTATACGAGTATGGATGGTGGTTCATAAATGTGTTAAGGTGTTCATGAGTTCAACCAAGTGAATCATGCATGAATTTTTTTGAGCTATCACCGCAACTCACATTGTTGCCGCTTTGTGAGCAAGCTTGGTGGAGACTTAATTTGAGGTTTAAAGTATGTGGAAATTTTTTTGTAGGCCGATCTGTATCGAGCCTATGTTGACTATCTGTGTCAAATGAAACAACGTCCAGCTCTGTGCAGAATCCTATTGAATAAGAGAGATCGATTGTGATCATCCTAATGATCTGATCGAACATAAAGTAAGGAATGGATGTTCTCATATATTTCCTATGTATGAATAAGAGTGCCAGAATATTGATGAATTTTATTGATGCGTAATGAATTATTTTGTTTAGATCATGGACCCATAACCCACAGATCTACGAGTTTGGAAAATATGCACTTTAGCTGCATCACAAGGTTCTATAAGTTTGAAAACTTTGGGTCATCATGTCTTCCCTCTGTTTTTGTTGCTCATAATAAGGAAGTGAGAAAACTTTGGCATGAGCGATCTGGTCACTGAAACTATCGCTCTCTACAAAATCTATAAAAATATGGTGACAGGTCCTCCTATGGTATCTTGCTGAGATGGTGTTTGTTCCAGTTTTGTACTCAAAAAACATCATCAGGATAGTTTTGACAAATGTTCCTCTTGGCACACTTCATCCCCTTTGCAGCTTGTGCACAATGATTTACATGATCCACTTACAGTTGTTTCAATGTCTGGATACAACTACTTCTTAAATTTCATTCATGATTTTTCCAAATGCACTTCGGTATACGTCTTAAAACTCAAGAGTGATGTTTTTAACATGTTCTTGGACTTTAAGGCCTTTTTTAACATGTTCTTGGACTTTAAGGCATTTTTTGAGAAATAATTTGGACATCAAATTCTTAAGTTAAGATCTGAAAATGGAGGAGACTATGTTAACAAAAAATTTATCAACTTTTGCACTGATATGACATTCAATTACAACATATTGTTTCTTATACTCAAGAACAAAATGGTGTAGTTGAAAGGAAGAATCACGCTCTAAAAGAAATGGCTAATTGTATGGTTCAATCTAAAGGACTTAGTCTTAATTTTTGGGAAAAATCAATTAACTGTGAAAATTAAATTGTAAATCACACTCCTACTAAGGTTTTAAGGATATCACTCTAGAATAAGCCTAGATCTCAATCAAACCAGATGTAAGTCACTTTCGTGTTTTTGGAAGTGAAGCTTGGGCCCATATTCCATATGACAAACATAAAACCTTAGAACCTAAGAGTGAAAAATGTTTTTTGTTCAATATTCTGAATATGTCAAAGGATATAAAGTTCTTTAACCCAAATAAAAAAAATTTAATCATTGGAAGATATGTAAAATTTGATGAAAATATATCGGCCTCCAAGCCTACTTCGGCGGGTTTGCCAACTTTGGCCTGCGAGCCTGATTCGGCATATGTGCCACTTATCTCTATCTCTTCTACTTCTGACAGCATTCCTTCTACTTCAGATGATGATAGTGAGGATGAAAATCCTCCTCCACCTCCTCAATATCTTCATTCAGCTCTACATATTCCAAAATGGGCCTGCTCTACTTGAGATGCAGCAGGTTCTCTTGCAGGTGACCCTGCAGATCAACATTGTACACGTTCTTAGTTCGATAGAGCATCTTCCTTATTAGCTCAAGCTCCAGAAAATTATGATCCAAATACCTTTGAAGAAGCTTCAGTTCATCCAAATTGGCATGCAACTATGAATTAATAATATCGTTCCTTATTGTCAAACGATACTTGGGATATTGTTCCTCTTCCAAAGGGAAGAAAACTTGTCAGATGAAAATGGGTTTACAAAACCAAGTTTGGACCAGATGGAAACGTGGATAAGCATAAAATGTGTCTTGTTGCTAAAGTATTTTCACAATTTTAAGGCATTGACTATACTAAAACCTTCTCCCATGTTGCCAAAATGAATTCTATCTGCCTTTTTCTTTCCCTTGTGGCCTCCTTTTAATGGGAAGTCCATCATATGGATGTTAAATCCACCTTCTTACATGGGGACTTGCATGAATAAATCTACATGGAACAACCCCCTGACTTTATCCAAAAATAATATAGCCTTGTTTGTTTCCTTAATAAATCTCTCTATGGTCTCAAACAAGCCCCTCGGGCTTGGTGTGCCAAAATGGATAGTTTTTTCTTAGATAATGGTTTTTCTAGATTTCATTCCGAAAACACTGTTGTTACACCAATTTTTGGCCATACAGCCATTTACAATTAGATGGATTGAAGTACACCATGTAAGATCAAGTTTACCATAGTAAAATTTCTTTCAGTATAAGAATTAATTTAATAAACCATGTTTTATTAGGTTATTTTTTGCTCAAATAGGAAACCCCATGTGGAATAATTAAATAAATCCTTATTTATTTGATTTTCCTCTAATTAATTAAACATTTAAATAATATTCCTAGTCATATTTAACCCAATTAATGAGAAATAATTAGATAAATCGTTATTTATCTTATTATTCATTAGGAATAATTAATTAAATCATTATTTAATTAATATTCCTTGTTAAATTTGACTAAATCATTTAGGAATAATAAAATAAATCAGTTTTTGTTAAATTATTCCTTAAACCCATTCTTGAAATGATAAATAAATCATTTATTTATTTATTATATCTAAATAAAAGAATTTAACCAATTTAAATTCATTTTCCCTGCAACAAAATATAATAAAATATTCCAAGCAATTAGATCTAGATCTTGGTTAATAATATTTTTTTATGCACCATTATCAAGGATAACTCAATATTGTGCTATAAATAGGAGGGTTTTCCATTCATTATTTACCTTTGATCCTTCTATCATGGTCGAACTTTGATCCTTTTGTCATAGTCATACTTTGATCGCTTTTATTATTATTTTTCTTCTTGAGATCCAATAGAGTTCAACACGTCTTGCGTTTTCTACACGATTGAGAGAGAGAAACTTCTGGATCTGAAGTGTTGAGGACATCCAAGAACCCATCCCATTGAGGAGTTCCCTTCCCATGTGTTAATACATATAAAATTATTTATATATCTTGTCTTGTCCATTGGATATTTGGAGAAACTTTTGTTTCATTTCATTGTTTAGCTACTTTTACTGCATAGATTTGGATTTTTTGTTGCATTTGTTTCGGCTATCTATTGCAGATCTAAGGAAGTTAGACAACCATATTTGTTGTTAGGGTTGTTTTTAATGTGCAGCTAAAGTGATCTCTTTTCATACACTTGCGTTAAGAATTCATTCTAACAATTAGCGACTCTATTGGGTTTTATTCAGATTCCTCCGTGACCAGCTGCTTTAGTAACTAGGGTTTTTCTTCAGATATTTTTCCTAAAACACTAAAAATTCTAACTTTTGGGTGTTTTCCGCAAGTAATAGGTATCAGTCGCAGGAGAGATGACAATTTTTTCCGCAACCTCCCGCCCGAGGATCCCAGAACTGCAGCTCAAATTTTTTAGCCCATAACATTTGATTTCAAGCTTAGGTCACACCTATGGGGCCATAAACATCAATTTCAACAGCTAATAGGTCAGTAACTGTGAGTTGCAATTTTTTGCGATATTTTTCTGTGATTGTCGGGGTTTGCCGCAAGCACTTTTCAGGGTTGTCTGACCTGCTTCTCAGCCCATATTAGGCTTGGATATGCTCATTTTGTCTCCTTGAAGTAGGACCAAGCCCCTTAGGGTTTTAGTATTCTTCCACCTTTTTAGGAGGGGTTTAGTTGAGTAGGTAGTCGGAGATTTTGCAGTGCTTTCAGCCATTGTTTAGGGTCTGATCTATCCTTATTTAAAATTCTTTTAGATCGGTTATTATTCCATCCAAAACCCCTCTTTATTTTTTTTTAGTCTCTCCCTTAGGCTCCCAATTTTTCCCTTAGGGTTGTAACCTTTCGCCTCCTTTTTTGCAGCAATTTTTCCCTCTCGTTTCTTATTTTTTTCTGCATCTTTTCCAGTAAATCTGAGTCATTAGATCACTGTCCCTTAGACCTTATATATTTTTTCCATCTTGTGTGTTTTGAGCCAATTTTCCCCGCCTGTTAGAACAATAATTTGGGAACTCTTCTTTTGGGTTGAATTTATGCATCTTTTTCTATTTATTTTACTGTCGTTTCAATTTTATTTACAGTTATTCAGAACTTTTTCTTTTTATTTATACAACTATCTGGGCTTAATTAAAATTAACACACAAATTACACAAATGCAGACCTAAAGTGAAGAGCACTTGGTTTACACCACCAAGCCAAAATATAAACATCGTAATTAATTTATCTGCCCCTCTGAGCCTTTGTTTATTACTCTTCCATGTTTTTGTGTTATTTTTGTCTTGCCATCATTATGCCCCCAAAGTGTAGAGTCTCAGTTAGTCCTCCAATGAGTCCCCATACCGACTCTAATTCTAGTCCATCGGGTCCTCCCTCTGATTCTGAACCTGGTTCTCCTGCACCTCATTCAGTCATCATGTCAGGTTCCAATGCAAGATCTATTCCTCAAGCTGGTGGTAGCCCCGACCCTAATTCTAGACCTACTACTAGTGGAACCACTACTGAAACTATTCCACCTACTCCTTTGCTACCTTTTATGGATGGTTTAAGCCTTCCTGATTTCAACCAGTTAATTAACGACCCTATACTCCACAATCCAAGTTGGAATGTTATGCCAACTAAGCTTCCTTCAGACATCCCTAGTTCAAAGGAAATGCTGGAGATGACCCTACTAATTACACCCGCTCTTTTCACATGTGGGGTACTTCCAATTCTATCACTGATGACTCCATCCGTCTTCGGTTATTCCAATGTACGCTCACTAGAGAAGCTGCAAAGTGGTATGTCGGCTAGAATGTTGCCCCACACTCCACTTTTGCGACTCTTTCTAAAGCATTCCTATCCTACTTCCAGATACCTCTCTGATATGACACTGGTACCTAGTTGTTGACTGATTTCTGTCAAAATTCTGCCACCTACCTTTCTGACCATGTCCAAGAATGGTGTAGAAGGAGGAGCTTATGTCAAGCTCCTACATTTGACGAATGTGTCTATATGGATTGGTTTCTCATAACACTTTTTCCTTCTATTGGTAAATATGTCACCTCTCACTTTCCTCAGACCGAGGAAGAAGCTCTCCAAGTCTCGTTAAAATATTACTTGATCTACGCCCAATCTGGTTACGTTTATACTATTTTACTGGATCTTCCTAGACCTGGTGGTACCAACACATCGGGGGCATATCACGCCACTGACGGTATCGTTGGATCCCTTTAAAATCCATATAATCATCCTCCCATGGGTTATGGTTTCCCTCAGGTAGGGGCTAGCTTCTCCAACACTTATCCCCCTCCTGGTAGCATGTATTCAAGACAAAGCACACCTTACATGTTTTCCTCATTGCATCAATGGATGCCAAGGCCCACTTTTTCTCAACCTATTTACCCCAATTTTTCTCATCCTACTTTCTATCCTTACCCACAACTCGGTGCTCCAGCCCCTATGGCATCAGCACCCCAGCCTCATGTGCCTTCTCAACCTCTATCGTAGCAGCCACCTCCCACTCAGAGTCAGGTCTATGCACAGTAGAGTGCGAATAATCCTCCTAATTCCAAGAAAAGGAGGAAGGACAACCAAATTAAACCAGTTCAAGGTAATCAAGGGTGCCAAGATAACCAACTGAACACACCCCAAGGGAACTAGCCCAACACTGACAGCCTGCAACAGGGTAATCGACACAAGCAGAACAAGCCTCTTCATATGAAAAAGCCTTGTTCTTGTTGTGGTGTTCATGGCCATTATCCTCATGATATTCCCCTTTACCCTAGATGCACCAATTGTGGGAATCACAAGTAGCATCTAGAGGACAGCAAGCCACTGCTTCGACTCCTCCAAAAACTATGCCAATTCAACCAGTTGCTTTCAATAACATTTTCCCTCAGCAAGGATATGTGGCTACCCAAACTCCTCAAGGTCGGTCCGCCACTCAACCTTCATATTATTTTACCCCTAAATACCATATTCTCATGATGAATTTTGAAGAGGTTAATATTATTGATGTCAACCTTCAGACCCAATCGCACCCAAATTGTTTTATGGAAATCAAACCTACAGATAGATATGTTTCCCTAAATGTGGTGGTCGCACTTAGAACAACAGATGGGATACAGTCGAAATTTTGCATAAGATAAATAAATGAGAGAAGAATACCTACTTTTGATGTTTCACTACTCCTCATCTCCCTTTTGTCACTTTCGTCTCTCTCAATCGAACTGAACTCACTTGATTGGTGCCTGGAATATCAAACAAAAGATAGAAAATAACATAAAGGAATATGATATATTCATCTTAATCAAACTGAATCGATTATATTTTCAAATACACATATAAAATCATGAACACATGTATTAGGAAAGGGACAAATATCTTTATTATTAAGTATAAGGATAAGTTACAACCAGTTGGATCGATTCGATGTCAACTCGCTCCAGCTTCAGTCCTATCCTTGTAAAATCAGAAGAATCACTCCAGCATGATAACATTACATGCAAACAATACCTCAAAGAGTTGTGATCTCACAAGCATAACTATACTAATTCATATTCTTTCTCCCTTGTGCACTATGATCAGTGCTAAATTTATAAGTAGTGAAGGTAGTTTGTCATGAATGGATCATTCAATGGATTTTCCAAAAATGGATGAAGAGGTTCAATTGAATAGGAGGATAAGAGGTTCATTGGATCCATGGTGTCCATATTCAAAGTTATCAGATGATGTGATAGCTGCAGCAACTTCTATAGGCCACTAGAGGGTGGGAAGATTCCTAGAATCCTATGAACAATTCGCTCCCAGTTGACCAATGCATTGTAAAGTGGGCCTCAATTCTATAAAACGATGTTTTTCATGGGAGTATATTCTCTTCAAATAAATTACTACATTCTAGGGGTGCATTGATGGCTCAATTGAACAGTTCAACTGGCATCCAAGTTGTGAAACTTTCCTGAAGGAAAACCATCAATGCGGTGACTTGTTTAAGGAAAGTAGCAACTGATTTAGAGTATGATAGACCCTAATTGATACTAATATGGGTTTTGGTAGTGATGTCCAAATTGACTTGTAACATCTACCCCCTAAAGCATGAAGTAAAAAATGATAATGTTGAATGATATGCTTTACGATGTGATGTATAGGATCTGAAGAGGGCGGTGACCTGCATCAATTGCAAAACATTACACCATGATATATTTTTCATCTTGGACATGTAATGGTAAGAGAGGCATACCCATACTCATTACATAAACTATGATAACATCAGAAATTCATCTACATATATAGACCCCTGATAGGATGGCCATTTGTGTAAATACCTTCGTACCGATGATTTGGTACTACTCTTTAAATCACAGCCCACATGGATGAAACTAGATCTGGGGTATTCTATATCGCTCACTCGATCGCTTAAGTACGATTCTAACCATGTGAATATGTGATCTGAAGTCGAACATGGGAAGACACCATCTCATTGCTAGCCAATGATGTAAGTCATTAACAGACGCAAGAGAAACCACAAATGATGATAATGGCTCTCAAGATACTACAGTACTTTCTGCATGGTTTGAATAGATGATTTCATTTTGATCACCATACAAATTCTTTCGGTCAAAGTCCTGTGATGTCAACATATCGCTAGACGCGAGAAACCTTCCATTGATGTATGCAAGCCTCAAGGTACTGGAAGGGTTATTTATAAGTCAACTTCCTAGATGATGAGATGATGTCGAGAGGCAGGGACTTGTCGCGGGAGGGCCTTGATGTATCCCCCATCAATGACACGAAATTAGATTATTGATTTCAAAGATAGAATGTAACTGATGAAGAAATGTTCAAGGATGACGGTCATGAAATAAAGTTCTATGAGTATTCCAAAGAATGAGGAATTACTGAGTGACTTCTCTTGAACATATCAACGACATTGAAGGAGTTGGCAGCATTGACCCAAACCAAAGTGATGGATGGTGTGATAGACAATAGGTATCATAGACCATCAAGAAGATAACCCAACCCAAAAGCCATGAAGATGAAGTGAATGAATGTCATGTTCAAGAGAAAATTTCTACCATAAAGTGATTTTCCGTTTCTAATTTTCCCCAGTCATTGTTGACCAGTACCTATTTATTTTTTAACAAGTTTGAGGAGGATAACATATGCTTGATGTATAATTCCACCCTTCAAGTGAATCCATTTCTATGTGATGTTTTAACGAGTCTAGCGAAGGTGAAACTCGATCTTGTCATGATGGAAAATTCCGTCGCTATTTTATGTTTTAATGGTTCTAACGAAATTGAAAACTCGGTCCTTTTTCATATTTAGAGAGTTTGAAGAAAAGACAAAAAGAAAACTACACAAGTTCTTTTTCGTAAAATTGTCCCTCATATTCAAAAAAGCGTAAAATAATACTTGAGAGAACCTCCTAGCCATGTTCGACTAGGGTTTTCCTTTTTCGTAAATAATCTATCTCAGTTCGGAAAAGGGTTAAACATATACTGAATATATGTCATTTCAATTCCTTTTACAAGCTTGAAAGGAAAAGTGATCGGTAATATTTTCATGTTCTAGGAGTCTGAAAAGAGCTGAAAGAGAACTCCATGGTTTCACTTTTTCGTAAATTTTAACGAGTTCCAAAAAGTGATAAAAATTTTACTCCTATAGTCGACTTTCAATTTGATTAATGAGCACAAAAAGACGGAAAGAACTTGGCATTTTCATGTACATTTTATGAGCATGAAAATAATAGAAAAAGAAGCTCGGGATTTTCATGAGTTTAACAAGTCTTGAAAATAAGAACCAAAATGGACACGAGATAGGTTTCATTTTTATACAAGCTTGAAACATAGGAAAAATCATGCTTGAAAGTGGTTTCATTTTTACACAAGCTTGAAACATAGAAAATCATGCTTGAAATAAGTATGTTTCAATGCCCCCCAAGCATAACCTCCAAGAGCATATGCCCCCCAAGCTTCATTTCATTCACTTAAGTATACTACTGGTTAGTAATAGCTGGATGGAATGAAGGCTCATTTACGAGATCATATGAAATACTCGACTTAATTAGGAGAGGATTTTTTTCAATTTTTAAACAAGTTTGACACATGAAAAGAACTATGCTCATGGAACCTTGTTTTATTTTTTAACGAGCTTGACACAAGAAAAAGAACTATGCTCATAGGAACCTGTTTCATTTTTTAACGAGGTTGACATAGTAAAAGAACCATTCTCATGACCATATTCATTTTTAACAAGGTTGACACAGTAAAAGAACTATCCTCATGACCTAATTCATTTTTTAACAACGTTGACACAGTAAAAGAAATATTCTCATGACCTGATCCATTTTTTAGCGAGGCTGACACAGTAAAAGAACTATCCTCGTGATAGTTTCCCCTAGCCTGTCTATTTCATAATCATTGGTAATCTTCCTTAAGTCAGATTAAGTGGAAGATATCATATTTCAGGTCTCTATTTATGCAATTTCCATCGATGTCGTAAGTGATGGTAACGAAAAAGTTTCCATTAGGGAATAATCCTTAGAGATTCCTACACCAATTTTCTGAAGAGATGGCAAGGGTCTGTGAATGAATGGAAAGCTTCTATTTTCCAGTGAACCAGGTGTGAAGAAGGCAAGTTGATCGATGACTTTGATGCCTCCCTTATGGGGGAAGACGACCATACGAAAGTAAGTAGATACAACTGTAGCCATAGCATAAACCCATGGTCTTCCAAGTAATATATTGTAGTCAAGGGGTCCATCAACAGCCTCAACTTAAATAGTAATTGTCTTTCCCCCTGATTCGACTTGCAAGTTACTGAGATTCAACAAGGATTTTATGTACAACCTTCAAAATATTTCAACATCGTAGGTGATTGTGATAAAGTCGGCGAGCCAAGTGACTTCCAGCAACTCATAGACATGATACAAGTAGATGTGCCTTCATCAATAATAGTTAGATGAATGAGGAAATTCAGGACATGTAATTGAATAAAAAATGTGAATTGTGCTGGTAATTGTGGCACATAACCTGCATGGTTAAAGACTACAAGATTATAATCCGTTAGATCGACTAAACCAATTGTCGACAACAAAGCCTATTTTTGGAAGGGAAAATTTTGAAGAACCTTAAGTGTTGTCATAGAAGAATGTTACTGAGCCAGATCTTTGACTACATTATAATTTTGAGTTGCATGAGCTCGAGGGTTAAAAGTCAATTTATGAAAGATTCCCTTTGGCAGCTTTATTGTTAACTCAAAATAATAGGCGGTGGAATTGAATCAGACAAAGTTGAATTTGAAGTAGTACGCTGATCTGTAGCCTGAACATTCAACAACGAAAGAGGATTATTGTAATATTTACTTTGAGTAGACACCAAAACATTAGTTTTTGGCTTAGTGTTGGATAACATAAGCACTTGCGCACTAGGAGGATTCGCGGCAACCATATGTTTTTCTGGGTTCGGAAAAGGATTTGTCAACACTGCAGATGCAACAGAAGTCTCAATAAGCTTCAAGACTTCTGAGTGGTGAGTAAAATATCGCTTAAAATGCTCATAATTAAATATCAAACAAGGGTATCGAGGTTTAGGAGAAGAATCGAATGAATTAGATGATTTTTCCTACAGGGGTGAATTTTATTTCTTCTTATCTTTCCCCTTCTTCTTACTTCCGGGTTGCTTGTAACTTTTTCCCTTGTCAGATTACATGGCATGTATTTCAAAAGAAGACGCAGGATCAGATGCAACATGGTTTTGATTTGAAACAGAAAATGTAGAACCAGATGCTCGACTTGCTGACGAAGTGATAGCAGAACCAATCACACCATCCCCTACATGAATTACCTTACCATATGGAGAAGGAGGAACATTAAAATTTGTTCGTGGTGCATTCAGAATATTTTCATAAAGCATTCTAGACTGAGTATAAATCAAATCCAGATACAGGTCATGAGAAATAACTTGCTTTTCAGTGACAACACTACCTTTGTCCATGTCCTCGGTGATAGATGGAAACAAGGACTTTATAAACCGCTCAGTTGAAATCTGATATAGAGAAAATGTTTTAATTATTCAACTACGATGATGCCACTCATGTATATGATCTGATATATGAGTAGTAGTGGTCTGTTTAAAGCTGGTCAAAATTTTTGTTCCAGTTTCATATCTGATGGGTAACTGGAAGTGGGTTAAAAAATTAGTGGCTAAAGCTATAAAGTTATCAAAAGAAGCTTGTGGTAATTCAATATACCACTTTGTAGCTAGACCAATGAGTGTTCACTGGAAAATATGGAGTCTAACAGAATCACCATTCAAGGAGTTTGATGAACACCATAAATGATAAGTCATAACATGCGTAGACGGATCTTCTCCAAAATTTCCATTGAATTTCGGAATATCAGATGGCATTTTACGAGGAATCATTAGGCACCAAGGTAAATAATGAATGGGATCATTAGTGAGTCAGTTTAAAACATGTAAGTCTAATGTTGCAACCAATTGCAACTTTCGGTTTAGATCAGGTTGAGCATAACTAGGGTAAGCTGGAATTACCTGGAAAATAGGTCGTTGCGCACCAACATAAGGATTTTGTTGTTGGTAACCCAGATAGGGGTAAGTTTGTTGACCAAACCCTTTATATCCTTGTTTATGAGGACCTGGATAAGCTTGAAACTATTGGAAAGGTTGTTGTGGCTATCATGGGATTTGATAAAACTATTGTTGCCTACGAGGATAATTTGGACCAGGTTGTTTATAAACGAGACCAATACAAGCCTCTGACAAGGGTAAACTAGCATGTGCTTGTGAAATTCTTGATACAGACAGTTGTTGTATACGAGCTTGGGAAGATAGATTCTGTAGACTTGAAACTTGAGGGTTAAGGGTTGAAGGACCCGTCTGAGCAGACTAAGCAACAGTCGAGGAAGTAATAACAGACGTAGTAGGTACAAATGAAATAGGTTGAACTAGTTAATATTGATACACAACCCTTTGCAGTTGAACAGGAAAGGTAGGTTGCCATTGAAAAACAAGAATTACAGCATAAGATTGACCTAAAAACAAAGGAGTACTTCCATATGGTGTGAACATATGTTTCCCCCTAGCATATGGAGTATAATGATATTGCACATACTGACTTCCATATTACGGGAGTCCAATAAATACTAGAAAATATGGACGATAATTGGATGGACTAGCCTAATATTGAGCTAATGATGTCAATAAAGAAGGAACCAAATAAAATTCCAGATGATGACATTGGCGAAGACAATGGACTAGAGGAGACACCAGAGTAGGTTCCATTTAAATCTTGGTAACCTAGTGGGAAGGATGGACCACCATAAATATGAGACTCGGGTGTCGTAGAAAGCATCGAAGAGGAAGCAACAGCAAATGTTGTCGGAACTGTAACAGATTCTACAATTAGGGATGATGTCTCAACCATGGTTAAATAACCGAGTAAATACTCTAAATAATCTATGGGAACTTGAGACTGAGTAGGATCAACAGGAGCAAAGTAGGTCAAACGAGGAAAAGACAGATAAAAATGAAGCCCTGACCCAAAATCATTGGGAGTTGAAAGGGTTGTCTCTTCCTGAAGTTCTTCTTCTATTGAAATCAAACTAGATGGAAGTACTTCACCATCAAGCCAGCTATAAATTTTAGGCTGTAAACTCTACGGTAAAGAGGAATACTCAATAGTTACGGATTACTAAGGATGAGTCGGTTTATCATCTTCCGACATGGGAACAACTTCTTGTTATTCAATTTTGGGATCATGTGTTGTGGTAAAATAACAGTAGGTTCTGGATCAACTTTCGGTTGAACAAATTCGGGTTCTGGATTTACCGTTTCATTGGATTTAATTTCAATGTCCTCGAGTAACTTTGAGGGTTTTGTCTTGACAATAGCAGAGAAATCAAGATCGGTAGAAACGACTCAAGTCTTGGTGCTCAAAGGATCATATGACTCTATTAAATTAGATGAATATCTACCACCAAAGGTTCCAGAGGTACCGGACTCGGTAGGATGAGCTCGCCTTCATCTACTAGTTGTAGCTTTTCACAGTGTTGGTGGTTTATTCGTTGTCATATGAAAACAATGGGGAAAGGTTGATCTTCTTCCATGATTTCCGATCAATTTTAATACAAAAAAACAAAACAAAAAGAGGGTAATTCTAGCAAAAATGATTACCAAGCAACTATGAACTGCAATATACCGCCCCAGTAAACCAAGGAATTATGTACATGTAAGCAATCTCCCTAAATGTTGTGTGCGGTGTATCATAGTGTACAAGGTGGCTGACTCGGTTACCTATGGATGGTTAGTAACCTAATGTTTTCCTCCCAAATATACTTAATGGTATACAGAGGCCCAATCCATATTAGCGTTGTCTAATGTGAAACCGCATAGTAAGAGAATCCCCTTATACTTTTCGTACTAGAACACTACCCTATATACCCAAAGGTACATGGACGAGCTCTGATATACTTACATGCATGGAATGAGGTATCACACTCGAAATGTTTTGCAGAGAATTAATGACAACTGCTATGTTTTACATCGCCAAAACATGTCTCTAGCCTAGACCTCTAAATGTTATCATTAAGTGACAATGATCCCTTAGGTTAATTCGGATAAATTTAAATTTGATCTTGCTTATAATTTGTCTTTGATTTTCACTGCAAGATGTAATTGACATTCCTAGAATGCAATAAAGATGATAAGGATTCATTTCGATTCAATTTTCTACAATGTAAACTTTTCTACAAGGGATAGAGAAATCATATTGTAAGCAATCAATAATGAGCACATCTAAATGAAAATTCCCTAAGTATTCCTATGTAGCATTCACAATCCCTATATGCAAATGCATGTTTTTCTTTTCAGTTCCTTTTAAATGTAGATGAAAGAAAAATAAACTATGATGCACAAACAATCAATTAATACTTTCCAGAGAATCAAAGACTGAAACGACAATTCCTCTTTCCGAAAATAAAGAACTAATCAAATGTAAACTTTAAAATTCGGAGCTATTCGACAATGATAAAGAAAAAAAAATGAAACATTGAACAAACAAATGCCCAAAGTGAGGCAAGATAGTAGAAGCAATTTTGTCTCT
This sequence comes from Pinus albicaulis, assembly GCA_034641835.2. Taxonomy (NCBI): domain Eukaryota; kingdom Viridiplantae; phylum Streptophyta; class Pinopsida; order Pinales; family Pinaceae; genus Pinus; species Pinus albicaulis. The sequence goes on from CM076570.1 coordinate 204,738,896, forward strand.
AGAAGCAATAAGACACTTGAAAACTGAACAAACAAAACACTAATATGGATGGCAAAAGGCAAAAATATGGTGATTTTTGGTTGGTCACAGGAGCAATGCACACCTGAGTGGGAGACAGTGTGTTGCAGAGCACTGTCTCTAAGCCAACATTTCTATGTAGAGCACTATGTCAAGACCAACAGTGCGTTGGTGCCAGAGAACTTAAATAGCAATAAAACACACTTATTTTACTAAAACACATTCAAATGACTAAAATAAAGCAGTCTACTAGAGGTTGATAAACAAGGATAAAACCACTAGCGACAATCGGTCGTTCCCCAGTGGAGTCGCCAATTTGTTTTACAGAAATCAAACCTATGGATAGATATGATTCCCTAAGTGTGGTGGTTGCACTTAGAACAACAGATGAAACGCATTCAACCTTTTCCTTAACATGAATAAACGAGATAAGAATCTCTACTTGTGATCTTTCATGACTCTTTGTCTCCCTTTTATCACTTCCATCACTTTCTATTGAACTGAACTCGCTTGATTGGTACCTGAAATAGAAAACATAAGATAGAAAATGACATTCAGGCATATTATCTATTCATCTTAGTCAAACTGAATTGATTATATTTGAAAATACACAAATAACATCATGAACACATGTATTAGGAAAGGAACAAATCTCTTTACTATGAAGTAGAAGGAAAAGTTACAACCAGTTGGATCGATTCGATGTCAACTTGCTCCAACTTTAGTATTATCCTCATCACATCAGCAACATCACTCCAGCATCATAACATTACATGCAAATGATACCTCGAAGAGATGTGATCTCACCAGCATAACTCTACTAATTCAAATTCTTGCTCCCTTGTGCACTATGATCAGCGCTCAATTTATAAATAGTGAATGTAGTTTGTCATTAATGGATCATTAAATGGCTTTTCCAAAAATAAATTAAGAGGTTTCCTTGTTCAATGGAATAGGAGGATAAGAGGTTCAATGGCTCCATGGTGTCCATATTCAAATTTATCAGATGATGTGATAGTTGGAACAACTTCTAGAAGCCACTAGAGGGTGGGAAGATTCATGGAATCCTACGAACAATTCGCTCCCAACCGACCAATGCACTGTAAAGTGGGCCTAGATGCTTTGTAAAAATACTTTTCATGGGAGTAGATGCTCTACAAATCACTTACTGAAGTCTAGGGGTGTGTTTATGGCTCAATGGAACACTTCAACTGGCATCCAAGCAGTGAAACATCCATGAAGGAAAACCATCAATGGGATGTATTTTTTAAGGCACGTAGAAACTTATTTAGAGTATGATATACCCTAATTGATACTGATCTCGGTTTTGGGAGTGATGCCCAAATTGACCTATAACACATATGGCAAGCCACTTGCTTCGTATGCAAGTGAGTCAACAGGCTGAGGTTATTCCCAGGATCCCCAAAGGGCCATTACACTGAAATTTTTATTTTTCCAAAGCCGCCCACACTTACTGCATAGTAGATGACTTGGCACAATATCCTGCTACCATGCCAACATTGGAAGTCCTCCAGTCGTGCTCTTCACAATGTAAAACTATATTTGTTGCTTTGGGCACTATGGATCCTTCAAATGATCATTTTATCATATTTGATGTTGAAAAGTTAGAACATCCTCCCTTACCTTCATCTATTGCCTTCCAAATACCAGTCAAGATTCGTAATGCCCATGTCTCGCATTGTATCATTGATCAGGGTGCATCCACTTGTGTGATTTCCACATCTGTTTGGAATAAAATCCGTTCACCTAATTTGGCCCCTTCCACCATCACATTGGGTGCTTGGGATGGACACCCTTCTCAGCCCCTTGGCATGTACCACAATTTTCCTGTCACTCTTGCGGGAAATATTGTCTGTGTTGACATTGAATTTATTGCGCCCCCTTGGATTACAATATCCTTTTGGGTCATAGCTATACCTATGTGAAGTCTATTGTCGCATCTGCGGTTCACTGTAAGATGTGATTTCCTCACAATGGAAATATCATTACCATCGATCAATTGACATATTACGAATCGAAGTCTCAGACCTCCCCATAGTAGATCATATCTTCCATTGCTGATCAATAGTCAGTCGCAGCTCTTACTAGTGTCTCACCGAGAGTCTTTAAATATTTCACCTTACTTGGTGCATTCCCTGGTCTCCCCCCTCTTATTGCTGACCTCAGATGATTGAACATTTGCATGATGCAATCGTCTTGGATTAGCCATAGGCAGTTTGGTTCAACCAGCCAGCAGTCTATGCCTCTGCAATCTGCTAGTGGTCACTCGACGGAGCCTTCAAGACGTTATTTTCAATGACCTTCTCCCACTGCTCGTGTCTCTTCCACCCCTTTTCAACCAGGAATAGTTCCCCCTACCCTTAACCATTTGGGTGCCATTCCACCAGGACATTACCAATCCGGTTAGATACCATTTCTAGCTCCCCCCTCTAGAGTATTTTTGGTGCCTGTTATGGCTACGTTGAGTCTTCCTAATTTGACCCTGGGGATCCCAGTCTGGTACATTCACCCCCCAAGCGACACTTCGCCTAGTTAGCTCAAAACTTATACTGCATTGACCCTAGTCCAACCGGTCGCTATGACCTCTCCCTTTTCTTTTGTGCCTCAGTCACCTCAAGAGGAATCTACTCCTGTTGTGAAACCATCTGGTGAGGGGGGCAAAGCCAAAAATAAGGAACCTAAGGATAAGGCCGCCCATAAAACTCATTCTCCTCGTAAGCCTCTAAATTGATGACCTCTCTGTGCTTTGTGTGATGTTGTTGGGCATGCTACCCAAAATTTTCTTGAGCTTCCTCATCTCAAACCTATGGTCAACGAGGCATTTCCTGAATCCGATATCCTAGAGGTCCATGTTACCTTACCCAATTTAGCTAAGAAACTCAAATCGTTGCGCACAAATCACCCTTGTGCTTTGTGTGATATTTATGGCCACTATTCTCATATTTGTCCCCGTCTCGACGATTTCTACGACACCCTTGAGGTTTTCCACTGAATTGAGGCTAAACGTAATGGATCCTCTACTCCTCTACTCACGAGTTTTTCTCTAGCAGAACCGAAGGACATTTCTACACCCATTGGAATACCTTCCCCTAATGTCGAGATGACAAAACCTTTGGCCAATATCCTCTATTCTTAATCATCCATTAGATCCATGGCGGAAAACCTCTTCGAGGCATTCCCTTCTATTTCGATGGAACCTCCTTTGGCAATCACCTTGGGCTCAACATAGGTAGATGTTTCATCTACTAGATCTTTATCTACCCTCTGTAGTGATGCGTATGTGAACCATATCTCTCATGATGAAGCGTCAGGTAGCCCTGCCACATCATGTGGTATTTATTCTACCAATCCCCCCATTTTTCATTCTGATGAAGACATTATGGAAGTGATGACCACCCTTGACTTTCCTTGGGATGATATGCACCATCATGTGTACTTGCTTCTGCAGCATTCCCATGACCAGTATGTTGTGGAATCTAAAGGCTTTATCTCCAATGAGGTTGATTGGTTTAGAAATCCCATTCCTACACTCGATGCTTTCGAAGAAGGAAATATGGCCAATATATCTCCTACAATTAAAATTAACATTTCCGATAAACCAGGGATAGAAGAAAACATTACCTTGGAAGTACATTTCACCCTAGAATAAATTGAGGCTTACACAAAGCTATTCAAGGAATTCCATGATATTTTCCCTTGGTCCTATTCAGAGATGCCTGGACTTGATCCTGCCATTGTCAAACACCATATCGATGCATGGCCTGATGCCAATCTTGTCCATAAAATTTTGAGACCCATTAATCCTTCTAGACGAGAGGCTATCAAATCCAAAATCGACAAGCTCAAGAAGGCTAGTTTTACCTATCCCATTCTCAAGAAAAAAGGCACCATTTGTGGTTGTATTAACTTTCGTGAACTAAAAAAATCTTGTCCCAAAGATAGCTCCCCCACACAGTTTATTGACCATATCCTTAATAAGTGTGGGGGGCATAGAAATTTTACCCATAACATCCTCCATTGAGATGCGTGTTTTATTTCATCCATACATTCAGGTTTCTTGCATCGTTCATCATCTCATTTGTTGTCTTGTGGCGCCTTTTAGATGGATCCATGATGCACACCATATATCGGCTATGCTGGCGGTTCAAGTCGCTTCTCGCCAAATCTAGCCTCGGAAGCCTAGGCCATTTTTACCCCCATGCATTTATTAGTCCTCTCCAACAGTGTATGCATTAGATCTGCCACCAATTATTAGGCTGAATATGATGCAGTGATAGGTTTATTAGTCGATTCCCTTGACCATGAAATCCTTCATCTTCATGTTTGTTTATATTCCCTGTTGCTTGTCATGCAATTGAACGACATATATTGTGTGAATAACCATGTCCTTTTTAGAAGATATTTATGGGTGAAGTTCTTAGTGCGTGAATTTGAAACCTTTACATTCATTCATGTACCTAGAGCCCAGAATCACTATGTAGATAGCATTTCAAATAATATTCTATATTGTCACTTATCGCATGCATTTAACACAAGACAATAATCATAAACAAATGGTGAACCATATACCTGTCATATATAAAAAAATATGCATATCCATAATATGTGTCCACAAAATCATAAATGTTTTGGAGTCCTCTACTCTAATACATCTGACATGCTAATAGCATGTTGCAAAAATAAAATCTAGGGTACCACATGCCCCTACATCTAATCACTATCTAGAGGGTCTTGAGCCAATCGCTCGACTCCTGCAGCCCACAGATCTTGCATACCCTGCCCATCCATCACCATGCGCCGCATGACACCTCGCCACTCCGAGGGTAACCTAGGCATGCCTCAATATAATGATCATCAAGATCATGCCATTCACACTCTAATACCCCAGTCATAAAAATATTGCATCTATAGTATACATCACTCAGCAAAGCCTCTAATTCCTCCATATCAGCTCCTCTAACTGCACTAGACTCTGTAGCCCCTGGCGCTGCGGGTCATCCCATATACCCGGCTTGTTTCACCAGTGCTATATCTTCATACCAAAAGTAGCAAATAAATACCACACACATAATTCTAAGACTTTAAATGCACCATAAAATATATCAAATTCTCACTTACCATCTGGTCCCTGTGCTCAAATGGGCGAAAGTTGCAAGTCTAGGTCCCCCTGATAGTTCATCCCACTGTATGGATAGTCATATATATACATCGGCATATGATCCCAATATGAAAAGAACTTAGGTTGGAACACTCGTCCAATTCCCCTGCCTCCTCCTCTCTGCAGTAGCTACCCCTAGCAGCGCATCCTGGGCTCTTGTCGGCCCCCATCCTGGATCTATACATGAGGCTGAAGTGTGGGGATCTTCTCAAAGAATAATGAGCACAACACTGTACCAAAATCACACTCATGGTTCACTTGTCGCTTGCATATCGAAATTTTTCATTTCAATGAAGAAATCGTCATCTAGGCCCCTCTATAATAGGTCCCACTCAGCACACTCTCAACTAGCATCATTTGCCCTCTGATGATGTGGTGGAATGCCTAGTTGCCCAGGATCCGCAGTACTGCTTCGGCGACAGCCTGAGTCTATAGCATCTCTAGATCTTTGATCGGGATATATGTGCCCTTGACACGGACATATGGTCAAAAATGGTGTTCCAAGAACTCTGATATATTTCTCCCCCGCGGTAATACTGGCTGGATATTTCCCACCATCCCTAGTGGCAAGAGACTGTTTAGGAAATAGATGTATTGAATAGTTAGCTCGATCTGGTGCCCCTACACTATAATGACCTCTAGGTATGGGTCCCAATAGCTGACTATCCTAGATAGTAAGGGCTCCCCTGCCCTCATTAATGGGTTCTTAACCAACTTGAGAACCCCGTACCTTGCCAGTGCGCCTCTAACCACCTGATTCCCCTAGATCTCGGAACGAAGTGCATCTGAATCTCTTTCTCTCTCCAGTTGATCTTTAACTATGACATACCTACACAAACCTAGCATATCTATGAGTTAGAGGAGGAAAAAATCCATTAAAAACATCAAGCCCCAGTTCCCAGCCAAAAACAGGACAAACCCACCTTTTTGACAGCTCACATTTTCCCATCCTTGTACCTACAAGGTCGTAATTTTTCTCTCTGGAAACTGCGACTCAGCTCACAGAGTAGGACCCAGGAAGTGCGAGCCAGTTGTGAGGAAGGACGCAGTGCTGCTTCTGGGCTTTGGGCACCTAATATGAAATTATAATCCGCTGAAAATGAAGAGTAAGGTTAGGCTACCTACCTGCAACTGACGGATCTCAATTACAACGTTTGGTTTTTTCGCTACGCGTTCTGCAAGATTTGGGGCATTCTCATCCTCTCCATGTTCAACATATCTCCAATAGAAAATGAACCAAATTGGACAAGAATCACCCTATTAAAAGATAAACCCTAATTGTTCTTTCGCCAATTATGACCAAATCATATGTATTTTTGACGAACCGTCAACACCATTGGAAAGCTCTCGCCCAGCTCTAAAATGGGTATCCTTTTGTTTTTTGTGATTTGATACTTCACCTAGAAGCCTTTTTTCCATGAAGGGTCACTTCGCCGCCTCTCAAAATCAAATTTCTGCACTTGCGCCACTTGTACTTGGGGCACCACTTTGCCTTCATAATTTTCACCGTGTGTGTCAATTTTCTTCATGAGTAACCACGTTTTTCTCATGTTTTTATGTCCCCACCAAGCCTATTTTGTGTGGAATTATCAATGACTTGCCCTTGATCAGAGCATCCAATTTGAGTCATCATCACATTCATGGAGTCTGTACTGAGTCCCTTTTCCTCCTATGACAGTATTCCATCCATTTGCGCATTGTCCTTCCCTCGTGTAGCCCATTTTGGCCTCCAGTCCCACTGTCCCCCATCCCCTCAAGATTCGATTCAATCATTGTCAAGTCATCCATGCTTTATATGCTCTGACAAGGGAAATCATACGTTTGCTACTCAGTATCCCCCATTCCATCATCATCCCTGATGTCAGTCCATCAGTCGCTTTACTATGATCCCTCATGCCTTAGTTGAGGACCCTCATTTCCTCACTTATGGCGTACCTCCTTTTGTCAACATCAACACATTCATTCCAGAAGACAGGTCTAGAGGGCGGTGTACCTTGGTTCCAGCTTCCATTCTTGTTTGGTGCCTCGGATCAGGGAAAGGGATTCCTCATTGCCCTTTGATTTGGTTGTTTCTCATCAGCTCCAATTTAGCATGATTGAGATTTGTATGCTTGATAGTTTGGTGATCTAGCAGATTGCTCTAGTTATTCTCAGGTGTGTGCGATATGTTTCAGACCTCATGAGGGACCGGCCCTTTAGGTAGCCCCCCACATGCCCGGATGACCTCATTTTATGCTACAACCTCAGATGCAGCTCCCCAGATTTGGTGGGTTAGGTTCCAACCGCTTGGAGCACCTATAGCATGCATGTATCACTCATATGATTCGCTCATATTTTTATAGCCCTTTCCTGCTTATCAGGGCTTCTTTGGTGTTGTGTAACCAGCTCCAAAAATAGAATAAAAAGATATCAACGCCTTAGAAATAAGCCACTTCGAGGGGGAAACCTCCAATACATTACATAAATGAACAATTCTTGGATGATACAATTTACAAAAACTCCTTTCTATATATAGGAGTCCATGTGGCCATAATGTAATCCTAGTGGGCCACAATGTAATCCTAGCCGACCTAACAATAATAATTTAAGGGCACAATAATAACAAAATGGGGGTTACAAGGGTACAATAATAACAATAAGGGGGTTACACTAACAACAATAAGGGACTATACTAGGGATATAGGGACCTAACATGCCCCTCTCCTTTGAAAAAAGTGTTGTCCTCAACGCTTGAGTAGCTCTGGGTGCTTCTGTATAAAATTCTCATCCTCCCATGTAGAATCTTCAGTGGGTAAGTTCTTCCACTTGATGAGATACTCTGAAATTGATCGATTCCGTAGTTGTCGAGTTCTTGTTTCCATGACCGCTTCTGGTTCCAATATGATTTTTCCTTCCTCATCAAGTTCTGGCAATATTGTTTGAACCGGAAGATTTTCTCCTATAACCTTCTTTAAGCATGAAACATGGAAAACTGGATGTACTCGCGAAGAAGCAGGAAGCTCCAATTTGTATGCCATAGTACCAATCTTTTGCAACACCTTGTAAGGACCATAGTACTTTGGTGATAACTTATTATCCTTCTTAGCTTGCTTGAGGGACATTTGTTTGTATGGTTGTAGCCGTAAAAATACCCAATCTCCTACATCAAAACTTCTCTCGCTGCGATGTTGATCTGCCTGTTGTTTCATTCGATTTTGTGCCAAATTCAGGTTATCCTTTAAGAGTTGGAGAACTTCTCGCTGATGCTCGATGTGATCTTCCACTGCTTGAACCTTCGAATTTTCCCTCAAAGATGATGTGATGGATGGTGGATGATATCCATAAAGTGCCATAAATGGGGTCATTTTTGCTGCAGTATGGAAGGAAGTGTTATACCACCATTCAGCAAGAGGTAACCACTTGACCCATTGTGTTTGTTTATCAGATACAAAACAACAAAGATATCCTTCCAACCATTTATTTATGATCTCAGTTTGACCATCCGATCGAGGATGATAAGATGAGCTATGAGCTAATTGAGTACCCAAACAAGAAAATAACTCCGTCCAAAAATTTCCAGTAAAAATGGGATCTCTGTCGCTCACAATAACCCTTGGGCTTCCATGTAGCTTTTGAATTCTATCCATAAATGTAGTAGCAACCGTACTTGCTTTAAATGGATGAGATAATGCACAAAAGTGTGCATACTTGGTAAGTCTATCAACTACCACCATGATGACACTCTTTCCTTCGGACTTAGGTAAACCTGTGATAAAATCCATTGAAATCTCCTCCCCACGTTGACTTGGAATGGATAAAGGTTGTAGAAGTCCTGGGGTCTTAATTGTTTCCACTTTATTCTGCTGGCAAACCAAACATTCCGCCACAAACTTTCGAATATCAGATTTAAGGCCATCCTAAAAAAATTCTTTCTTCACCCTGTGGTAAGTTTTTAAAAATCCTGAGTGTCCTCCTAAAGGAGAAGTGTGCAATTCCAGAAGAATCTTTTGTTTTAGTTGGGAATTCTTACAAAGATATAAGCGATCTTTGTACCATAAGGAATCATTTTTCCAACTAAATGTATCAGATGTACTAGGATCTTGCCACAACTTTTGAATGAGTGTCCATACATCTTTGTCCTTCTTCCATTCATCTCTTGCTTTAGTTATCCAATCTGGTTGGATAATAGAAATGGCACAAAGCAATGCTTCCACCTCTTCATTCTTTCTTGAGAGTGCATCTGCAACAACATTAAGCTTTCCTTTTTTGTAGATTATTTCAAAGTCATAACCCAACATCTTGGTGACCCATTTTTGCTGCTCTTCTGAAGATAGTCTTTGTTCCAAAAAGTGTTTAAGACTATCATGATCAGTTTTTACCTTGAAGTGTCTTCCCATTAGGTAAGTTCGCCATTTCTTTAGTGCATGGAGTATTGCTAACATTTCCTTCTCATAAATAGGTTTCTGTAAATACTTTCCTTTGATTGGACGACTTTCAAAAGCAATGGGTCTTCCTTCCCGCATTAAAACTGCACCAATTCCATTTCCTGAGGCATCACATTCCACAATAAAGGTTTTTGTGAAGTCTGGCGTAGCTAAGACGGGTGATAGGCACATTGCCTCTTTAAGATGTTCAAAGGCCTTAGTTGCTTCAGGAGTCCATGAAAATGCATCTTTCTTCAATAATGTTGTTAGAGGTGCTGCTATTCTCCCATAATTCTTAACAAACTTGCGATAATACCCTGTTAACCCTAGAAATCCTCGCAACTGCTTTATGGTTGTGGGGACCTTCCATTCCTTAATGGCTTTAATTTTGTTAGGGTCTACTTTAACACCCTCGTGAGATACAATATGACCCAGATATTCCACCTCTTGTACTCCAAAGAAACATTTGGATTTTTTTGCATATAATTGTTTCTCCTGCAATAGTTTGAGCACCCCGTCAACATGTTCAACATGATCCTTCCAAGACCTGCTGTAGATTAGTATATCATCAAAAAATACTAGCACAAATTTTCTAAGGAAGGCTTTGAAAATGGAATTCATCAACCCTTGAAATGTAGAAGGTGCATTGGTAAGGCCAAAAGGCATGACCAAAAATTCATAATGACCCTCATGAGTTCGAAATGTTGTTTTTGGAATATCTTCAGTCTTCATTCTAATTTGATGATATCCCGAACAAAGATCCAACTTGGTAAAATAAATTGCTCCATGTAATTCATCCAATAATTCATCAATCACAGGAATGGGAAATTTATCTTTAATGGTGAGCTTATTAAGCTCCCTATAATCCCGACACATTCGCCATGATCCATCCTTCTTGTGTACCAATACTACAGGAGCAGAGAAAGAACTTTGACTAGGTTGAATTATACCCGCCTCTAACATTTCTGCAATCATACGTTCAATTTCGCTCTTTTGGAAGTAAGGATATCTATAAGGCCTGATGTTTGGACGAACACTTCTCGGAATCAAATGAATAGCATGATCATGATCACGAATAGGTGGGAGTCCTTTGGGAGTTTCAAACACCTTGGAATGATTGTCCAAGACTTGTTGGAGATCTGCAGAAATAGATGATTTTGATGTTGGAACTTCTAGTGAGCATAATCGTGCAATTACGCCTCGCTGTTCTTTCTTTAGAAGCTTTGTCATGACATTAGAGCTTATTATCCTTCCTAGCTTCCCCGCAATACCCCGTAATTCAACTTCCTTTCCTTCTGAAAAAAATTTCAAGAAAAGTTCTTGAAAATTAAAAGCTACCGTCCCCAAAGATTGTAACCATTGTACTCCTAGTACAACATCATCACCTCCCATAGGAATGGAAATCATTGGACTAGTCAATACATATTCCCCCATGGTTAGCTTGACATTATGGCATTTTCCAGAGCAATTTATAGTTCCTCCATTTGCAACCATTACTTGACATTCTGGTGCTGGGTATAGGAAACAATTTAATTCCTTGGCTACCTTACAATGAATAAAATTATGGGTGCTACCTGAATCAATCAACACTTACCCTTTTCTTCTTGATCTATCCTACTATCTTGAGAGTTTGAGGAGTGGTAATTCCGGCCAATGCATTACATGATATGGTCGGATTCATTTCTTCCTCTTCTATGGCTGGTTCCTGGTGTATATCCTCTTATTTTTCATTTTCTTCTTCTTCTTCACAATCTATGTAAAATAATTTCTTTTCAGCACACTTATGACCTTTAGTGTATTTGCTATCACAACTGTAGCAAAGCCCTTTTGCTCTTTTTTCTTCCAATTGTTGTGGTGTCAACCTTGTAGGTTGGGGAAATCTAGACGTAGCAACACTTCCTTCTTTATAGAATTGAGTGGTAGGCTTCCTTGTCGCCATTATTTTACATTCAACTTTTCTTGCCAACCTGAATGCCTTCTCCAATGAATCCAGTTCCAAAACACGAACTTCATGTTGGATGTTATCCTTTAAAGTGCCTATGACGAGATCAATCCTATGTTCCTCTGGAATATCAGTTACCCTTATATTCAATTTTTGGAAGTCCTCAATGTGCTGCCCCACTAAACCCTTTTGTTTGAGATTTATCAATTGGCTAAAGAAGGTGTTGCTCTTTGTATCCTCATAATGTACTATCATTTCCTCCGTAAAAATTGACCAAGTGACAATTTTTTTACGGGAGCAAAGCCATCGATACCATACAAATGTATTTTGTTCTAAATGTAAAATTGCAATGCGTACCTTTTGTGTGTTTTGCACGTTATGGAGATCAAAATATTGCTCCATCTGTAGTATCCATGTTACAGGATCCTTTCCATCAAACTTCCTCATATCCATCTTTGGAATATGGTGGTTATTCCCGCCAACATTAGAGTTTATGAAATCACAATTAACATTTATTTTGTTCTCATCATGAGGTTCTTCTACTATCTTTTCACCATTAGGAAACCTTTCTTGTATAAACTTTGTCAAACCTTCCATGTCTGCTTTTAGAAAATTCTCCATGTTTTCCATTTTCTCATCGATCTTAGCTTCCATGTCATCAATCTTAGCTTCCATGCCCACTTCCATGCCATCCATCTTAGCCTCTACTTTCATCCATCTTCACTTCCACGCCATCCATTTTAGCTTCCATGCCTTTCTTCAAAACGTCCATCTTCACTTCCACGCCTTTCTTCAAAACTTCCATTTCATTTTTTGTTGCTTTTTGCGAGAGTGAAATTTGTTGCACTTGCTCTTGTAATTTTGATAGATCATGTTGCAATTCTTCATCTTCATGGGTCATGGTAGAGCCTTCTGAAGGCTTAATGGGTGTTGAATTCTTTTTAGGCGCCATTTTAGAATCCAATATTGATACCTTTTACTTGCTTTGAGGAGCTCGATATTGAAATTGAATTATCTCTGTAATTGAAAATATTCAATATCTAAAATTCAGCCCTGTAGTAGCCCTCTGAAGCTTCTTTCAAATGCCACAGGTCTGATCTAATTTGGATTCCCCAAGACAAAGTTGTGTCCAATCTCCCACAATGACCTAATTTTAGACTGGTTCAGTAGAGAAAACTTGTAGGACTTTCCACGTGTCACTGTTTCGTCCTTTGTCTCTGAAATTTATAGCCAAGAAACTAAAGTCCGTGTACTTTCATGTGTATCACTTTACCATCTGACTCAAATACACCGCCTATCATTCTAGTTATTGAACTTTTCCCAAGATCACCTCTTTGAGATGCAATTCAGGAGCCTGAAAAAGCACTACCTTCCACAGATCACATCGCCAAAAATATTGCGAACCAAGCTCTGAATTTTTTTGATGAATTTCCTTGCGTATTTCTATTGCACCATACAAATTTCAGATTCTGAACCTTCGTAGAAAAAAAATTATAGCGCAAATTCCACGATGACCTGTTTAGGAGCTTGAAAAAAGACCTAACTTCCACATATGATATCTCCGAAAATATTGCGAACCAAGCTCTGAAATTTTTAGACAATATTCCTTAGGATTTCAGCTTCGCACCCTAAAAATTTCAGCTTCTGAAACTTCGTAGAAAAAAGTTATAGCGAAAATGCCACGATGACCTGTTTGGAGCAGCGAAACCCTAGAATCCAAAGCTCTGATACCAAATGTTGTGTAACCAGCTCCAAAAATAGAAGAAAAAGATATCAACGCCTTAGAAATAAGCCACTTCGAGGGGGAAACCTCCAATACATTACATAAATGAACAATTCTTGGATGATACAATTTACAAAACCTCCTTTCTATATACAGGAGTCCATGGGGCCATAATGTAATCCTAGTGGGCCACAATGTAATCCTAGCCGACCTAACAATAATAATTTAAGGGCACAATAATAACAAAATGGGGGTTACAAGGGTACAATAATAACAATAAGGGGGTTACAGTAACAACAATAAGGGACTATACTAGTAATATAGGGACCTAACATTTGGTTTTTATTATATCTCATGTACTCAGATATTATTGTATTTAGTCCTTCCTATTGTCCTAGGCACAGTATGTATGTGGGATCCATTATATTTTTTTTCTAGCCCATTTTATGCCATCATGTTATGTACTTTATAGCTCAGACCCATTTTGTTCGGTGCACCATTATTATTTGTACTTTTTCATCTTAACGGGCATAGGTATGCCTGCCTCGCCTCACTGAGAACATGTATCCAAACATTAAAGGAGACTTATATCATTTCTAGGTCTCACCCCCTCAGGTTATTTTCATCTCTCTCTTCACTCTGTCTGTGTATCTCTCTCTCATTGACTCCCCTTTGGTGTCTAGTGGTTATGTTCTTACAACGTACTTCGGTCATACGATTAGCTCCTAACGCTCGCACGTTGGGGGGGAATCTGTTACACCAATTTTTGTGCATCTAACCATTTACAATTAGATGGATCGAAGTACACCATGTAAGACCAATTTTACCATTGTAAAATTCCTTTCACTCTAAGAAATAATTTAATAAACCATATTTTATTAAGTTATTTATGGTTCAAACGGGAAACCCCATGAGGAATAATTAAATAAATCCTTATTTGCTTTTATTTTCCTCTAAGAATAATTAATTAAACCTTTGTTTTAATAATATTCCTAAGCATATTTAACCTAATTAATGAGAAATAATTAGATAAATAATTATTTATCTTATTATTCTCTAGGAATAATTAATTAAATCATTATTTAATTAATATTCTTTGTTAAATTTGACTAAATCATTTAGGAATAATAAAATAAATCATTATTTGTTAAATTATTCCTTAACCCCATTCTTGAAATTATAAATAAATCATTTATTTATTTATCATTTCTAAATAAAATAATTTAGCCAATTTAAATTCCTTTTCCCTTCAAAAAAATATAATAAAATATTCCAAGCAGTTAGATCTAGATCTTGGTTAATAAAATTTTATTATTCACCATTATCAAGGATAAATCAATATTTTGTTAGAAATAGGATGGTTTTGAATTCATTATTTACCTTTGATCCTTTTATCATGGTCGGACTTTGATCCTTTTTTCATAATCGTATTTTGATCATTTTTATTATTATTTTTCTTCTTGAGCTCCCATAGAGTTCAATACGTCTTGGGTTTTCTACACCATTGAGAGAGAAACACTTCTAGATATGAAGCGTTCAGGAAAACCAAGAACCCATCCCATTGAGGGGGACTAGTAACATCATTATTTGCTCCCTCCCAAGTGTTAATACATATATAATTATTTATATATCTTGTCTTATCCATTAGATATTTGGAGAAACTCTTATTTCATTTACTATTTAGTTACTTTTACTGCATAGATCTGGGTTTTTGTTACGTTTTTTTATACTATTTATTGCATATCTAAGGAAGTTAGAAAACCAAGTTTTTTGTTAGGGATGTTTGTCATGTGCAGCTAAAGTGATATACTTTCATACATTTGCGTTAAGAATTCATTCTAACAATTGTCTACACCAAGAAAGTGGGTGAGTCCTTAATCATCCTTATTCTTTATGTTGAAGATCTTATCCTTAGTAGTAGTGATCCCAAATATATAAACCATGTGAATCCTATCCTCAAAAATAAGTTTGAAATGACAGACTTAGGACACTTGCATTATTTCCTTGGTCTTTAAGTCTTGCAATCCAAAGAAGGTATTGTATTTTCTCAGTCTAAGTATGCATTTGATCTTCTACGCCACTTTTACACGGAAAGTTGTAAGCCAACCCCTTCTCCATTTCAGTCTAGAGTCAAGCTTCTAGTCATTTGTACTTCCCCTGAGGTTGATGCTACCTTATACCATCAACTTGTTGATAAAATTATGTATATGACCCATACCCATCCTAACCTTTCCTTTTTCGTTGGTCTTGTTGCTCAGTTTATGTAAAAACATCATGAAAGTCTCTGGAACGTAGCTAAAGAATACTTCGATATGTTTGAGGTAAAATTCAGTTCAGGATTCATTACATTGCAGGAGCATCTACATTGTTGGTTGGTTTCAATTATTCTGATTGGGATGGTGACCTTGATGATCAAAAGCCTACTGCTAGTTATGTATTCACTGTTGCTTTAACACCTATTACATGATCTTGTCAGAAATAAAGTGACATCTCTCTTTATTCGGAAGAAGTAGAGTATCGTGTTGTTGTTGAAGCCAGCAAGGAAGCTCTGTGGGTTCGTCAGATCTTGTCCAAATTTGGTATTCATCAGCAGCATCCAACTACAGTTTTGTGTGATAATCAGAGTTCCATTCAACTATGCAAAAATCCAATTCAGCATCAGCGCAGCAAACACATTGAGCTACACATGCACTTCATCAAAAATCTCATTCATCATCTTGTTCTTGAAGAGCACTATTGTTCAACCAATGATCAAGTTGTTGATATCTTTACATAGGCTCTCATAGAAGAGAATTTTACCAAACTTTGATGTATGCTTGGATTTTAGGAAAGTTATCAATAATGTGGGGATAGGCTCTAATGCCTCCTTCCTTCTCCTATCGTGTAACGCTTGTAAATACTTCAATCCTATATCAAGTTGTTCTTAAGGGGGGATGTTAGTATATTTCGACACATAGGAAATAGTTAAGTATAACTAGGTCTAGCATAAAGTTAGGTAAAGTGTGTTTCTTTATTGTGTACTTTTGTAACCTATAATCCTACGGTCACGATCTGAGTGATCTAATGGTTCATTCTCGACTAGGTATTACTGACACTTGATCTGTGGCTTAACACCCGATTGGTCCATGATCTCAATTTAAATAGCATGGAGGTTCATTTATCTAATGACCATTTATGAGAGAAAATTATGTAAATTTTCCTTTTATATATTAATAAATTACCTGAAGTGGCCACATTGACTCAGGCCATGGATTGTTTCCCTCTTCAAGGTATTTAACCACGTCAAGTACTGGTGTACTGATCTTTGATCTATCTTTGAGCGGTGACCTTTGGTGTTTTATCTAAGGAACTTACGTTTTAAATTCATATAGCCTGTAGCCTTGATCATACATATGCAGTTCATGTGGGTAGATTGATGTGGAAACCAATTTTTAGGTGCACGATGTTCAAAACCATGTGGCTCATGAGTTAAGATACACTAAAATTTTTTTTAAATCATTTTCAAGATGAGACATGTTCCAACACCATAACTTTATCATCTTCCTTACCCAAATTATAACCATAGAGGCATTTCTTCGCATGAGGTGGAATACAAAATAAATGAATTGGTTAGGCTCCAAGGTAATGCATGTTAAGTCAAAGGCTTGATTCACGAAACAATAATGGTTATAAACATATTGTAATATTTTGTAACCCTAACAACTGAGGTTTATGAAATTATTTAGGAACATTGGGGGAAATATAATTGTAAATGTAAAAACATTCAATAAACCTTCTCCATGAATTATTCATCATACATGACAGAGATTGTTACAATGTAGGAAATAGAAAAAAAAAATAGGACAAGAGTAGGTTTATGAAAAATGGTATCAGAGCCTAGGTTCAACCCTTGGACCTAATGGGATCCATTAAGAAACTTAGAGTGACTAAATGTCATTGGTATGAGAATATTATAGTGCATAGGATATTTTTAGATCTATGTATAGTAGTAGTCTGAGAAATATAGTATTACTAAAAGTGGTTGGGCTTTGAAAACTCCATTTTCTATAGAAGTACTATTACTATATGATGAATAAGTTTTGCAATTATTTTGTGTGTTCAATTATTCTTTTGACATTAGGGGATAATTTTTAGACTAACCTATAGAGGTTAGACAAAAAAATCCATGAGAGACAGGTTCGCTAAGTATAAAATGTTGAAGGTGCTAATTAAAAATTGACTTCAACAAAATACTACAGTATTATAGAAGAATGTTTTTTAATAAGGTAGATTTAAAAGTCGCATCCCAACAATCCTACCTTGGGAAAATTCCTTAATAAGTCATGATACTCTAGAACTATGACATGACATACTGTGGCCGAAAGGGAAGGATATTTTATATAAGAAATTTTATAAGAGTATGAGAGAAAAAGTAAAAGATGGTGACAATGTTATAGGGGCTAATAAGCCAACACAAGGAAAAAAATACTTAAGAAAGGGGATGAGAAGTTGTTAATTAACCATTGAGATATTATGTCAAGGATATAAGGATGAGTGTACCCATAATACATTTAAGAGAGCAAGAATTAAATAAAGGGTGAAAAGCAACATAGGTACGAAGTTAATCTGAATTGGATGCATCAGAAAATTTTGAATTTTTATTGGACAATGGTTAAGTTCAGGCAACCAGAACAGAAAAAAAAATGAATAATGAAATAGAAAATCATGATTTTGGTAATATAATAATTCGCTATCTAATGAAAAACATCCATGATGTTATATTAAAAAAAAAATGTATCGATTACTCAATTACCAAGCTAACCGCATGTATTTTTCAATGGGATTATTCATAAACAAATCTATGATTTCCTTAGGAATGAGACACTTAGTATTCCATAAGTCTAATAGAAATCTGGCCCTACTAGTGGAGAAAAAAAACTTCATGTTTGATTGTGAACCATTTAAGCCCAGGTTAAGGGTCTGAGAATTGTTCTTTAATGCCATTGAACAAGAGGTGGGAGTAAGTTATACCACAACAATTACACTAAATATATTTAGTCTCTACTGGTTGACTTTGATAATTATGAAAATGATGGCTACAAAAGCAAGTTGTTTTAATCTGTGTGTGAATAAGAGTAGGGGAAATCATATTGACGATCAATCAAGTATCACATCATGGAAATCACTCAAATATGAGATACAATATTATAGTCTTATGATGTGGGAAAAGAAATGAAAATGAAATTGTCATAAAAAAAAACTGTTGAAATGTACAACCCATTGAATGGTAAAGTGAATCCAACAAGATCGGGTACACGTAGACCTCCTGGAAGACTTCGACATGGATTGGGAATATACTAGAGTCGTATAGGTGTTTCATCTAGGTTTTATTCATTTTTATGACCACTTTATTACAACAAAGTTGGATTATACAATATAGAGGGTGTAATATAGGAATCTTAACTGACTAAGTAAAGGTCACCTATAGCGGATTCATTCATGATTGTTGAAAGTAGAAAAATAACTCAGCCCCTTAAGTTGGTACAAACATGGTCCACATGGGGAAGTGCACCCATTATTTAAGTAAATTACCTTCCTTAATAGCTTCAAGATGAAGTTTTTGAAAGAAAATATACTCACTTTCAATGGGAAACCAAAATGGGTGGAATATAGGAGAAGTCGTGGTAATAGAGTAGAAAACCCTAGGGTTGTAAGATGTCGCTAGTGCGGTGAGCTGGATAACTGTGAAAAACAAAATGAAAATGATATTTCGAGTTTTAAAATTAAAATAGTCATGGAATAACCCAAAGTGTTTTCCACTGGAATATTTCAAGATTTAATCAGAACCATAAAAAGAGCAGGAAGTGCTTCTCCATGTGAAGTTCACATGGTAGTTTTGACAGGGAAAATATATCTATATATTACTAAGTCCGAAGGGAACCCTTAATTCTTTTTTTAGTTCCTACCCCAGGTTAGAATATTTGTGTCTGTAAGGGAACAATGAAACCTTCAACATAGAAGTCTAATACCTCACTATGGACCGTAAACAAGGTATGGAAATTAATAGGAAGTGGATAAAATACTAATGACCGACACCTTTGAAAATAAGAGGAAAGGAATCAGTAATCCTGAGTGATTTATATGCACAAGAAACTACCCTAGATTACTCTTAGGATACAATTGTCCTCAAAAGAAAAGGTAAGAAAATAAATAATTTCCTTGATGGTGCGTTAAGGGAAAAGTTAAAATTCTAGAAAAATACAAGGAAAATACAGTAAAATCTATTCTTTCATATTAAATGGGATAGAGAGAAGGTCATCACATTATGTTGTTAGAAAATATAGAGAAAAAAAAAACACTAAATAGGAGGTACATATGCGTAAAAAGATTAAATATTACTGAGGAATTATGATTAAGGGATCAAACAATCACAAAAATAAGAAAGTATATAGATCAATTACAAACTATCAAATTGAGAATAGTTGTAATAATTGGTATTTCAAGTGCCCTATAAACTAGGATAACATAAAGTCACAGAAAGGGAGGGCAGAAATGAGGAAGAAACCACCAACCTTACATAGAAATGAACAAGGGTAAAATCGACCAATGTTATAATATATTCTAGAAACATGATGTCCCTCAAGTAAAATTAAATAGACTATGAAAAGGGTAAAGGAAACCTTGATGAAGCATTAATATTAAATATAAAATGGCCTTCAAAACTTGGTGGGACTAGGAAACAATATTGTGGTTCCTTTAGTAATTTCATAAATTAAGGTCTATTGAACCAAGAATGACTACAAGTAGTGGAATTGTAATGATGCCACTAGATAAATTAGGAATATTTATAAGAATTATGGGAAAATCTTAAAAGAATGACAAAACATTAAGATGAAAATTGCCACATGGTGCAAGCCAAACTAGACAAAATTTTAAAAAAAAAAAACAAACTCAAAGGAGTAAATTAAAAGAAAATAATGGATAAATTCCTTATATATGTCTTAATACTTCTATCATTTATGGAAAGGAGTAATAGAGCTATAATAATGGATTGGACTAGGTCCATTTGGACACAAAATTGGAAAAGTATAACCATGAAAATGATTGAGGTAGTGGGTTTCCTTACACATGAGTGTACATAATAGGTGTTTATGTGATACAAAGGTATCAAAATAACAACGTAAAATAAAATAATGTGAATATTCCTTTAATTAATATTTCCTTTTTGAAATCAATATGAAAGGAAAAGTGGAAAATCCATATATTGAATGTTACATTTGATACCACTTATGTCACTTGGTATATAGATTAGTAAATGTACAAAAAGGATCTATGGTGGGGTTACAATGCTATATCAGTGTTACTGACCCTGTTTGGATGCATGTGAATAGTTATGCTGGGTGCAAGTGAAATGCAGGAAACACTTGGTTATCATAAATTAAAACGTGTTAAGGGAAGAGCATAAAATGAATATAAGAGTAAGTGTGCTTAATAGGGGGGGCATCGCTCAAAATAAATCAAAGTGGAAACACTTGGTCCTAAAAATACGAGTGTAGGAATCAAAGATGGGAGGGATCTCTTTTCTGACTTTAGAAGTGATAGAACAATGAAGACCAAGGACGATGTTGAATAAAAATGGGGGGGGGATGTAATAACCCTCTGTTGTTATGTAAATTTCCTGCGATATTTAGACATAATTTTATATGTGATTGGATAGAAAGGAATTTTTAATTTTTAATAAAGCATGATGATGTAATAAATACATTTTACCAATAAAAAGGAATAATATGGAATTTTCTTAGAGAAGACACATTGGAGTTAAACGGATTACTGCCAAGATCCAGAAACTAATTTTATCAGATAAGATCAAGAAAATATTCCCTTAAATCACTCCAAAAAATCCCTATGGTTGATTAATAACATTTAATATGATTGGAGAGAAAATATATTAAATCGCTCAGTGTAGAAAAAATAATGAGTAAGGGTGAATAAAGCGCCAGAGGAGAAAGAGGTGAGCTTTAAAGAAAAATGAGAAGACACCTTTTTCCAAAAAATAAATAAATAAAGAGAAAATCCCAGGAAGGTGGGTTGGAAAACCCTGAAAAGCAGGACATCGCTAAGTAAAAATATTCTAGGGAAGAAAGACATAGAATGCCTTCTCTAGAATCACAAGAGGTTGTTGATTCCTTGGCAAATGAATCTCATCTCGGGGGGAACTGGTGGAGTGTTTCATGGTTGGGAGGACAGTGTGTTCATCTCAAGAGTTTTCGCATTAGATACAATGAGCCTACCTTTTTATATTTGAACTTTAAATATAATTGTCATCGATATTTCTGTGTTACATGATTCACTAGCATGCATTTTTTATTGTATGATATTTGTTGGTTGTAAACTTCTATTTGTATTTGTATACATTTTTTTGTATGCGTGAGGGAGATCCATAGGTAATAAAACACATTTAAATTTCCATTATGGTACGAAAATCTAAACATTATGGTAATACAACCATTATCGTACGAAAATATTAACATTTATTAGTTCATAATATTTGTATATCAGAGATGTCAGATTTTCAAAATTAAAATAGGTGGTACTCAATAGGGAAGGAATGTTGGATTTCAATACCTAACTTATATGTTATGACAAAATAAGATATCTCAATTCTCAAATGAAAACAGGATACCTTTTGAATGCTCGAATTCAATACCTAGCCTATGATTTATATGAAAGTAGGATACTTAATTCTCTAATGAGAACATGATGACTTCGGGAGTCCGCGGTCGATACATTTATAAAGCGGAGTATAGCAAAGCTTTCATTTTGAATTGATATGACATGGTAAGTGAAGGTTGAAAATTTTGATGAGAAATAAAAAGCAGAGATCGGAAAACAACTGATTGACATGAATTATGTGCTCAAAATCCAATTATAAAGTTTAAATGTCACCCCCTTTCCAAGATTATGTTAGGAGGTTAGTAAGAATAGGGGAGCCAAGAGTTAAGGGAACCTTTTATAATTAACTCTGATCTCAGATTATCAAATCTGTCAAGAGATATACTATAATTCAGAAAATAAGTGTTAGAAATTTATTATCGCAGAGTGTAAAGAAAATTGGATTAGTCCTCAATAATGATACCTTCTATTGAATGAATTAAATCTGAACTAGAGCAAAGATATGGTGGTATAAATGAGACAAAATAAAAATTCTTCAGTAATATAACCGTACGCTAACACAACATTAGCCAAGAAAGGAAATAACTCAGTGGTAATTACAAGGATATTTTACAACAATTGCATTGGTAAATTTCAGATCATATTAGATAGTCTGAGTAACCCTGAACAAATTTGGGGATAATATAGCAATATGCTGAAACATGTATGAATAAACCCAAAATAGGAGCATACCTATATATGTGACAAAAAAATAGAAGGGAGTATTCCAAAAATGTTCTCCTTCCTGTGTATTGGCCTCAGTTCTAAAATCACCAGGTAAGGAGATGGAAACCCTGAACTACATGTTACAAACCCTTGATAGAGTAAGGTAGATATTATTCAAGAAGAATGACGAAGAAAAAAGCCACACCTACTGAGAAACCTTGTCACAGTAAGAAAAAATTTCCTGGAATAAATAGTAAAATAAAGTCTCAATTAAAAGGAAACGGATTACAATAGAAAATGGTTACTAGATACCAAGAAACGATGGGGGCTCCTAGAAAGAAGTGTTGGATCGAATACTCTATGCCTCCTATGAATAGGATGGGTATCATGTTGCAAGAATAATTCACCATTTAATGAGGGGATTTAGCAGATAAGGATCCATTGACAAAGGTTAGCACATAGAGAGGGAAGATCAATTAAATTACCAATGGCAAAGTAACCTGAGGATGGCCTCAACGTACTACAGAGATTTTCACCAAAAGGGTTTTCAACACTCCTCAAAACAATGAAGGAACCCATAATAACCACGTTGAATGAAAAATAATTTTGACAAACTACCATACCATGATTGTGAGGGAAACGATCCCCAACCTAAAAAAAAAAAGATTAAAAAAATAAATAAAAGGAGTCAATCAAAGTAATGACAAAGAAAAATGTGGTGGAAATAGCAAGGCAACAAAACAAATAATTTTTGGGGCAGAGAGAATATGAATTCTCTTACGCATTTTCCACCAGAGAAATACCTTTTCGTAGAAGGAGAAGAATGCCACGAGCCCATGTGAAAAAAACAGTTGTCAATTCTCTAGGATTACCCCATGAAAGTCAGTGGAATCAACCATGCGTTGGCGAAGTGGTCAAATGAAAGAAAGAAACTGGCTGGGTAGATATGGTTAAGGTTTTTGCAACCACCCTCCAACCATTCAGCTACAGAAGTGAATCTATACCATCCAAGCATGTAGCCCCGACCATACATGTGCAGATCACATGGGTAGATGGATGAGGAAACCAATGGTGAGGTGCACGGTGTTCAAAACCATGTGGCTCATGAGTTACGAGATAGTAAAATTTTCGTTAAATCATTTTGAAGATGAGACTTGTTCCCACACCATAATTGTATCATCTACCTTACCCAAAGTATAACCATAGAGTTATGTCTTTGCATGGGGTGGAATAAAATAAATGAGTTGGTTAGGCTCCAAGTTAATCCATGTTAAGTCAGAGGTTTAATTCATGAAACACTAATGGTTATAACCATATTGTAATATTTATAACCCTAAAAACTAATGTTCATGAAATGATTTAGGAATACGGGGGGAAAGAAAATTTTAAATGTAAAAACACTCAGTAAACATTGTGCATGAATTCTTCATCATACATGATAGAGATTTTTATAATGTAGGAAATAGAAAGAAAAAAAAATAGGACAAGAGTAGGTTTATCACATGGGTCTTCTCAAAAGTATGCATAATTGGTACTCATTGGATGAGGAATTTAATTATGCATCCAGCGAGTGTCTACACTTGGAATTTGAGTAAACCTATAAGGAGATAACCCAAAAATACCATGAAAAAAAGTAGTTTTCTTCTTTTCCCTCCAAAATTCATAACTATTATTTTATTATTTTTCCTTAGGAGGCCAATTTTAGGCTAAAATTTCCTCTAATGTCTAACGCACGCATAAATCTCATCTAGCCAACACTTTACAGCCTTCCACGCCAGCTACGGGTCAAACCCAGGTAGAATATTTGTCTCTTTAATCTTTCTTTGGCTCTCATGCACACATCTATAAGAATCTACTCCTCTTTACACGGATTGGGTAATGAAACTAAAAATTCATTACACTAATATTATTGATTGTGAATCGATCACTCCATAACTGATATTTCCTAAATCAACCTCCACTATGCACGAGAGTCAGCTCCACTTTGGACTCACAATCTTTTAGAAGCAGTTGCACTGGCAGCATTCTCCTTCAATCCAAACATAGCTTCCCACACTACTCAATACAAACATCAATTATCCATGCTTCTCAATACACTCCTATCCACAAGAATTCACTTTCTACCAAGGATATCACTTTACGGACAATGACACTCAATGGAAAATGAATTGCGACCCACTTGTTGACATTCACAAGAACAATGAATTCACAATAGAGCAGTGTCTCTTTGATATAGAAGATTCCTTCCAGTGATACTCCTTACTTATATGGCTACTCAGGAATTCAAAACAAAAGGAAGGCATGGGATGTCTTCTAGAATGATCAATCTCCTGTAGACAATTCACTCCACACTAGAGTACTCAACATAACACTTTGTCCATCACATCTTATTTGAAAGGACTGTATTAGTTTTTCTATGATAAGTGTATTTTCAGTTATAAAACATGTGCATACTTGTCTCATTAGTTTGCATAAGGATTGAGGATTTTAACCATGAATTGTAGGTGATTTTAGTGAATTAGAAGCATGAAATAAGCACTAAATAACACTGAACAAAAGTGAAAAATAGAGAAATAAGTCATCACATAACATTTACACAGTAGGCATGATGAAGCAGTTCACCCCTCCTGGGCTACATCTACTGGTCCAGCTCCCAATGGCATGCCCATCTTTCATTATGCTCAAAATTTTGCAAATACATGTACTTACAGACCTCTAATGGCTATTTTCTCTACACCAATGGCTCTAGAATTGTCCACTTAGTCTAGAATGATTATTCATTCAATCTGACTGGGAAAAAATTTAGTCTCCAACTCAGTTTCCCAATAACACCTAGAAAAGCTCCACTAATTGTGGAGGGCTCCACTTAACTGGAGTAAAAAATGGTGGAATCCACCAAAAAAGGCACACTGCCAAACAACCCACCAAAATAGCCATTTAAATTAAATGTTAGTGGCTGGGCATATGACCCACACCACACGGTTACATAACCGTTGGTGGAACTAAGGCACAAACCACAGTTACAAGGCGTAAACTCTGGTTGGAGTGGTGTTAACGCTAACGGTCAGAGTAAACCGAGCTGAGTTATAACCGTGAAACATGTGACACATAAAGCAGAGAATGTTGACGGTTAAAAATTTCAGGTTTAAAATTTTATGTTGTGGTTCTGTTGTATTATCATGTGTCCACGTGCACGGACCGCTGGCGGGTCGAGACTGACGGTGGTCCCCAACCCCCACTCCACATTGTATTCAAACTTAAATACAACTTGAAACCATTTTCTGTTAAGATCCACTATACAGTTCAGGTGGCTAAGTCATGGGCATGCTCTGTCGGAGGTCCAGGGTTCAACTCCTGCAGCCTCAAAAAAATTTAATGCACCACTAAGGGGACATGTGGCGACCTCAGGGTTGGACATGTGTCACCCTCCAATTAGCCCATGAAAACATAATGTACAACCATTCATCAAATCATATCATGCCACTTTTCATTCACTGATTGGCCCAAAGAAAAGGAATATTCTTTGGAGTATTCCTTTTTTCTGACCGTACATCCACCATGCTGACTGGGCATCCCATTCAACCCTATCACAAAATTTAGTTGTTTGGGATTTCGATCAGAAAACGATATCTCCCTCATACGACATTGGTTTTTTGAACCGTTCGCAGCATCAGAATCAGGAATATGAGATATATGCAACCATATTGGTTTCAGCCCAATCCTGTAGCTTTCAATTTTGAGCAAAATTTATGAACTCCTGATCACTCCTCCCCATTGGGAAGCTTTTGGACCCCAAAAGACTTTATTACATGTTCAGTAGATGAGGGTACATCTCCCTCACCTTCCTAACCTCCATCCACTTTGCCTTGCTTGGTTTACTGCATTTGAGCTTAACTCGAAGGTAGTCAACACTTCCCCTCTTGGATGTGTTTGTCCACCTGTCAAGAATTGTATCTCCCTTGAGCTCGTCAAGAAATTTTGGCGAGAAATATTCAATAGAAGGTAGCTGAACATCACTTCCTTGATCATCGATCAAAGGTGGCTCATACAAACGTAACTTTTCAACATTAACAACTAAATACATTTTCATATATGAAGGAAATTCAAGTTGAAATGCATTATTACCAACTTTCTTTATGATCTTGAATGGACCATAGCGAATGGGGTTGAGATTTTTACCTTCCCCTTGCATCCTTTCTTTGCTAATGTGCAAACATACCTTAGCTCCCTCTTGAAAATTGTGATCAACTCTATGTTTTTCATGCCTCTCTTTGTATTTGCTTTGACTTTTCTCAAGTTGTTCTTGAACTTATTGATCTATAATCTAAATTTTCTCAATGAACTTTTGAGCCTTGTCAATATCATTATGGCCATCAATTGCAACATCCTTCCCAAAGATGAAGTCTAATGGTGATTTTTGCAAATACCCAAAGCATACTTCAAAAGTTGATGTATTTGTAGAAGAGTGCTTTGCCCGGTTGTAAGCGTGTTGAATGTAATGCAGTTGCTCATCCCACAACTTAGGATGTTTGCTACAATATCCTCTCAATAGATTCATAATGGTTCTATTCACCACCTTCGTTTATCCATCGGTTTGCAGATGAAAAGCAGTACCATTTTTCAAATTTGTGTCCATCATACTCCATAGATCGGACCAAAAAATTCCAATGAACCTGGAATCCCTGTCACTAACAATAGAATTTGGAAATCCAAGATGAATCCAAACATGTTGAAAATAAATTTCAGCAATTTTTTCAGTAGTAATGGTTTTCTTACATGGCATAAGTATACACATTTTACTGAATCTATCCACAACTACATAAAGATGATCATGTTGTTTTCTTGACATAGGTAGACCTCTAAAAAATTCCATGGAGACACTCTCCCATGGCCTTGACAATACTAGTAGTGGCATATAAAACCCAAGCTTCCTATTACTAGGCTTACTTGTTGCACACATAGAACAACCTCTTATAAAACGTGACACACTATCTCTCATGCGAGGCCAATAGCAATACCTCTGTAAATGTGCCACTGTTTTTCTTACCCTAAAGTGTCCAGCAATAAGAGATGAAATAGAAAATTGTTATGCATGTGATAATATTTTTCTCCAACTTGATTCCCTTCACTCAAACTAGCATACACATCTTGAAAATTGATGCAGGGGCATTAGACACTAGCTAGCAATGTAGGAGGTTTTGTCCACATGTTGTGGGTAGGGGAGTTCGAATTCATCGAATTGTAACAGCTAGGTGTCAATACCTTAGCTGATTGTTTCATTTAGACTAGTTAGAGTCCACAGAAGTCAAATAGGTTTGGATTCGATCTATCTGTCTTGTTTCAGTTAATTGAATAATTGTAATTAGGCTTTTGGTTTTCCTAAATGATCCTCGTAGAGGAACCGCATAGAAAAAAGTTTATATATATAAATGTAATCCCTCGGATGTATTAAGAGAAAAAGGAGGAGGAAAAGGAGGGAGTTATCTACAATAAAATCCAGATGTTGAGCAATTGTTTCTGTTGAATAGAATTCAGTGCTCATGGATTCTCAATTTAAGTTGAATTGACATTGTGTGAAAAATTTGTTGAATATGGTCCCTGTGTAATCTCAGTATTTCTCTATCTTTGGTTTCCCATGAATGGTTGGATAAAATTTGTGAACTAATTCCCATACGTAGATGGGGTTCCATGTATAAAATCCATCGTCTTTGAACTCTGATTAAGGATAGTAGAAATCATGTTTAAATAAGTGATAAATTTGATTTACGGTCAATTGGAATCCTGACCCGAGGTCAGGCTTGAGTTAGTGAATATGGGGACAGCGTAACCAGACTTGAAACGTGGTCAAACCCTTTTCCAAAAACCGCGAGTGGATTTGCTGAGCCGGATTGCCCATATTGCACCGCTTTTGTGGAGCAAGCGGTTTTCTCCATTCGCGAGCGATTCCATAGAGTCATCAACACATGGCGTCGGCGAAGTTCCAAAACCGCCTTTCAATGTGCGCCATTTCACGTTAATGTTCGACCAAGGAAGCCGAGCGATATGCGTATATGCCGTCGATTTGGAGACTTGCTATCTAACGGTGATCGCACGCTAGACTTGCTCGAAGTTTAATAAGAGGTACAACGTATGTATTTCATTTAATTCCACGATATATATATATACAGGCCCACAATATATTAAGGTCGTTTATTTAAAGAGCGTCGGATATTAATACAAAGTTCCAAAGGGTTAACCATTTGTTATAAGGTTCGGCGGTAGAATATAAAGTCGAGAGAGATATATTTTAAATTTTCAAAGGTTGTCGTTTATGTTTATTTGATAAATAAAACCAAAGAAGTTGGGAAGACCACGTGGCGAATAACCAAGTTAATAAAGAGCATATGCTGACAGAGGGATATTAGCAGACCAGCTCTCCTTGGGGGCGAGTTTCAGTATTTGTTGCTCTCAAAAATCAACATCATGTGCATATTTTTCTATGTAACTCTCATGTACAATAGAATCACTTTTTAGTAAAGTAGATGCACTAATTATTGGTCTTGAAAGCATATCAGCAACTTTATTGAAAATACCTTTCTTGTACTTTATAACCAAGTGAAATTGTTGAAGAAATCCCATTCACCTGAAATGTCTTGATTGTTGGAATTTTGTCTGTGATTGCAAGTACTGTGGTTGGTGATCGATATGCACAATCATCTCTTTACCCATCAAGTAGTGTTTCCACTTCTTGACACTTTGTACCAATGCATATAGTTCTTTGTCATATGTAGGATAATCAGTTACAACACCATTAAATGTTTCAGAATGAAAAGAGATAGGCTTACCATGTTGTAAAAGAACTATGCCCATGGCATAATCACTAGCATCAGTTTGTATCTTGAATGGTTGTCTCAAATTTGGTAATGCAAGGACTGGAGTTGAACTGATATTGTCCTTTAAAGCTTTGAAATCTTGTTGTTTTTTGCCTCCCCATTGGAAGCCTTTCTTCACACTTGTCACTGCATGCATAGGAGTTGCGATGGTAGAAAAGTTAGCAATAAACTTCTCCAATACTGAGCTGAACCTAAGAAACTTCTTACCTCAATTACTATTTTGGGTGTGGACCAATTCACAATGGCTTCCAGTTTAGAAGGATAAATTCTCAACTCTCCTCCTCCTATAATGTGTCTCAAATAAACCAAATAAATCTTTCCAAACTCACACTTTGACATCTTAAGAAACAATTTCTCTTTCTTCAAAACATCATTCACTCTATTCACATGCAAAACATGTTCTTCTCTTGTTTTGCTGAAAATAAATATGTCATCTGAGAACATAATCACAAAGTCATTAAGAAATGGATGCAAAAGACTATCCATAACATGCATGAAAGTTGTCGGTGCATTACACAAACCAAATGGCATAACTAACCACTCAAAGAGTCCTTGTTTGGTTTTGAATGCAATTTTCCATATGTCACTTTCTACAATTCTTACTTGATGATATCCACTTCGTAAATATAACTTAGTGAAAAACTTTTCTTCTTTCAGTTGATCAAGAAAATCATCTATCCTTGGGAGTGGGTAATGATTCTTTACCGTAATCTTGTTCAAAGCTCTGAAGTCTACACACATGCGGCAAGTCCCATCTTTCTTTGGAATCAAGACTATGGGTGAACTGCATGGCGAGGTGCTTGGCCTTATTATTCCCTTTTCCAATAGCTCTTTGATTTTCCTCTTTATTTCAGCATTATCCATTATCAACATGCGATACATACCGATGTTTGGAAGAGGACAATCTTGCTACAACTGAATCTCATGTTGAATCTCTATTTTAGGAGGCAATCCTGTTGACTCCTGAAACATCTCATGATGTACTGCATTAAATACATCATATAAATTTGATTTAAACTTAGGATCACGTCCCTCAAATGATTCATGATTAACATCAGCTTCAGGCTTAATCATTAGAAGAAAAAAATTATTACTTGAATTTACCAGCCTCTTTACATGTCCAGTATTTACCATAGCAATGTTTGTCTTCTTGCGATATGCTCTAACAATGTACTCCTTTCCATCTTTGAATAAATGATATTTTTTCTCATGGAGATGGAAGATCGCTTTCTTTTCATACAAGTAAGGACTCCCCAAAACAATACCTGTTATGTCAACCAGAACCACATCTAATTCAAATGTGTCAGCAAAATTTGCAGTGATTGTAAACCACAATATGCATTTCTTTGAAACCTGTAAATTTGCATCCTTACAAATCCAACCTAATGGATATGGTTTTGGATGTGGCGTGGAATCAAGGTTAAGTTTCTTGATCAAGTCTTCAGAGATTAATTTTTCTTGTGACCCACTATCAAACAACGTGTCAATCTTCGTATGCTTGGATATGACTCTCACATGAAATAGTTCAATTCTATATTCTTCATTTGGAGCATGTATGTGATAGTTTGATGTAATAGTATTGGGTTTAGTTTCAATTTCTTTATTCTTCATGTTCTTCAATCCCATGGCTGTAATCTTATATTCATCAACTAAATCATCTCCTAAATCATGTTGAGTTGTAGGTGTATTTTTTCTTTCCCTTTGTTGTTATATTTCTTGGGCCTCATTTCAAGATGTAATGTCCAACAATGAGTTTCATCATGGCCTTCTTTTGAAAAATGTTTACAAACCATTTTTTCTCCATGTTTCTTAACAGATGCATTGTTTTTTCTTTTACCTTTTGACATCTTCTCTTTGTTTTTACCCTTAAAAGGTTTCTTTCTACCCTATTCAGAAATGTTCTTCCCTCCTGAACACATACTTCATCTAGACTTGTAGGGTTAAAAATGAGAATATTATGTTTTAGGTAGCTATGTAAGCCTCCTATGTACTTGAGAAAAGTATCTTGGCTCTGCAAATATACCCCTAATAAGAGAGATCTTCTCCTAAATTCTTGGGTGTATTCTTGCAAATTTTGTCCCTTCAATTGCCTAAAGTTTTTCCAGTTCATTATGGCTTTCTGCATATGAGTTAATGGATAAAAAAAAAAATTATTGCAGTAATGAAATCAGTCCATGATAGAATAATCTTACCATGCTTCTTGATCTCCTCCTTTGTCTTGTCTTCCTACCAAACAAGTGTTGCACCCTCCATTCTCAATAAAGTTAATAGGATTTTGTTATCATCATCTTGAAGGTTATGAATTCTCAAATAGACCTCCAATTTCCTAATCCAATTATCAGTATTTTCTGTGTTGACTTCACCATTAAACATTGGCAATTCAAACTTAACATCAAGTTTTAAAAAAGGAATTTTACCAGTTTTATTTGACTTGTGTAGCTGATGTAATGAAGATGAAGTAGAGGATGATGATGGTGATGAGGCTGAGGATGATGGCTCTCCATTGCCTCCATTTCCTCCATTTCCCTTCTTTGATTTATCTTCATCATTTTGACCTCCTGAAGATCCATGTCCTTCCTTGTGAATTTTGGATCCTTCTCCTTCCAGTCTCTCATTCCTTTCTTGATAAAGGATTCTAACCGTCTCATTCATGTCAAGGAATGCCTTCCTAAACATTGTTTCTTCCTTTTTGGGATCAACTTCTTCATGGATTTCTCCTTCTCTATGAGACATTCTTAATGCAGCGTTTGCTTCCTTAGGAGGTGAACTAGGTGGTGGAGACTGTGGCAATATTACTCTCCTTTTCTTTGGCTCTTCTTGGGACCCTTCTGCTCCCACCAATTTTCCTTCTCCTCTTTTGATCTTGAGCCTAGTAAGAATCTAAAAACTTGCACACAGTTAAACGATTTTTTGCACAAAACAACATGAGAGAATAAACTCTAGCTCTGATGCAAATCTAATCTTAAAGGACTGTATTAATTTTGTTGTGCTAAGTTTATTTTCAGCTATAAAACATGTGCATACTTGTCTCATTATTTTGCTTAAGGATTGAGGATTTTAACCATGAATTGTAGATGATTTTAGTGAGTTAGAAGCATGAAATAAACACTAAATAACACTGAAAAGTAATTCACCACATAACATTTAGACAGTAGGCATGATGAATTAGTTCACCCCTCTTGGGCTACATCTCCTGGTCTAGCTCCCAATGGCATGTCCATCTTTCATTATGCTCAAAATTTTACAAATACATGTAGTTACAGACCTCTAATGGTTTTTTTCTCTACACCAATGGCTCCATAATGCTCCAATTAGTCTATAATGACTCTTCATTCACTCTTAAAGGGCGAAAATTGAGTCTCTAACTCATTTTCCCAATAACACCTAGAAAAGCTCCACTAATGGTGAAATCCACCCAAAAAGGCATGTTGCCAAACAACCTTCCGAAATAGACATTTAAATTAAATGTTAGTGGTTAGGCACATGACCCACACCATATGGTTACATAACCATTGGTGGAACTAAGGCACAAACCATAGTTACAAGGCGGAAACTCCGGTTGGAGTGGTGTTAACACTAACGGTTGGAGTAAACCGCACAGAGTTATAATCGTGAAACATGTGACACAAAATGCATAGAATGTTGGCAGTTAAAATTGTTAGGTTTAAAATTTTATGTTGTGGCTCCATTGTATTACCATGTGTCTGGGATTGTCGGCAGTCCCCAAGCCCCACTCCGTATTCTATTCAAATTTAAATACAACTCGCAACCATTGTATGTTAAGATCCATCGTGCAGCTTGGGCAATTAATTCATAGGCGTGCTCTATAGGAGGTCCAGGGTTCGACTCCTATGGCCTCAACAAAATTTTAATGCACCACTAAGGGACATGTGGCAGCCTCAGGGATGGCCATGTGTCACCCTCCGATTAGCCCATAAAAACACAACGTATAGCCATTCATAAAATCATATCGCACCACTTCTCATTTGCTGATTGGCCCAGAGAAAAGGAATATTCTTCAGGATATTCCTTTTTACTGACTGTACATCCACCATGTTGATTGGGCATCCTAGTCAACCTTGTAGCAAAATTTAGTTGTTTGGGATTTCGATCAGAACGCGATATCTCCCTCATACGACATCGATTTTTCGAACCATTCACGGTGCCGAAATCAGGAAGACAAGGTCTACGCAACCATCCTAGTTTCAACCAAATCCTATAACTTTCAATTTGGAGCAAAATTTATGAACTTCTGATCAACAACGATAGTCATGTGTCACCAACTCAAGCTGCAAATGTTCATGCATCGAAGCTCACTTGGCTCTACACAACATATGTATAGTCTTCACACCTCTTGAAAACCACACAACCACAATTCCTTCTTTTGGTGAAAAATTCACTTCCACCAGCAACACAACATAGTGTTATCTCCACGCCATGCTCTTCTACATTGGGAAAATTTTCCACTGGCTCAAACGACTTAGTTCACATGACAGTCACACTTGGCTCACACTTAGCAACCTCACAACAACTCACCACTCCAACAACCCACTAAACTTTAACAAATACCTTTATTCCTTGCAATATTTATGTGGGCCTTCCCATGAGGAATTCAGGCCCAGACTAATACCAACAAAGATTTTCTAAACGCACTCAAAAATCCTCTTGACATGAAAATAATAAATGCAATATAAATACAACAAGATATGTAGAATTTTCATTGTTATTTTTTTAAGGTATTTTGTTTTTAGAAGTTTTGGGCTTAATTTTCATTTTTTTTAGAGGTTTGCGCTTAATTTTCAAAGGACATTTTTTTGGATGTATTTTGTTTTTAAAGGTTTTTGGGCTTAATTTTCAAAAAAAAAAAAGGACTTAATTTTGAAAGGACTCTTTTTAGGCATAATATTCAAAGGACATTTTTTGGAAATATTTTTTAAAGTGATATTTTTTAGAGGCTTTTTGGAGGTATTTTTTAAAGTAGGATTTTTAAGAATTTGGGCTTAATTTTCAATGGAAAATTTTTGGAGGTATTTTTTGAAGTGACATTTTTGTAGAGTACGTGTTTTGGGTTGAAGTAAATCTTTTATAATGATTTTTTTAAATGAGTTTTTGTCTAACTTTTTAAATGAAATTTTTTTCCAGGACTTGGAAGGAAATATTTTGAGCTTCATTTCATTTTTATAAGACATTTTTCTCTCGAATTTTTTAAAGTAAGTGTTTTGGATTGAAGTATGTATTTTTTGCAAAAAATTTTAAATGAGTTTTTTAAAATTAAATCTTTTGTGATGTTTTTTTTTAATTTAGTTTTTGTCTAATTTTTGAAGGAAATGTTTTGAACTTCATACTCTATTAACATGGGAAATCGAAGAAATTTCACGAGAAAATATGATCGAACAAGAGACCCTGAGGAATGTAGAGAACATGGGAGAGAATCTCGCAAAAGAAAGAGAGAAGAACTCTCAAATATTGAAAGGGAAAATCAACATCAACTAGAAGTAGAAGAAGGTATGTAAATGTAAATATTATGAATTTGATATTTAAAATTTTCCTAGTGTGAAATGTGAAGCTTAATTTTTATTTGATGAACTAATTTAAAAAATATTTTCCAATGTAAACAGAGAGATATTCCTCAAAACATTGATGATGAGATACAAAATTTTGAAAGAGAAAGTGAAAGAGATATTGAACCAATGATTGAAGATGGTGAAAATTTTAAAAGAAATTCAAGTGAAGGAATTGAATCACAAGGTATGTGTATATATATATGTTGAACACATGCACGTATTATTGAAATTATACATATTTGTTAATTTAGTTATTTATTGAATATGTAAGCTTATTATGTACTATTAATTCAAATATGTACAGATGAAATCAATGTCGATGATGAGATGTTAGAAAATGTTAACACTCACACATATGAAGATAAAAGAGCTGACCATGTTATACGATATCGTGTTAATCACATTTTTTATACGTACTTCATAAAGGAAAATGCGGTAGTTCAAGCCCAAATTTTGAAATATATCCTATCAGTAAGGAAATTAAAAGAAGCTATGATTTTATTGGGTATTCGAAAAACAACAAAAGATAAAAAAATTGAAGGAAAATGTGATACAAAATATAAATAGTGCTATAAATTCAATTAGAAGATCTAGACAGAAAAATGTTTCAGTTTCACGTATAGCAATACATATGGCAGTGGTTTCATCAAGTACTAAAGAGAATCACTTGGTAAAATCTATGGCACGAGCATTAGGAACCTCACGAAAAATTTTGCACAAACATCAAAAATTTCAATTGCAAATAGATGTAAATTATGAACTCGCTTATTGGAGAGGTATTTTTAGGCAACCGTACAAAGATAGACTTGGAGAAAATGTTAAAAAATAATATATGAATATTGGAAGAAAAATTCACGTGTTTCACCAAATGCAAGGCATGTGATGTGATGAAGAATAGCACGAAATCAATACGAAACACATCCAAAACATTTCTTGGACACCACTCAGATAGAGTTTTTCAACAAGTTCAAAGAAGAGAATCATGAAATTGATGTCTCAATCAGTGCTTTTGTGCAACAAAAACCATGGTATGTAAAACCTATCTCCGTACACAACACTTGTTGTTGTCGTTATCATGTGGAATTTCAATTATATTATGACACATTCCTTAATTTTGGTAGAAAATTTTTGAAAGATTCACCTCCTCCTTCCACTATCCATGATTTCATATCTCAAATTCTATGTGGAAGAGAAAGCGATGAATTATTTTACGAAAAGAAATTTGTTGGTGGTAAAAAATGCGATGATTGTGGAAATTTGGCTAAATTTAAAAACAAATATCATATTGATATAAATGATCAATCATTGTCCAACATGAAAGTGAAATGGAAGAGATATGAATATATCCATACATTGATTCAAGGTTCAAATAGTGCTAAAAGAATTGAATTACAAGAAGAAGAAATTTTTGTGATAGAATTTTTGAGAAATTTTGAAGTATAAATTTATAAATACACCAAGTGTTCCCATAGAGCTCGATGGAAGTACTTGCAATTCAAAAAATCCCGTGAAATTTTTCCACCAGTGACCATTTTGTCAGTAATTGATTTTGCAGAAAACTACACATTTGTTCCACAAAAAGAAATTCAGAGTGAATACTATCATTATGACCAAGTCTCCATGCTCATCCATATTCTATATAGACATGCCGAACAAAATGTTGATCATATAGAAAGCACCAGTGAAAATCGACATGTTATTAAAGAATATCACTTTTATATCAATGACGATCGTACACATGATACATATTTTGTACAAAACTGTTTTGGAAAGATGTATGACTCCTTGAAAAGTCATGGAATAAAATTAAATGAACACTGGATATGGTTACATGGATGCATAGGTCAATTCAAATCTTCACGATCATTCTTTTGGTTGTGTTGTCTTCATATGAAAACCTGCATTAAACATTGTTGGAATTTCTTTGAGACTGGTCATGGAAAAGGAGAACATGACGATGTAGGGGCATGCATAAAACGAGCACTTTGAAGATATAAAATGGACCCCTCTACAAACCGACTTGTGGACACTAAAAAAGTTCTTCAATGGTGCATCGTTGCACTAATCCATGAGACTAACTGATCAAGGGAAGTGTGAAGGTACATTCAATTTAATTTTTATTTGATATCCAATTTTAAATAGTGTACATTTATCAAAATGATTATCTTTGATGGTATTTTGATATTGTATTTACATTCTTCTTTTAATTTTCCATATAGGTTTTTTTGGCATATTGGGGTCGAAGATGTAGATAGATCGATTGGAAATGACGTTGAAACAATAAAAGGGACTCGAAAATTGCATTGAATTAAAACAAAGTTGTACACAAATGTGTTTTCATTGGATAAAAGAAAATATTCTTGTTTTTTTCATGTTTGCATATACAACACAAAATGATGTTTGTGAAAACAAAATGTATGTAAAAGATTGGAAACATGTAGAGCTAAATACAAAGGGGAAAATGTCCATTGCAATGTTTGAAGAAATAAATAAGAGGAGACTACAATATCAACTGATGGTGATCGAGTTTCTGATCTTGTTAGAGAAGGTAACATTTGAATTTCTTTCAAATGATAGAGATCTAGAAATAAATACTAAAATTAGTTTAAAGTTAATTTTTCATGTTAATTATGATCTAATTTTAAATGCATATAAGTTTGTTTTATTATGCAGGAGATTTTTTTGTTGTAATTGCACCTACTATCCACGATGAAAATGTGAAGTATTATTTGATGCGTTGCACTGAACGAAAGATGAAATTATTAGAAAACTATAATGATCACGGATTTCAATATGGAAGAGGGTCTATTATACTGAAAGGTTATTTTTTCAGACAAACTAATCAAAGTGGGGATTTTGTTTACTTTGAAGACTATGATCCTAATGTTATAAGTTGTCAATATAGTCACTTGGTGTGTGCAGCATGCATAAATTTGATAGAGGTTCAATCAAAGAAAAAAATGGAAATTAAGAAATGGAAAATGTCAAAATCCGATCATGAACGGATCATTGAAGATGGCATTCCATTGGAATATTTTGATTGAACTACCCAAGAAATTATTCTCTTTGGATTCATGTTTTAGAATTTCTAGAACTCAACTAAAAATTGAACTTCCTTGTTATGCTATCTATGCAAGTGTTTGCACATTCACATTGTTTTGGTACATGGACACTAGTATCAACTGAAAGTAGCATTTCTATGTGCATTGATGAAAAATGTTGCATGTACTGGATATATATGTTCTAGAATGGAATTAGCTAAAAGTATATTTTCTATGTGCATTTATGAAAAATGTTCCACGTACTGGATATATGTTCTAGAATGAAATTAACTAAAAGTAGCTTTTCTATACATACATTGATGAAAAATGTTTCATGTACTAGATACATGTTCTAGAATGCAATTAACTGAAAGTAGATCTTCTATGTGCATTGATGAAATATTTTTCACATATTGGATAAA
The DNA here is from genome assembly GCA_034641835.2 of Pinus albicaulis. NCBI lineage: Eukaryota > Viridiplantae > Streptophyta > Pinopsida > Pinales > Pinaceae > Pinus > Pinus albicaulis. The sequence continues at coordinate 204,777,417 of CM076570.1, forward strand.
TATATGTTCTAGAATGCAATTAACTGAAAGTAGCTTTACTATGTGTATTGATGAAAAATGTTTCACGTACTGGATATATATGTTCTAGAATGAAATTAAATGAAAGTAGCTTTTCTATTTACATTGATGAAAAATGTTGCAATTATTGGATATAAATGTTCTAGAATGCAATTAACTATAAGTAGCTTTTCTATGTGGAATGATGAAAAATGTTACACGTACTGGATATATATGTTCTAGAATGAAATTAACTGAAAGTAGCTTTTCTATTTGCATTGATGAAAAATGTTGCAAGTATTGGATAATATATATGTTCTAGAATGAAATTAACTAAAAGTAGTTTTTCTATGTGCATTGATGAAAATTTTTGCACGTACTGGATATATATGTTCTAGAATGCAATTAACTGAAAGTAGCTTTTCTATGTGCATTGATGAAAAATGTTGCACGTACTAGATATATATGTTCTAGAATGAAATTAACTGAAAGTAGATTTTCTATACATGCATTGATGAAAAATGTTGCACGTACTGGATATATATACATTATAGAATGCAATTTTAAAATTTTATGATTGTTTGACACATATAACAAGACATAGAATCTTATGATTGTTTATATATATATGTGTGTGTGTGTGTGTGTGTGTGTGTGTGTGTCAATATGTATTGTACTTCAATCGTTTTAACATATATATTCAAACATGTACTTAAATAATTTCTACATGTACATATATATTCATGTGAAATTTTTTTTTTGTTTGGAAAACGACAACTTGAATTTTAAATGTAGTTCAACCGTCCAAAACTTGAGTTTTAAAAACAAAACATTATATCATAGCATTACTTCACATGCCAATTGTAGTTCAACTATTCAATAAAAACAAAACATTATATCATGCAATCACATGCCAAATGTAGTTCAATTATCCAATAAAAACAAAACATTATATCATGACAAATGTAGTTCAACTATCCAATAAAAACAAAACATTATATCGTGCAATCACATTCCAAATGTATTTCAACCATCCAAAACTTGAGTTTTAAAAACAAAACAAATTATAACACAACACTACTTCACATGCCAAATGTAGTTCAACCATCCAAAACTTAAGTTTTAAAAACAAAACAAATTATAACACAACATTACTTCACATGCCAAATTTAGCTCAACCATCCAAAACTTGAGTTTTAAAAGAAAAACATTATAGATCGCAACATTACTTCGCGTGCCAAATGTAGTTCAACTATCCAATAAAAACAAAACATCATATCACATTCACATGTACCAAATGTAGTTCACATAAAATATGTCCAAAATTTCTAGATCTCACAAGTATCAAGTATAAGTATCAAGTTATATATGACTGCATCTAGATAAGACTATATATAAAAATGTAAATTTAAGACTAAATCTATTGAAAATATAATGTTCCACGTGCATGTGCATCATCCATCAAATAGTACAAGTGCATCATCCAACAAATACAAATGGATGTAGTGTCTTTCCCAGCAAAGTATTGATCCTTGAGCTATCCTGGGAAGCATGGGGAACCTGTACACAATGTGTAAAAACATTAAAATTCAATGTTTTAAAATTGAGTGAGAATATATATAACTTCATGTAAAAAAATTAAATGTAAAAAAAAATCATGCAATACCTCATGAGGCTCCCTCTCCATTTGTTGCTCGTCTACTAAAACTGCCCCCACTGGAACATCTTCAATAGTAAACTATACAATATATATGTACATATATATATATATATATATATATATATATATATATATATATATATATATATATATATTAGAAAATTTCAAATGAAAATGCATATATAAAATAATTTTCAATAATATTAAAAAAAAAGTTAGACAACTTGTTCAAATGGTTGAAATGGTGTGGATGTTCCTATCTCCATCATACACTCCATCGCTAAAGTCCGTGGAGAAAAGAAATCCTCTATAGGAACCTAAAATTCAAAAAATTTAAGAGTATAAAATAAGACAAGATCTAGATCTCAATTTATAATAAAACTTTTGAATGTCAATTTATAACTTATAACTTAAAAACATATATTTAAGCGAAAAATAAATACTTGTGCTAGTGGATTTGTCCAAAAGAAAATCTCCAAAAACCTAAAATTCAAAAAATTTAAAATAACTCAAGATCTCTAGATCTAAGTTTGTAATAAAACTTTTAAACTTCAATTTATAACTTATAACTTAAAAACATATATATATATTTAAGTGAAAAATTGAATACTTGTGATGGTGGATTTGGCACATCTCCTAAGAGGCTCGGAAAGAAAATCTCCAAAAACCTAAAATTCAAAAAAATTAAATTAACTCAAGATCTAGATATATCTCATTTTTAATGGAACTTTTTGAGGTGTAATATATAACTTAAAAACATATTTAAACGTGAAAATTGTTCATACTTTTGATAGTGGACTTGGCACATCTCACAAGGAAGAAGAAGGTACCACCATCCCAAAAACATCGAACGGAATTGAAATCTGTTAAATCATTTTATTATATATATACATGTATATGTGTGCACAAATATTTATTTTAAAAATATCTCATCATGTTTCGATATATATATAATAATAGATAAAAAATAATTGTACATCATCATGTGTTCACTTAAAAAACACTAACATTTGCCAGCATATCTTCATGGTGAGAACCATCTTGATTGTATGATTGATGGTGACACCCATCTTGATTGTTTGAACCAGAGGCCCCGACCATGATATTAACATTTTCTTCATTCATCAAGCGTGACAACTGCAAATGGTGTTAACATATAATGATACATTTTTGTTAGATTAGTGTATACAAATAAATGTATGCATATATGTATTTATTGCAAATTGTACATGTGTTAAAATAATCACCCTAACCATTAACACATACCATTCCTATGCCCTCTTGCTCATGAAAAATTAGGTCCTGCCAACCATTGCGACAATTCTTCGCATATGTTTTGGGATCTTCAACACTCATGTTGTCAATTTCTTCATCTATATAATACACAAAATTATCACATGCATTCTCACGTGCTCTTTGTCGATTCAAATAAACATCGACTCCACCCAATCCACTGTGAACATTGTCAATGATGGCATCCCTTGCTTCTAGACTAATTTGAGAAGTGGCATCTATCTCTGACCGCAAATTTTCCACACGAAGAGGTCGACTAACCAATGGTGGCTCAGGGCGAGGCCACTCAACATCATGCCTAGCGCCCCTACGGTCACAAAATCGACCTTTCCTAGGACCAAAAAATTTAGGGGGGAGGTCATTGTAATTGGGTTTCATTTGCAAAAATAATTATGCATAAAATAAATTTTTAAAATAAAACAGAACCTCGTCATTCCATGAGAGTCTTCCATAGGCCGCAAAATGTCTATCATAAAAATAGCGAGCTATATGAGGGTGCTTGAAATATTTCACGTTCGACATCTTTATTTTCGGCCTTTCTTTGAAATTAAACATAGACTTGGCCATTTCTGTTGTAACTCTTTATTTAACAATCTTCCATGTATCGGGACCCATCACTATTTCCTTTATTTTTCTCATCACTTCTACAAAAGTATCAGTAGTTGGCCCAAGATTTAGGAACACATCTACTAGTTCACTTAAAGAGTGTGTAAATATTTCCAGGCTTTGTCGACTCTCAGCAGGGAGTGTCAAAGCCACGAGATCTCTCCTCAATTTTGCATGAAGTTGTTGACACATTTGTAAGGTGCATTGCTACATGTTTTTTTCTCAAGGTATATCAAAAATGTCGAATGGATAAGTCGTGATTGGTGTACAACCTTCTTCTTGAATGACGCATTCTGCCCTACATTTTTTATTAGCAACATTTGGAGCATCATTTTCAACCTCTGCATTAATATATAGAATTTTGTATAATAAAAAAACACATGTAAATAATTTGTAAAAATTGAATGAAAATAATATTCAAATTTATGGCCACCTCGATATGGTTGGCTAGCATATTGCCCACCCTAATATTGTTGAGAACTAGAACGACCACCGATTGGTTGAGAACCAACACGACCATCCATTGATCGGCATCTAGGGGAATGCATATCACCACCTTCATGCAATTCGTCAGCACTTATGTGTACCACCACCAACCTCATGAGATGAGAGGGAAGCTTCATAAAAAAAATATGAATTTATAATCAATTCAAACATACATTCATACATATAAATACATGTACATCTTCATTGATTAAATTGTGTTAACCATACCACGATTGCATAAACCATGGGCATGCTCCATTGATGGAGTAACCACCCTTGTCCTCCTACCTCCTAAAAAATAAAAAATGAAACTTGTTTTAACAACTAATTTAACTCGCAAAATTGATAAAAAATCAATTCCATATGTACACACATGAATGTATATGTATGGAAATTTAAGATTATATTTAAATACCATGAACATCCCTCAATCCCCAATCCCCCTCTCTCATATAGATATGGGATTTTGTTTATCTTCGTCATTCGTCCTCCATAATATATATATCTACAATGGACATTTACAATTATTTTTTTTAATTACTATTTAAAATAAATTCAAAATAAATTTCAAAAATTAATGTAATTTAGTGTACACAAATTATGTAAAACACAACTTTCAAAGCACTAATTGATATGTGAAACTCAATTTAAGCAAAGAGTTTATAAAAATGTTAAGTTCACGAAATTGCGTTTTACATGGTGGGAGCACCCGTTGTATATAATTGAAAACATGGTGGGAGCACACTTGGTATAAAATTGAGAAAAACGCATGGTCATTAAAAAACAAGCGTGAAACTCCATTTAAACAAAAATGTATTTAATTCCTCACATTTTAATTTTATAAAAATGTGAAGCTCACCACTTGTTGCAAATGTGAAGCTCACCAAGTTGCGCTTTACATGGTGTGGTGGGAGCACACTTGGTATATAATTGAAAAAAACACATGGTCATTAAAAAAGACGCATTTATAAGTACAAAACACACACATATCCAAGATATGTTACAATGTCCATCAAAAAATTTTGAAGGAGGGTGTCTCAACACTAATTCATCTTTTAGAGATGAATCTTGAATTTTTGAAGAAGAGCGTCTCAAAACTAATTCATCTTTGAGAGATGAATCTTGCATTGGCATTGCCCCTCATAATTCTAATTCATCTATTAATTCATCTTTGATAGATGAATCATGAATTGGCATTGCCCCTCGCAATAGATCAGCAAACATCTTATTAACATTTGTACAATGTCTTATACTAAAAAATTGAAATTGGCTGACAATATTGTTTGCTTTTCCATGTAGTTGTTTTAGCTTCTCCTTCTTATCTTGGTACATGTATTTCATCTGGTTGCACACAAGTTTGGAATTGGTGAAAACTACAATTCCATTTGATCCATACTCCCTAGCTGTTTCCAAGCCTTCTATCAATGCAATATAATATGCCTCATTGTTTTTTGTTCTTCCTGGTATATTCATTTTCCTTTGGACGACCTTGCTAGTCGCAATATTGGAAAGCAGATATGTAATCACTTCCTTTCTGGGATTTGGATAGAAAGAAACATCTATGCATAAATTTCATTTTTCAACCGTATTTAGTGGGTTTTTTCTGTCCCTGAAAAAAAAAATTCAATAAAATATATTAAATTAACATTTATTGCAAATGCATGGGAGAAATGACACATGTGCATGAGATAAATGACATGTGCACGGTTTATCTTAAAGCTTTACTTCAAGTTTATGGTAAAATTCACATCTAGAAATGAGATGCATTAAAGATTGCATTTCCTAGAGTTTAAGGGATATTTATGACACATATACATGGTTCATGCATGGTTTTCCTTGAAGTTTTCCTTAAAATTTTAGGCAGAAATCACATCTAGAAATGACATGCCTTAAGAAGGGATGAGATCTAGAGGCTACCTAGCCCTTTACATGCCTTAAGAAAGGATGAGATCTAGAGGCTACTTGGCCCTTTACAGACTCCTTTAGAACTTGTAGAAGTTAAGAATCAACAAACAAACTAAAATCAACTAAAATCCTATGGAAGTTCAACCACTTTAGGTTCAGTTTTTAGGCCTTAAACTTTTCCTTGAATTAATGGGGGAAAGTCTTGAGTTTGGGGGATCCTATCCTATGAAAGTTCAGCTACTTTAGGTTCAGTTTTTAGGCCTTAAAGTTTTCCTTGAATTAAAGGGAGGAAGCCTTGAGTTTGGGGGATGCTTTCCTATGGAATTTCAACTACTTTAGGTTCACTTTTTAGGCCATAAATATTTCCTTGAATTAATGGGAGAAAGCCTTGAGAAATGACACATGCTTTAAAGTTAATGGGAGAAATCCTTGAGAAATGACACATACTTTAAATTTTTCCTTAGAGTTTATGGGAGAAATGACACATGTATGGGAGAAATGACACATGTACATGGTTTGCCTTAAAGTGGTAGTGGTTTATGGATATTAAAATGAAGAAATTCTATTTAGATCTGTTCCAGAGATTGACTGTAGGGGAATTTACTGGATATGTCACCTTTCAAAAAAGATGAGATCCATAGGCTACCTGGCCCTTTACAGACACTTCCTTTAGAACTTGTAGAAGTTAACAATCAACAGACAGACTAAAATCCTATGGAAGTTCAAACAAACTAAAATCCTATGGAAGTTCAGCCACTTTAGGTTCAGTTTTTAGGCCTTAAAATTTTCCTTGAATTAATGGGAGAAAGCCTTGAGTTTGGGGGATCATATCCTATGGAATTTCAGCTACTTTAGGTTCAGTTTTTAGGCCTTAAATTTTGCCTTGAATTAATCATACAAAGGCTTGAGTTTGGGGGATCCTATCCTAAGGAAGTTTAGCTACTTTAGGTTCAGTTTTTAGCCCTTAAATTTTTCCTTGAATTAATGGGAGAAAGCCTTGAGAAATGACACATGCTTTAAAGTTAATGGGAGAAAGCCAATGACACATGCTTTGAAATATTTTTCTAAGATTTTATGGGAGAAATGACACATGTATGGGAGAAATGACACATGTACACAGTTTTCCTTAAAGTGGTTGTGGTTTATGGATATTACAATCAAGAAATTCTATTGAGATCTATTCCAGAGATTGACTGTAGGGGAATTTATTGGATATGTCACCTTTTAGAAAAGATAAGATCCAGAGGCTACCTGGCTCTTTACAGACTCTTCCTTTAGAACTTGTAAAACTTAACATTCAACAGACAGACTAAAATCCTATGGAAGTTCAACCACTTTAATTTTTTAGGCCTTAAAGTTTGCCTTGAATTTATGGGGAAAAGAATTTAGTTTGTGGGGGAAATGGGATGTCCATGGTTTGCCTTAATTTTATGGGAGAAATCAGATCTAGAAATGCCATGCCTTAATGTTTGCCTTGCCTAGAGTTTAATATAGAAATGACATGTACATAGTTTTCCTTAAATTTTGCATTATAGTATATGGAAGAAATGACATTGTCTTATAGTTTGTGGGAGAAATGACATAGAAATGAGAAAGAATGACATAGACATGACATATGTCAAAAGTCACACCTTTATGAGTTTGTGGTAGAAATCACATCTAGAAACCTTTATTTTGAAATCTATAACTAGGCTAAGAACATTAAGAAAAAAGTTTCAACTTACAAATTAGTTATGTCCTTAATAAGAAGTATGATTAGCACTTATCAAATTGTTTAATAATTTATAATAATGTCATTTTTGGCTTTTACTATCATTCATCCTTGATATGTAAAAGAATTTTACAACTTCAACATCAACCTACACTATCATCATATCACTGTAGCCATGTCAATCTAGATTATTTATATCCATTACATCATAAAACACTTCACTTTTAACATTTTACAAGAATAAATCAACATGGAAGGTGTAAATTTAGGTACATTAATAAAATACAACCATGTAAATATAGATTATTAAGATCCATTACATCATAAAACACAATCTAGATTATTTATATCCATTACTTCATAAAACACTCCACTTTTAACATTTTACAAGAATAAAGCAACGTGGAAGGTGTAAATTTAGGTAAATTATTAAAATATAGCCATGTCAATTTAGATTATTAAGATCCATTACATCATAAAGCAATCCAATTTTAACATTTTACATTTTACTCCACTTGAGTTTGGGGGATCGTATCCTATAGAAGTTCAGCTACTTTCAATTTTTAGGCCTTAAAGTTTGCTTTGAATTAATGGGAGAAAGCCTTGAGAAATGACACATGCTTTAAAGTTAATGGGAAAAATCCAATGACACATGCTTTAAAGTTTGCCTTAAGATTTTATGGGAGAAATGACACATGTACACGATTTGCCTTAGAGTGGTTGTGGTTTATGGATATTAAAATAAAGAACTTCTATTTAGATACGTTCTAAAGATTGATTGTAGGGGCATTTACTGGATATGTCACCTTTCAGAAAAGATGAGATCCATAGGCTACCTGTCCCTTTACAGACTCCACCTTTAGAACTTGTAGAAGTTAACACTCAACAAACTGACTAAAATCCTATGGAAGTTTAACCACTTTAGGTTCAGTTTTTAGGCCTTAAAGTTTTCCTTTAATTAATGGGATAAAGCCTTTCGTTTGTGGGAGAAATGGCATGTGCATGGTTTTCCTTAAAGTTTTCCTTAAAGTTTATGGGAGAAATCACATCTATAAATTACATGCACCTTAAAGTTTTCCTTGCCTAGATTTTAGGAGAGAAATAACATGTACATGGTTTTCCTTAAAGTTTATCTTATAGTATATATGGGAGAAATGACATTGCCTTATATTTTATGGGAGAAATGACATAAAAATGACACATGCCTTAAATTTTTCCTAAACCTTAATGGGAGAAATGACACATGTACACGTTTTGCCTTAAAGTGACAGTGGTTTGCACATACCTAAATAGATAGTGGTAGTGGTTGATTAAGTTATGTAAAAAGTCACACCTTGATGAGTTTGTGGGAGAAATGACATGTACATGGTTTGCAAAATTATTTTATGCACTTACTAAAACAACTAGTGGTAGTTGTTGATGAAGTTATGTCAAAATTCACACCCTGATGAGTTTTTGGGAGAAATGACATGTGCATGGTTTGCAAAATTATTTTATGCACTTACTAAAACAACTAGTGGTAGTGGTTGATGAAGTTATGTCAAAAGTCACACATTTATGAGTTTGTGGGAGAAATGGCATGTACAAGGGTGTTTCTAAACTCCATATCTCTTTGTTTGGATCTGTTATCTACTTCTGCAACCCACTTGTGATTTCTAACAAACTCGATAACCTGGAGAAACACTATAGAGGAAAGAAAATCAACAGATTATATAATTTGTTTATGAAATGTACTTGGTTGTGAAGGAATAAATAACTGTTTCAATATTTATTTTTGAGGTTCTTTGAATTTCCTATGTGATTCAAATATTAACCTCTATTTTTTATTTGTCTTTTAAAAAATATGCTTCAATAAAAAGTAGATGATGTTCTGTAGAGTAACCTTATACAATGATTTAATTTGAAGATAGTAAATTTTAACACTAAGGGGATGCAACTGGTTGGATAGGACTAACTAAGTTTTGTACCCAAGTTGATTGTAACCAACTAGGTGCAAAAAGGGCCAGAAAACGTGGATCCAGTATAACTGCTTTGGGGTAGACTTGAGTGATCAAAATTGACCAAATCAATCCCATTTTAGGGAGTCTGAATGGTTATGGAATTAATTGTATAAATATAATCAAGCTATGATGATGAGATATTATGTGAATAACTTTTTCTTGTGATGTGTAATGTCACAAGGGTGCTTCTAAACTACAGCTCTCTATGTTTGGATCTGTTATCTACTTCTGCAACCCACTTGTGATTTCTAAAAAACTAGATAACTTGGAAAAACACTATAGAGGAAATAAAATCCACAGATTATATAATTTGTTTATCAAATATACCTGGTTGTGAAGGAATAAATAAGTGTTTCAATCTCATTTTTTGAGTTTTTTTGAATTGCCTATATGATTCAAATATTAGCCTCTGTTTGTTATTTTTCTTCAAAAAAATATGCTTCAGTAAAAATTAGACGATGTTTTATAGAGTAACCTTATACAATGCTTTAATGTGAAGATAGTAAATTTCAACACTAAGGGGATGCAACTGGTTGGATAGGACTGATTAATTTTTCTACCCAAGTTGATTATAACAACTAAGTGCGGAAAGGCCTAGGAAATGTGGAGTGTTTAATTACTTTGGGGTAGACTTGAGTGATCAAACTTGACCAAATCAATCCCATTTTAGGGAGAATGGTTATGGAATTAATTGTATAAATATAATCAAGATATGATGATGAGATATTATGTGAATAACTTGTTCTTGTGATGTGTAATGTAACAAGGGTGCTTCTAAACTCCAACTCTCTTTGTTTGGATATTTTATCTACTTCCGCAACCCACTTGTGATTTCTAACAAACTCTATGACCTGGAAAAACACTATAGAGGAACGAAAATCCATAGATTATATAATTTGATTATGAAATGTACCTGGTTGTGAAGGAATAAATAAGTGTTTCAATCTTTGTTTTTGAGGTTCTTTGAATTGCCTATGCGATTCAAATATTAGCCTCTGTTTTTTATTTGTCTTTAAAAAAATATGCTTCAGTAAAAAGTAGATGATGTTCTGTATAGTAACCTTATACAATGCTTTAATGTGAAGATAGTAAATTTCAACACTAAGGGGATGCAACTGGTTGGATAGGAATGATTAAGTTTTCTACCCAAGATGATTGTAACCAACTAGGTGCAGAAAGTGCCAGGAAATGTGGATCAAGTATAACTGCTTTAGGGTAGACTTGAGTGATCAAAATTGACCAAATCAATCCCATTTTAGGGAGAATGGTTATGGACTTAATTTTATAAATATAATCAAGCTATGATGATGAGATATTATGTGACTAACTTGTTCTTGTGATGTGTAATGTCATAAGCATGCTTCTAAACTGCATCTCTCTTTGTTTGGATATGTTATCTACTTCTGCAACCCACTTGTAATTTCTAACAAACTGGATAACCTGGAAAAACACTATAGAGGAAATAAATCCACATATTATATAATTTGTTTATGAAATGTACCTGGTTGTGAAGGAATAAATAAGTGTTTCAATCTTTGTTTTTGAGGTTCTTTGAATTGCCTATGTGATTCAAATATTAGCCTTTGTTTTTTATTTGTCTTTAAAAAAATACACTTCAGTAAAAAGTAGATGATGTTCTGTAGAGTAACCTTATACAATGCTTTAATGTGAACATAGTACTTTACCTACAAAACAATGGAATTGAAGACTGTGCTTATATATCAGAGTTCTGTTATGACATCTTTATCTTCCCTACCTGAAATGATATTGTGTTCCTTTCCCTGTATATTTCATCGTACTGAAAGAATGGATTTTCGGAATGGCATGGTTTTCAAGATGTGGAGTTGTTTGTTTGTTTTACTTGGTATTCTCGAAGGGCTAGACATTTCGAATCAATTCTGAAGGTTGTTTTATTTGAATTCAATCATGTCATTTTGAAACAGAGAAAACTTAAGCTGCATTGTTTTGTAAAATTTCTTCAAGCAACAAAAAAATTGAAAAATCACAGTTGTAAAAATATGAAACCAAAATTAGATATTTATATACTCTATTTTCGTGGGTGGTTAGTGGTTGAGAGAAGTTGTGTGGCGCAACCAATCCCGGGGAATTGAATTTAGCATACATCTCATACTATAATTAAAGGACAAACGAATGACTTGAAAGGACAAATGATTCAACCCTCAAAATGAGTACCACAGTAAGAGCTTACCCGTCCTTGGATTCTCACTACTTTTAATGCAGCAAGAAAATCTTTTAAGGCCTAGTTTTAATCTTAAAAATAGCATGATGGCAGCCGTCAATACAACCGGAGAATTTTTTTGAACATGATTCTTGGGTATGCTAAATTGAATATATTTTTATTTGATTCTATTTTATTAGATAGTCTAAGCTAAAACTTAATCCCACTTAATTTATTATGAGATAACAGTTAATCACACAAGCCAAGGAAACTCAGGATTCGTGACTTATCAAACTGAGTGTGACATCGATATGACAGTGGAGGAGTGAAAGTTAGGAACGCACCCGATATTTGCATTTCCTATTCAATCAGTTGACCGGTGATGGAATTATTCAGATCCGGCAGTTTTATTTATGATTTCTCATTCATGGACGTTGATAATTTTTTCAGAAGACTAACATGTTTTAACATAGCAGGGTGTTGTACCAACCTGGAAATTCAGAGATGAGGCCACAATGAGAAGAAAAGCAGAAGATCAACAAGGAGATCAACAAGGACATCGTGGAGGACATGGATTAAAAATTACCTGCAAACATAAAAACACAACAATAAACTTAAAACAGTAAAAAAATGATAAAAAAATCACAAAGAAAATACAGCAAAAAACCAACAAATTACTCACCTCCTCGCCCCTATGCAACACCAAGACTCTGGAACAGAAAATAGCAAACACGACATACAAAAAACACAAAAACCTCAGCAAACGTAGCAAACAGTTATGACAATGCTAATAAGCCTGAAACTCATCCACGTTTACATGTTGGTGTATTTATAAACTAAATTTCGTTGAATTATTTTAAAAGTTCGGCCGAACTTCTATTGTTGGTTTTCCCATCTCCGACCAAAAATATGTTTTCCCACGCTGTCAGTATGCCATCAATGTAAATGGAAAAATGAGTTCGACTAAACTAATTTCGAAAGTTCGGCCAAACTGTTGGGAAAATGACTTTTCCGTCCCCGATTCTCACAAAAGTGTAACCCACCTTCGATGGTTTACCCTTGGACATACAATCTCTTGGTTGAGTGAATAGCCGAACCACACACCAGTCTAAGAAGCTAACTAGTTGGAGAGAATCTCTCAACCAACTAGATATCAACAAACTCCTCATCACTAGGAACATACTCCTATATGTAGAAACCATCACAACTAAGGCAAGTAAGAATTTTATTTTCCAGATACATGGATATGAATGTACATTTACTTTTTTATTTTAATATAACTAATATTGTTTATTAATTTAGTGAATATTTTATATTTATTTTAAAAATGACATATGTAACTCTAGAGTACACACAAGAAATTACACATATCCTTCTTATTAAATTATAAAATACACCTCTCCACTTTACTTTTAAAAATATAGATTTTGAAATAAATTATACAATAAATAAAAGATTGTATAATTAAATAAAATTTCCAAAACTTAAAGTTTATTCTTATTAAATTATTTAAAAAATATATTAAATAAAAATAATGGAATCTTTTAATTAAAAAAACTTAAATATAAAAAATAAAACTCAAATTAATCTTGACAAGAATCACTTAGTTTGAGAGTACATAATACTTTTAACTATCAATTTAGTATTTTTTTTTGAACCCAAAGACAAGCCTAGTCAATCAACATAAAAGTAGATATGAAATTCTAATATAGAGATGTTATTAAAATCCTATTATTTTTTTTATTCAAATTGATCATGCAAAAAATCCCACCAAGTTATAAGTTTAAATTTTATAAAGATGAGTTGAGAATGGAGATTACTTGGAATAATAAACTTTTCAAAAGGTGTTAAGACCAAGCCTCCTACAATCCTAATTTAAGCATCCCATTATCTTTTTCCATCTAATAAATAAACTAACACCGCCTACTCATAAAAATAAAAAATAATACAAAAAAAATACCACCAAATATTTATATTCCTAAATTTTGGAATTAAAATGATAAATACATATATTATTCCTTTGATCATTTTAAATAAGAATGTTCTGGATGCTTATATGGAAAATATCACATTAAACATTTTTCAAATATTTAAAATTTAATTATTGATTATAATTATAATTTTTAAATGTAATAACTATTATAAAAATGCTTTATAAATATATGAATATAAGAATGAATATATTATATAATTAATCAATATTTCTATTCGATGTAAATTTGTGTTATGGATAATCTAACTTTGATATTCTCAATAGAGTTGTACTCATAGTTACTGTAAACATATCATACATGGTCTACGGGACCCCGAATTATTGGAGATTTGGTTCAGGATATGGACGGACGCTATCATTTTGTGAGGCTGAGATTTGTTCAGCCGATTATATAAGAAGCGGCATTATTCAGAAAGATTTAGTGTCGGAAAAGTGGGCAGCCGAGAATCAGTGGCCTTAGTGGTGTACGATGGATGTATTGTAGCATGGAAATAAATACTTTTCAGTCTATTGGCCCATAAATGTACTTGGCAAATAAATGCCCACCGTTGGATGGTGTACTTGCTTTAATTCAAAGGTGGGCATTTACTTGCCAGGTGCACTTGGCAAATAAATGCCCACCGTTGGATGGTGTACTTGCTTTAATTCAAAGGTGGGCATTTACTTGCCAGGTGCATTTATGGGTCAATAGACTGAAAAGTATTGGTTTCCGTAATAAAGCTCGCCCTCTTGTTGACTGAAAAGTATTTGTTTCCGTTACAAGGAAACCAATACTTTTCAGTGTATTGGCCCATAAATGCACCTGGCAAGTAACCTTTGGATTAAAGCAAGTACACCATCCAAGGGTGGGCATTTATTTGCCAGGTGCATTTATGGGCCAATACACTGAAAAGTATTTGTTTCCGTTAGAAGGAAACCAATACTTTTCAATCTATTGGCCAGGTGCATTTATGGGCCAATAGACTGAAAAGTATTTGTTTTCGTTACAAGGAAACCAATACTTTTCAGTCTATTGGCCCATAAATGCACCTAGCAAGTAAATGCCCACCTTTAGATTAAAGCAAGTACACCATCCAACGGTGGGCATTTATTTGCCAGGTGCATTTATGGGCCAATAGACTGAAAAGTAAATGTCCACCTTTGAATTAAAGCAAGTACACCATCCAACGATGGGCATTTATTTGCCAGGTGCATTTATGGGCCAATAGACTAAAAAGTATTTGTCTCAGTTACAAGGAAACCAATACTTTTCAGTGTATTGGCCCATAAATGCACCTGGCAAGTAAATGCCCACCTTTGGATTTCACCAAATACACCATCCAAGGGTGGGCATTTATTTGCCAGATGCATTTATAGGCCAATAGACTGAAAAGTATTTGTTGCCCTTTATCACTGTCATGTCTTCCCTTCCCTTGCCTTGCCGCCACTGTCACGGAATCTGCTGCTTTCAAATCAAACATAAATCTGATAAGCCAATTGCGTTATCAGCACGCTCTGCTCGGATGCAGAAATTTCGCCTATAAAATTATAAAATAAGAAATCAAATCACAGGAGTCGTCGTGTTTTCCACCTCTCTCTCTCCAACTTGAAAACGAAATTGCTAAGAAAATAAATAAATATGTTATTTGTACATCATATAATAATATATTCAAGTCGGACGGCCCTTGATAACACCAATGAGTTGCTTTATTTTGTAAAGGATGATAACAACTTCAGGAAATTCCACCGCCACAACAACAGTATAGATTTTCTTTTATAAATTTCAACTTCGATTTTGTCACTGTCGGTCACTGTGGATCGAATGATGTTAGGTGCAGAGTTTTACGAGAAAATTACATAAAGTTTGGAAAACTACATCAGAAAACTACGTGTGGGGTTTGAATTTTATTCCTCGATTTACAACATTAAATCTATTTCTATTTTTTGGAATCTTGTTCGATTGAGGTTAATAAAATTGCTTAGGAGCGCAAAGAATACTTTTCTTGACCACTTCTCACAGCATATAATAATAAATTGAAGTTCGACAGCTCTTAATAAGAACATTGAGTTGCTTTACTTTCTAAGGGATGACAACGACTTCCACAACAGCGGTATCGATTTTCTTTTATAAATTTTAAAAAAGATTTTGTCACTGTCGATGGAATGATGATAGTTGCAGAGCACACACAGATTTCCCATTTCCCACCTTTTGCAAGAAAATTACATAAAGCTTGGAACACTACGTCACAGAGTGCGCCCTTTCCAATGTAGTATTGCTGGTGAAATGTAATATCCAATACAGCTTGGTGTTTGAATTTTGTCCCTCAACCTACCAAATTAATCTTTTTCAGTAGAAAAAACGTTATTCTTATATTAATAAAACTAGTATATACATTTTGTATTGTTATCCTTCATCTTACATGTCAGAAAATTTTCTCAAAATAACATGAAATCGAAATCTTATACACTAGAACATAAAGCATCCTGATTATTTTACAAAATATGTCTTCCACAAATTAAAAACTAATCCAATGGTTCACAAATTAAAAACTAAAGTCATGTACTTATGTTTTGTTACTTCGTGTAGCTTATCAGAATGTATGCCATATAAAGCTTGGCCAACAAAAAGGAACTGATACAGAGATTTGTCTTGAGCCGTAATCAATATCCTCCATTTTATGTGATCATCAGAGCACCACCTATGTTGTTGTTCCAAATCATCCAGTATAGTTGATAAAACTTGCATTGATCATCATCAAGATCCTCCATATTATGTGATCATCAAACAATCGTCTATGTTGTTGTTCCAAACCATCAAGTATAGTTGACAGAACCTGCATTGATCAGGACACCGTTGTCAAAAGATCAAAAAAATAATTATTTGACTGTTTTTTTATTCCTCTCTTAGAAGCATATCAGCAGTCCAATTTTGTTCTTTGAATAAATGATCAAAGTTAACACTCTAAAAGTTTCTTACCAATATTTTAGTTCTAGTCATCAATTTTTTTAAAATGGGGGGATTAAAAACATTGTTGCCCTTTACCCCTTCGATGATTGCTTTAGCATCTCCAAAAATTTGGATGCCCTCCTATTGCTAGCCCCATTAAAAAAACCAACCAGGAAAGACTTCCATAACTCTACCGATCTAAAGGTTCTGTAGCCTTTTTGTGGTGGAAGAGGTCCAATTTCGTTGAAATATCCCACACATTTGACGATTTCCTCCTTAACATGTATATCTCTATTCTCAAATAGCATGGCATTACACCTCCTCCATACGATCCACAATATGTATAAAGGAAGAGTCCTAAATGCTTTATCCTTTTTCCATACTTTAATACAATTGTGGAGCAAAGTCAGAGAAACCTTTTGATGAATTTTAAAGTGTTCCATCACCCCTTGCCAAATGGTCTTAGCATAAAGACAATTAATGAAAATGTTGTTTATCTCCTCCTCCACCCTTCTGCACAAATAAGGATGAGATTGTGTATAGCCAACCACCCAAAACATTTGATTTTATGTGGAATATTCCACTTCCATATTACCTTAAAGAGGGGATTCTAATGTACTGTTGAACCCACGAAAATGAGTGATTCATATATATCCTTAACCGCCAGGAAGCCTCTCTTAAGTGAATCCTCCCAACACAAATGATCCTCTAAATTGGTGAGGGAAATCCTCTCTTGTCTTAATCCACTCACATATGCTAGCCATTCCACCCCGTGAACACCAGTTAAACCCAGTTGCTCTGCTGACCACCATTCCTGCCCATTCGAATTCGGCAGGTTATTATGCACAATCTATGCTAAATGTGTAATCTTCATATGATGTCAGTGTTGAAGAATCTGAAATTATAACATATGATTACCATATTTTCCAACAATGGCATCAAACCCAATCTAAATTTTGCAACCATTTACTACCTACCAACGTAGCTATCCCATGCATAAAGGAAACATTGAATGCAAACTTCTTCAAATATAAGAGGATAGTGACTTTCTACTAGCCCCATGCGCAATCGAGGATGTAAATTAATATCCATACACATATTTGTCCTGTATAATCTTAGCCCACATACTAGTGCCACCTAAAACCCTCCACAAATTTTTAATTAAAAGTGCCTTATTAAAAGTTCCAAGGTCAATGACCCCCCATCCACTCGCTTCTAAAGGTTTTGTAATAATTGTCCAATTGACCAAATGGATTTTGTGTTTGCCTAAATTGGAGTTTGATCCATTCCATAGAAACCTAGCCATGATCCTTTGTATTATTCTGATAATATCCTTGGGAAGTAGGTAGAGATGCATCGAGTAAATTGAAATATTTTGTAAAACTGATTTAACCATAATCACTCTCCTACCCATGGACATCCATTTATGATCCCAACAATTCAATTTGTTGTTGAACATGTCTATGAGCCATTCCTAATCACATCTCTTGTATCCTAAAGGTTTGAGATGGAAACCCAAATAAGTAAAACCCTCACTCATTTTCTTTGTTCTGACCCCAAAGAGATATATAATGCCCTGAATACGAATGCACATTCCTCCTTTATGAATAAGGATATATTTACCCCCATTCATGATGAGACTAGAGGCCATACCAAAATTTCTAAGAATAGAGTGGAAAATGTGCCACTCCTCCAGCGAGTTGTGTCCCCCAAATAATAGATCATCCACAAACATCAAGTGGGTGACAAAATAATGTTTGACCTTCACCCCCTTGATGAGGCCTGAATCCCTAGCAATAATCGATTTCCTACTCAAAGATTCTATGACCAACAAAAAAAGAAGGGGAGACATTGCACAGTCATGTCTCAATCCCCGAAAAGCAGAAAAGAAACTGAAAGGAAGGCCATTGATTATCACAACAAAGTTAGCATATTTTAAGCATGCCATAATCCATCAACAATTCGATAAACTCATTCCCATTTTAAATAAGAGCAAAATGAGGAATTCCCAATCGACACAATCATATACTCTGCTTAGATCAATCTTGAGAATACAAACTCTCTGTGCATTGGAGTTTAGAGAATGAAACATCTCTTGATGATCCCAACAGCATCCTGGATTTGTCTCCCTTCCAGGAATCCACATTTTTCCATGGAGATAAATTTAGTGATTAATGACTTGAACTACCTAGAAATTAACTTTGAAATAACCTTGTAAATAGAATTGCAAAGTGAAATGGGGTGAAAATATACAAATGACATGGGTGTTTCACTTTAGGAATCAAAGCAATATATGTAAAATTAATGGCACTTGAGATGAAGCCCCTAAGTTTAATTTCCTCGACCACATTTAACAGCTCAGGAAACATCAAATCCTAAAAACTTATGAATAATTCCACCCCCCATCCGTCTAGGTTGGGGCTCATCTCACTCACACAATCCTTTAAAGTGAAAAATAATTCCTCCAATGTGACCAGCTTACCGAAATTGGTATTTTCTATCTCATTCATTACCTCCAGAATATTCGCAATGAAGGGAGCTTGTATAGTGAGACAATGATCCTTGGCCAAAAAAATCTCTAGAATGTGTATAATGGCGGCCCTTTCAATTAAATATTGTCCTTTATGTGTAACCCCAGCCGCATCCACAATCTGAGATGTGGATATATAACTATTCTATTTCCTATGGTTAAAAAGCATGTGAAAATACTTGGTATTCCGATTGTCACCCTCCATCCACTGTGTCTTGCTCTTAAGCCTGATATCAGCTTCCTAACCCCTTAATATATTCCTCCTCCTTCCTTCCAAAACTACAATATGATTACATACACCTCTGAAAAAAATTAGGATCTTTAACATCACACATTTGAAGAATGGATTTATCAATCTCAGTAAGAGACTGTAATTCTTCTTTTTTCTTCTGCTCGATCCACTTCCAATCCTCATGTTTAAGAGATTGTAACTTCTACTAAAAATTAACCATAGGGGAACAAGGTACCTGAGTAGAGGTTGTGGTCCAAACACCATGTACTAAGGAAGGGATGTTTGGATCTGCCAACCAACGGGCATTAAACTTGAAAGGGTATGCTCTCCCCACCCCTTCTTTGTTCCAAGACAACATGATAGGTTTTTGATCCAAAATAAACTGAGGGATAAAAAAATATTTGACTGCCCCCATCATAGAAAGGAAAGTATGACTAATAAGGAACCGATCGAGATGTTTAGAGATACCTTCACTCCCAATTCTTCCATTCTTCCAAGTGGGGGTTAAAATCTCATGCCCAACATCCACCAAAGCTTGGGATGTCATATAATCTTTGAAAAAATCAATAAGAGGATCGACAAGGGCCTTAAGGCCCCAAACCTCCTCAAGACCAAGAGTGAAATTCAAGTCTCCAACGAGAATACGAGAACTGAGCCCAAGTAGACCAGAGCCAATCATACCTTCCTACCAGAATAAGGAGAATACACAATAATAATTATGATCCTTTGGTCTCTCCCCGCCATATATCCGGGTCAATAATACACATGCACATGTATGATATGCCCTTATATCCAACTTATTATGGTTCCACATAGCTCGTATGCCACCAAAAAAACCAAGTGCATCAGTAGCACATACATCCCACTCAGGGCATACCTTATGCATAACTCCCAGGCTTTAGAAGAATCCACCATAGTTTCATGAATAACAATTTAAAAAGGCTTAAAATGATGACATAGACCATGCAAGGTGTTGATTTTGGGTTCATAACCCAAACCATTGATATTGAGAGAAATGATAATCATGGATGAGCACAGTCAGTGGGCTTATCCCCTCTAAGGACTTGGGTGCCAAAAAAGTCTAAAATAAAAACCTAACCATCAATAAAAGCTTCGTCGATAGAGAGGGGCAGATCAGGAGATGCTCGCCCCTTGGAAGAAGGCGAAATTAACCAAGAACAATGAATAAATTTCTTAAATTTGGGATGACATTTTTTCCTGTGATTAACATTTCGAAAGGGCTGTGAGCCTCCCTTTGCTTTCCCAAGATAAAAAAAGGCCCTTTTGATAAGCAAGGGTTCCAATCCCTCTGATTATGAAAATAGTGCATCCAACTCAAGATCAGGGGAGGGGTTAGTCTTGTTAAAATTTGAACAATCCAGTTGTGCCGACGGTGGAGACGAAATATGGCGAATGCCCCCACTACAACTGTGAGACATGGAACTAAAGGCCAGAGAATAAGCTGGCAAGGGAGGCCCATAATCCACCCCACTCTGAGTAGATCCAGAAGAGGGAAGATCAATAGAATGTCCTAGATGAAAAATTCAGAATCAACTTAATAAAATTATACTTTTAAAACGTTTTGGTAGGAGAACGATGATAACTAAACATTTAAGACGTGCAAAAACACACAAACTTTCAATGTGATCCCTATTGATGCTTAATACATCCAGGGTTAAGATGGATCTACATTGGTTCTTTATATATGTCAACTCTATGTTGAGCATGGAAGAAATTATACATCTCCTTCATTTTGAGAAACACACTAAGATGTGTGTGTGTACCATATATCAACTCAATGTTGAGCATGGAAGGAGTTTCACATCTTCTTCATTTTGAGCAAGACACAAATAAAATGTTTTGACAATACAATTCTTCATGACATTGTAATTTTTCATTGTTTAACTTGCATTTTCTAATGCATAAATAAATTTAATGCCTTGAAAAGCCTTGAAAATTCTCTTCCATCTAGATTGTGTGGACTAGAGAAATTAAACTTGCAATTTGACTATATATTTATTGGATTTTGGAAAATTTGATTAAAAGATATGATAGGAAAATGACCAAAACATCCAATAGTGAGACTACATGAGTGCTTCAACCATAAGAAATATTTTCTTTTTAATTTTTTCTGTATAATATATAAGTAGTTAACATTGAAATGTATTTTTTATGGTCCACAATGTCCACCTTGAATTATTTATTTATTTATTTGTTAGATATTGTTTAAATATATGTCTTCCTAGCTTTGTCTTTGTCTCTCTATATGCATTTAATTATAGGATATTAAAATATTTTATTTATGGTCCAAATTAAAAAAAAAAATTATTAATAATATTTTTTAAATATCACACATCAACTTCATATTAAGAATGTGATAAATTACACTTTTTTTCCGCCTATTAGGAAGCAATTAAATTATTGTCCATTACTTTTATTTAAGGTGGAGATTGAAATATATTATTTATGATTAAGATTAAAATATTTAGATTGAAATATATTATTTATAATTAAGGCTAGAATATCTTTTTACAACTAAGATCGGTTTTTATTTAGTGAATATTTTTTATTTATTTTAAAAGGACAACCCAAAAGTGCCAAAGAAATTACAATCCCCAACATAAATATTGATAAAATTTCCTATAAAATATTGAAATATTTTATTTATAATCCAAATTTAAAAAAAATATATTGTTATTAATGTATGAGCGGTTTACGTAGTGCATTATATTAGATATCATTTTTGGGATTCAACTGTGTTAAGTCATTCATCTATGACCATTTCCATGAGAGGTAGTCGTAACTGACTAATTTCTCATGATTTTTGAATAGTCCACTTAACACTCATTGCATCGGGTGATGCTCACAGGGGTAAAGAAGTGGGATTGAAATTAGTGAAATGAATCACATAGCGTCAATCATCACTTTCAGGGTTTTCACCTAGTAACAAGGACTTCTCGGGAGGTCACCCATCCCAAAACTCCTCTGGCTCAAGCACGCTTAACTGTGGAGTTTTTCCCCACAATCAAGCCCACTTAGCTTGCTACCCCATTTGCAAAACCTTAGCAAGTATTGTGCCTCATGAACCATTCAAGAAGAGCTCTCTTTACTCTTTGTATTTTATGTATGAGGGGTTTACGCAGTGCATTATATTAGATATCATTTTTGGGATTCAACTGTGTTAAGTAAGTCATTCATCTATGACCATTTCCATGAGAGGTAGTCGTAACTCACTAATTTCTCATGATTTTTGAATAGTCCACTTAACACTCATTGCATCGAATGATGCTCACAGGGGCGAAGAAGTGGGATTGAAACTAGTGAAATGAATCACATAGCGTCAATCATCACTTCCGGGGCTTTCACCTGGTAACCAAGACTTCTCGGGAGGTCACCCATCCCAGAACTCCTCTGGCTCAAGCGCGCTTAATTGTGGAGTTTTTCACTTCCGGGGCTTTCACCTGGTAACCAAGACTTCTTGGGAGGTCACCCATCCAAGAACTCCTCTGGCTCAAGCGCGCTTAATTGTGGAGTTTTTTCCCCACAATCAAGCCCACTTAGCTTGCTACCCCATTTGCAAAAACTTAGCAAGTATTGTGCCTCATGAACCATTCAAGAAGAGCTCCCTTTACTCTTTGTATTTTATGTATGAGGGGTTTACGCAGTGCATTATATTATATATCATTTTTGGGATTCAACTGCGTTAAGTAATTCATTCATCTATGACCATTTCCATGAGAGGTAGTCATAACTCACTAATTTCTCATGATTTTTGAATAGTCCACTTAACACTCATTGCATCGGGTGATGCTCACAGGGGTGAAGAAGTGGGATTGAAACTAGTGAAATGAATCACATAGCGTCAATCATCAATTCCGGGGCTTTCACCTGGTAACCAGGACTTCCCGGGAGGTCACCCATCCCAGAACTCCTCTGGCTGAAGCGCACTTAACTGTGGAGTCTTTCCCCACAATCAAGCCCGCTTAGCTTGCTACCCCATTTGCAAAACCTTAGCAAGTATTGTGCCTCATGAACCATTCAAGAAGAGCTCCCTTTACTCTTTGTATTTTATGTATGAGGGGTTTACACAGTGCATTATATTAGATAACATTTTTGGGATTCAACTGCGTTAAGTAAGTCATTCATCTATGACCATTTCCATGAGAGGTAGTCGTAACTCACTAATTTCTAATGATTTTTGAATAGTCCACTTAAAACTCATTACATCAGGTGACGCTCACAGGGGTGAGGAAGTGGGATTGAAACTAGTGAAATGAATCACATAGCGTCAGTGATCACTTCCGGGGCTTTCACCCGGTAACCAGGACTTCCCAAGAGGTCACCCATCCCAAAACTCCTCTGGCTCAAGCGCACTTAACTATGGAGTTTTTCCCCACAATCAAGCCCACTTAGCTTGCTACCCCATTTGCAAAACCTTAGCAAGTATTGTGCCTCATAAACCATTCAAGAGAGCTCCCTTTATTCTTTGTATTTTATGTATGAGGGATATTCTATTGATATTAATATTTTTTAAATATCATATATCAATTTTAAATTAAAAATTAAATGAATAATTTTTTACTCTTCTTATTAAGAAATAATTAAATTATTTTTTATTACTTTTAATAAAAGTGAAAATTAAAATATTTTATTTATGATTAAGATGAAAATATTTTTTGAATCCAACATTGTTTTATATTCTAATTTATTGAATATTGTTCTTATTTATTTTAAGAAGAACAACTGAACATTGGCCCAATAAATTTCCACCTTAAAAATATAATATTTGAAAATAAAATATTTAATAAGTAAAAAGCTAAACCACAAAATGATTTTTTAAAAATTAGAACTTTATTCTTATATATTAAATTTATAATTTTTCCTTTAACAAATAGATAAAGTTTATATTAAATAAAAACAATGGGATTTTTTAATTACTAACATATTAATGAAAAAAAAAATTTTAAATAATCACTTAATTTTAAAGCGCATATTACTTTCAAGTTATTAACTTAGTAATTCTTTGAACCAAAAAAAACTAATGGATTATTATAAAACAGAATGAGCAATTCTAACATAAAAGTAATTAATTTAGTAATTCTTTGAAAAAAAAACTAATCTATTAATACAAAACAGAATAAGCAATTCATAAACATGTTATTAAAAATCTTACTCAATTTTTAGTTAATTTGATAACGCAAAGAAATACTTAACACTTATATTTTTAAAATTTGGAATTAAGACGATAAGTACAGACGTTATTTTTTTTATACTTTTAAATAAAAGCATTATAAAACCTTTTTAAAATACTTAAAATATGATTATTAATTATAAACAAATATGTTTTTAAAATATAACATTATTACTTTTAAAAATGGTTTCCACCGTTTTAATGAATATATCGACATTTCCATCAATGTTTCCTTATTAAAAGTGTTATAATATATAATTTAATTTTGATATTCTCAAAAGACTTGTACTCGCACTTCTTGTAAACACGTGGTTTACGTGACCCCCAATATTTTTAAATGACAAAATTATCTTTATTGGAGATTTGGTTCTCGATATGGACGGAGGCGCTCATTTTGCGAGCCTGAGATTGGTTCAGCCAGGAAGCAGCATTTTTCAAAAATATTTAGTGTCGGAGAAATGGCCAACCGAGAATCAGAGGCGTTTCGCCTTATCATAAAAGTTAAAGTTTTTTTTTTTCAAATATTAAAGATAAAGCTTTTCCGTTTATCGATCTCTCACTAGTGGATATTGAATTATATTTAATTACTTTCCTATGTTTCATTTTTAGCAAAATTTCTTAATATGGTTGAGTTCAATATTTAAAACATTATCTGAACTTTTATATATATATATATATATATATATATATATAAATTGATACTCATGCATATGAATAAAATTTAAAATAACTAACATGGAAAGTAATCGTCATAAATTTTTGACTTGACTGGCGAACGAATTTGAAATTCCAAAGATGTATAATACCGTGCTAAGTTGGAAACTCAAATGCTTGAAAATAAATACATTTGTTGAGCACTTATCACAAATTCGTACAACATATAATAATATATTAAGTTGGACAGCTGTTGATAAGATCAATTAGTGGGTTGAGTTGCTTTATTTTGTGAAGGATGACAACCACTTCAACAAATTCCACCGCCACAACAGCAGTTTGGATTTTCTTTTATAAATTTTAACATTCTTTTTTGTCACTGTCGACCCATCTTTTGCGATAAAATTACATAAAGGTTGGAAAACTACGTCAGCGAGTGCGTCCTTTCCAATGCAGTAGTGCTGGTGAAATGTAATATCCAATACGGCGTGGGTCTAAATTTTGTTCCTCCGCTTGCAGCATTAATTTATTTCCATTTTCTGGAATCTTATTAGAATCAGGTTAATAAAATGGCACTTGTAAAACAATGTAGAAGAGTTAGAGATGTTTGTAAAATTGTTAAGACAAACTACATAAAAATATTTTCCATTTTTATATATTTTTGAAGTATATTTTTATTTTTATGGTTAATATAGATAATGACAGGAATAGTACACTATGTAGTAAATGTTATATTTTGTTTTTCTTGTTCTCCAAAGAGAAC
This sequence comes from Pinus albicaulis, assembly GCA_034641835.2. Classification (NCBI taxonomy): domain Eukaryota; kingdom Viridiplantae; phylum Streptophyta; class Pinopsida; order Pinales; family Pinaceae; genus Pinus; species Pinus albicaulis. Next base: position 204,803,543 of record CM076570.1, read on the forward strand.
AAAATTAATAGCAATTTTTTTCAATGTCAATCATTGCTATTGTGACTTAGGGAATATTAAATCTAAGCAAGTTTTAATTATATATTTTATTTTATTTTATTTATTTATTTTTATTAAATTACAGTAATAATCATGTAGTGAATTACAAATAGTTTACAGTTGAAGTAAATATTTCAATTAAATGAATATTTTGTTTAAGTTGAAAATTTAAGTATTTTATTTAGAGTTGAATTAGGACCTCAATAATTTTTTTGTGGTTACATTGAAATTAATGCACACTATTAATTTAATTACTTTGAAATTAATATACATCGTACATCTAATTACATCAATAAATTGATAAATAGGATTAGAAATCAACATTTACATTGAAATCACATTACCAAGAGCACTTTTAAGACAAAAGAAATCTTAAAATTATTTATCAATTGTATTTTCTTGAATATCGATTTAAGACAGAAACAAGTTTGAGACCAAAAAAAAAAAATTAAGACAAAACTTTATATTTAGGACAAAAAAACACTTTAAGACAAAAATATTTTAAGACAAAACTTTAAATTTAAGACAAAGCTTTAAAAATTTAAGACAAAATTTTATATTTAAGACAAAACTTTATATTTAAGACAAAAAAATAGACAAAAATATTTTAAGAAAAAACTTTATATTTAAGACAAAAACAGTTTAAGACAAAATTATTTTATGACAAATCTTTATATTTAAGACAAAAAAAAATTGAGACAAAAATATTTTAAGACAAAACTTTATATTTAAGACAATGGCCACTTTATACAAAACTCATTTAAGACAATTAATAATTAAGACAAAAACATATCAATTTAAGACAATATTATCTAACAAGTGCAAAATTTACTCTTACAGTACACCCTAAGTTCAATAGCTTGCGGGCTACTATTATCTGGTGCCTATACTGAGGTTGTTATTTCACTTACCATTCTCGTTATCTTATATAAAGACAATGCTTTATTGGGCTCTTCATTTTGTGGGTGTAGCTGACTCTGAAGAATGCGAAAAATTTTCCTGGAAATATTTCCTGGACATCAATTCCTCTTCTATCCCTTCGATCTCTATTGATACAATTAGAGACAAATTTTCTTTCGTTGCATTCAACATTACTACATGGAGGGGGCCTTTAAGACAATTTTTTAAGACAAAAGAAATATTTTGTCTTAAAATTTTCAATATGAAGCGCTAGTGAAAAAGGTAAAGGTACATGATTACGAGTCTATCATTACAATGCTGATGGGTTCTTCCAGAAGCAGAGTGATGGAAGTCGACAACAACTTATATGATTTAGGTCAATGGAGGCCGACAAAAAATGCGCGCTTCGTGAGAGGATGGACGGAGGCACTTTCGTTGAACGTGGATAGAAAATAACATAATTGGAGTGCTTTTTGGGGTCTCCATCGATTGTGTTCAATATGTTTTTTTTATTGTTTCATTTATTTTGAACGCTTCTTCTATCCATTGGTTCTTGTTATCAAAACGTTATCATGTTGGAACTCCTACTGGCATCGACAACATGGATTAGATTCACCTGAAGGATTGTTGGAAAATGAAACAAAATTTCTCAATTTTATTTTGCCTCGATTAAATTGAGAAAATTTGAGTTTCCACATCAAGAGGCAACTTGGATGCAATTAACTTGTATGACATGGCTTGCGTCACCTAGTTTACTTAATAAATTCAAGTTGGACGAGTTAGAGTTCATTTAATCATGTGTGATTTCTAATTTGTAGCAATCAAATTCAGTTATCTCAAGTTTTTTTCAGTTAAACTAGTTCTAACTATTGGAGGAACTAGTGGAAGGTTAGTTGTGCAGTGGGAATTCAGTCAAACTCAGTGATCATCAATTAACTTATCAATCAACCCAAAATAGCTAGTGCATGCAAATAATTTGAGTTCCCCAGCTATGGTGGAGATTCCAAGGCAGTGTGTAATATCCCGAAGGGAAATAAACAGTAATATAAAGCACACAAACAAGGTACAGAGCAACTAGAGACAAAGCTTAAGACAAAATACACAATTTGGATAACGCTGAGCCATTTTATTAATACTGAGAAATAAGAAATAAGTACAAAGGTGATCAGAATGATGGCACCTCGACTTGCACAAGGCAAGTGTAGAAATACTCTCAGAAAAATGTGTGGAATGGTTGCTCCCTCTATCAACTGCGTAGTCTCCAAGCTGCTGGAAATGCTGCCGTGTTGCTGTAACTGCTAGGATGAAATGAGTCTTAGGGGTTGTTCCCAAACTCGGAAAATGCTGAAACTTTGGGAACAACCTCTACTCCCAATACCCAGAAAATCCCAGAGAGCTTTCCAAGAATGGCTCACCCCGAAAATTACCTCCTTTGAGGCACTATGTTATCCCTGAAGGGAAAATGCTAACCCTAAAGGCAACACTGCAAAATACGACCTCTCCCTCCGCAAAATGTCTCCAATAGGTAAGGTTTGATCCCTTCCCTAATCCTTCGGTCTGAATCCACCAAAATAACCTCAATCTGGAACTTCCCCAACTAGAACTGCGTCCTCCCTTTCCAAAACTGCGCAGTCTCTCCAAGGAATGCTCCTCAATGGCTAAAGCTTTGATCTCCCCCTGCAAAATGTGGTAGGACTCCTCACCTGAGCAAACACTCGAAGTCTCCCAGGGCTGAGGTTAGCATCTCCGCATGGAGACACCCGGTGTACTGAACAGTACGTGTAGACTAACTAAACAGCAAGTGTGTTCAATGTCTAGAGAAAAACTCCAAAATTCATAATCAACCATGAGAGAAATGAGGTAGCCTACCATATATTTAGCTTTGGTGAGCCTCCCTCTCTCCTTGGTCCCACCACGTCCACGCTGTCTCTCTTTGGCCCACGCTGCCAACTCATCTGCGCTAGCTAGGCCCACACTGCCTAAGTGTGTCACCCCATTCGTTGTCGCTTGGCCCCCTTGCCCCACCTTGTCCACAACGTTATGTCTCCTAGGTGACTTTAGGGAGTGTGTTTTATTCTAAGTGAGTCACATGCTCCTTTTACCCACAGGGTGAAAATGTGAAGTTGGGAAACACTTTTTGCCCTTTTTTGACGTTGAAAATTGTAATTTTCTATGTTTTTCAACTTCAACTCCACTAAACTCATATTTTTATTGCAAATTATGCTTTGACATAAAAAAAAGAATTGTAGAGAATTGTCTTACCTCCATACCCATATTTAAAAAAAAAAAAATATTGACATATAGAGGGGTAAATTTCTTGTTTACTAACTGCATATACTTGAAATTTTCAGGCAAACATAAATAGTCACTTTATGATCCTTTACTTTTTTTAGGGAAGGTTATTCATTTTTTGGAAAAAAACCATATCATCATAATCTTCATATATTGCCCTGGTGCACAGACTATTTTTTGGTAATTTTCGGATTAAATCACTATTTATTATTATTTTTTGAAATGGATGAAGACAAAAAGACAGTGATGTTTCAGTACATTTTATGATCCTTTGATTTTCTTTTCAATGTGATCGTCAATAAGAAAAATGAGAGTACCCTTTTGAATTAGACAGGGAGAGGAAGTGCAGTATGATTTTTTTGAATTTTTTGGTGTCCTCATTTGAAAGTTATTGAATTTTCATTCAGTGCAATTTTTCGAACAATGAAATTCCACAGTGACACAGTTTAGTAAAAAATAAATAAAAAATTGAATTTTTTAATGAAACTCCATAAATCTCACATCATCAAAAACTAGATTTAGAGATGAATCTAATGGTACTTGGTCCGACATATAACATTTTGTTTTTGTAGGTGTTCTGTCCCTCCAAAGTTGCAGGTTTCTTAAAACTACAGAATTGTCTGAGTTTTTCGTTGACCAGAAACTCTCGGCCAAGATAATGTCTTGGATGAGAAATTTCTAAAACTCTCGATCGAGAGATTTAAAACTAGTTTAACCCGCTTAAAGTTACATTTAACCGCGCGGGCAAACTCTCGGCTAAAAGTTTAAAAAACTCTCAGTCGAGAGTTTGTGCCCGAGAGTTTGCCCAATAAAACTCTCGACCGAGCGTTTTCTAAACTCTCGGCCGAGAGTTGATAAAACTCTCGGCTGAGAATTTGGAAAACTCTCGGTCGAGAGTTTTCTAAACTCTCGGCCGAGAGTTTAGAAAACTCTCGGTCTATAAAATGGAATCTAGGGTATGGCATGAAAATCAAAGTGTGAATAAAGGTATTTAATTTGAAGACTTGGGAAGACACTTAGTGAACAACTAGTGTGGAAATATCAATTGCTGAGAGTAAGATGACCTATCAATGATGAAAATAGACCTTGGGTACTTCTCTAGGTAAAATTATGAGAGCAATTTGTTATAGTAGATAAGAGTTTACTCACTAGTAAGAAAAATTTAGACCTTTAGAGTAAAAGATATAGGTTATTGTAGATACTAAAAGTGATTTAACAACTGGAAAGGATAACATGATAAGTCAAGGAGATATGAGAAAGGGACAACACAAGCTAGAAATCCCTTAAACATAAGCATGAAAAAAAAGTGACTTGGGAAGCATTGACTCAATAATGACCAATGATAAAAGCTTGTGATGTAGGTGGAATCCACTAACTCTCCATAATTATTGGAAGAGTAACCATATAGGGGAGTAAATACTTAATAAAAATGGCTCAAGTTCCTAGATTCATACTAAAAATCCAAGTTGTCGAGACAAATACTCAAAACTAGTCATTTTTTTAAGCGTGACATTACTCATGATTGTTTCCAAAATCAATTAGATAATGCAATTCTTTCCTTTCCCTATTTTTCAATATATTTGATTTTTTTTTCATATCCTAAGGCTTGAAAAATAATAAAATAAAATTTTACTAGAAAAAATCATTCAAACAGTTTATCTCTCATGTTTTTCCTAAATTAAAAAAATAGGTAATTTTTGGCTGCATAGATGACCTTACTAATATGATAGAAAATGTCTAATATTGCATCAACAAAATTTATTTTTCTTAGGGGACATATATTAATGATATTGAAGTGGGAGTAGAGTGCGTAGTAGATGTAGAAGATGGTATTTTAATTTTGCAAATATTTCCTCTTATTCTCTGTAAAAGTTAGATTTGTTATCCTTATTTATTTTTATTCAGAGCATTGTCTGTAATTTATTTTTCACACAAGTAATACTAATAGTCAATGTCTGTGAAAAAAATGGAGAATTGTGAACTGAAACTAGATTTTAAAAAATGTCAAATTAGTACTATTATGTTTCCTTGTGCAGAGTAGATTGTATGTGTGGGAAATTTGGGGTCCTTTGCGTAATGAGTGCTAGGGTCGTTGTGAAAAATGTTTACTATGCAGTGGAAAAATTATGTGCGAGGGAACCTAGCTCTTTTGCATTGAAAGAGGTGCTAAATTAATTGTGTTTTCAATGTGTGTGAAGAAAAAAAGTTGTACGATAAAATGAATGTGAGAAGGGCTTTGTATTTTTAATTATTAGTTAGGAACTTTGTTTGCAATTATGGAAGTAGTTTTATGAAGGTTGTTCTACAAAGCTAGCTGCTTAGAGTTATCGTGTGTATAGGTTTGAATGTCAATAACTAATCAAAGGGAATGGGAATTCTTGACTGCAAAAGGAGTTGTGTGGATGAAGTTGTGCAAAGGTAGTTGTGTATGTTCGAATAAATATACAGATCCATTTTAATTTTTTATTTTTTTTTTGGTAAGTTTGGTAATACCTTTCATTTTTTTCCTTTTTTTCACTTTCTTTTTTACTCTATCTTCATCAACATGTCCACATACATCACCCCGATTGGGGAAGGGAATTAAACCTATGATGAGTGCTATAACAGCCCGTCTCATCACTGTTTCGCCAAGACCCCACAGACTTAAATTTGTTATTTACGAATGAATTTTAAAATGTATAATCATTAATTAATATCGTCTTTGAATGTCAATAAATAAGGGTGTTATGAAGTGTGGAAGTAGTTGTGCAGACGAATTTGTGCGAAGATGGTTGTGTGTGTGTGAAGGTTATGATATCTGGGACCAACGTATACTGATATTACTTTCAAATGTAAATTAATGGCATAATATTATTGTTGGTTTTAGAGGTGGTTTTTCATAATATGTTTTGCGCATAAATGCACTTGGTTTGCGGTTTCACATAAATGCATTTGTTTTATATCGAAAGTGTATGAAAATCATGTCTCTAGATTTGATGTTTCTTATGCAACTTTGTTTTCTATTAATCAAAGGATAGACATTGGGACGATGAAAAATATGGATGGAAATTTCATCTTTGTAGCGTGTTTCAGATGCAAATAGTGAGAAGTGGTGATTTCTAGGGAAATAAGACTACATATATTTGAAATAGCTAGTATAGTGAGACAGAAAATGATGTTTGAAATGATAAATAAAATGGTGAGATTTGTGGCTTTTTATCTTTGAAATTTTCATTTAATAAGTTGGAGTTTTCTCCGAGATTCTATTGCCTTAGATAAATTGTTATTTTTAAGTTGAGATTGGGCAATAGAATTAGTGTAGAGATACAAAAGTTGCACAATTCTCCAAGCTTCTAAACTAATTCAATCTTTCTAGTTTCCTATTTGAATTTGGAAATACTGCAAGTTTTTAGTGTTTCCAGATTTTCTTTATAATACTCAGCGATATTCTGCAAGCTTTGCTTTTCTCTATAATACTCTATAAGATTTTCTTTATAATATTGTGAGAAAAGAGTGTGTAATTTATTAGTAAATTAAATTTCATTAGGTTTTACAAAGTATTGGGCAGAAGCTATCAAGACCATTTGTCATATAAGGTAACTTTACTATTTTATGGCTATTATTGATAGTTCTATGATTTTTAACTTTTATTAGCTAAATTGTTTTTAAGTTTGTAAAAGTCAAAGAGTTTAAATTTAAATGTGTCCGCCCAAAATAAAGTTTGTACTCCATCATAAATATGTGTCGAATTTTGCTAGAAATATTTATGTCAAGTTATTTTTATATCAAATTTGGTTTTGTTTTACAAAGTAGTGGGACTAGTTGTCAATTCTATTTGTTGTAGAGAGTAGCTGAATACATGATCCCATAATACATATTGGTGAATATCATTATGCACTTTACTATTTTTATCTATTTTTAATAGTGCACTCTATGGAGGTTACAATTAAGCGTGGATATTAAAATTTGTTGCAAATATTTCCATTTTTTATCAAGGATAACTTGTGGTCTTGTTAAAGTTCTAGTTGGGAATTCATGCAGGGGAGATCACCTGAATATTGGCAGTTCCAACACCACCAACATTTTTGGCACTAGAAGGAGGGCTAGATGACAAGTTGAGCCCTTCATGTGTGTTTCAAATTTTCACACTCATTTTTATGAATTCTTCCCAAATCATACACAAAACATTTATTTCTAGAAAATTTAAATTTCAGGTGTAGGCGGATATCATTGAGGACTTGTCACTATTTAACTTTAATGTTTAGGGTGAAACAACCATCCTTGAGCACACTGATCATTTTCTTCAATTTTTCATAGAGCGCGACATCCAGCTTGAGGATGTTGTTTGTTGGTTGTTTTTTCTCATGTTCGAAGGGCGCATAAGGAAATGGTGTTACACATGGACCGATGCCTATAACCACTCTTTCGAACATGTTGTCACAAAATTGTTTTGCACTTTTGACGACTTTGATGATAAGATTTTGTGCAAGAGAATTTTACAATCGTGAAAAACACATAATGAATCACTACATTTTATTCATCATTTCTTGCATCTATTTTTTGAATTTAAAGAAGGTGAAGTTTATTGGGATTTCTTGACCACAATATTTTTGTATCTTGTTGAGATTTCACTTACTCTGCATGATTTACGATCACTTAAATCACATCGAGCAAACCTCACACATAAAGCTTCTAAATATCCGATCAACGAGGGTGTTTCTCTAGGCAACCCCACATCTGATTTTCATATAACAACTTTACTATTATAGGATGTGGTAGGAAATATTTACAAGGAATTGTTTCAAGAACCACCATCTCCTATCGAGCCACATATTCAAGATCCCTATGAAATTTTGGACAAGAAGCATGATAAGTGTGTTAAAGTTTTTTCTCCTCATCCTCCACCCTTTTCTCCCTTTGATCCTACGAGTTGCAATTTTTAGTGTTATTCTATTTGAAACCTTTCCTTTAATGTTAATGAGGATCAGGTGTTGGATGGTTTTTTGTTATGAAGCCAAATTGTGATGACTATGTAGCAGAGTCCATTATCAAACAAGAATATGTGATAAAGGATGAATCTATTCCTTCCAAAGCTCTCCCACATTTTACTAACATTGTCCATGATTATGTCATTTTTGTTTAATCGTGTGAAATTTAAGTTCTATTAATACCTTCAATCATTTGCAGAATTTTTGGAATGCATGTTTTTCATTTAAATGTGGAGGGGCTGAAATTTCTTGTTTTTCATCTTCCCCTTTATAGAATTCATCATATCATGAGGATACCTCTATTTACAATCCTAAAGTTTATAATCTTTTTTTTTGTGACATTTTAATTGACTCAGCTGGTCAATATTTTGTTCTTCCTGTCATTGATTTCGCAAAACAATTGATCTTTGATGATCTACCTTCCGATGATTTGGATCTTCCTCAACCTGTCAAGGCACTTCAACCCAAGCTCATGGTTATGTCAGGTTATCGTAGCCTTTAGGTCAGTTCCACCTCCCATCAGAAGAATGTTGAATCTTTTGAGTATCCCTGTCACTCTATGATATGTATTGAAAATTCTTTTGTTTTACAATTTTTGCATCCTCCATCTGTTTTTCACAATCCTAACACTCAATCATTGGTGAATTCCTACTTGGCAAACATTGTCGCGAAATGAAAATTTATTTATTTATTTAGGCTTTCTCATTTTTATGGTTTTAAAGTTTTTTTTTCAAGTATTTGACTCGCGATGTTTCACAGCCTGATCATACGTCCACAAAATGTTATTTGTGTGCTTTTCAACATTTTTTTTTCTGCGTGCACATTCAAACGTCAAAAATTTTGGTTTTTAATGTCTTATATTTTTTTTTATTACTATGTATGTATATATCTCTTGACATGTATTCCTCTCCCATGTAGGCTTACTAATGTGTCGGTGGATACATTGGAAATATCACTTCACGTCACCTGGCCTACTTTCTGCTTAGGTTAGGAGTAGGAGTATTGTTTTCTTTGATTTTATTTTGTTTGTTTGTTTCCATTTTTTTTTATTTCCTTTATTTATTTGTTTTTCAGTCCTAAGTATCTTCCGCATGATGTCATGTTTGGCCTCTAAGGAAAGCATCATGAAATCCAAGAGGAAATGTGTTCTTCTACTAACACCTGGTTTTTTGTTTATTCCTTCTCTTTGTGTGAATCATGCATTATTTTGGTTGATCATTCTCATAAAATACATTATTTATCATAGAGAGTCATGGGGAAATCATGATGTTTGGGTTTTAACTGCTTCTACCAAGTACTCTAACTAGTTCTTATATAGTCGGTTAATACTTGTCACTCTAGTATGGTAAAGTAAGGAGGGGAAGAGAACCTTAACAAGTATGACAGAGGTGTACATAAACATACTTCTCTAAAGGAAAACCACTTCTGCTCTCAATAAGTTGGGATCCCTCTTCCACCCCATGGAATAAATAAGCGACTAGGCATAGTTATTTGAACAAATGAAAAAATGAAAAATGAAATAAAGGGCAAAAGAAGGGAAAGGATTCCTGCATAGAGAGGTGAAGCAAGATACTCCGTCGAGGTACTCTCTAGGCTCGTTGGAAGTGGAGCAATGTTTTTGTTTCTGAAGTCACTCCATCGGGGTATTGTTTTATGAAACAAGCTCCAAAAATAGAAGAAAAGAGAGATCAACACCTTATAAATAATCCACTTCGAGGGGGAAACCTCCTTTACATTACATAAATGAAAAATTATTGGATGATACAAATGGAAAAATCTCTTTCTTCTAATTCCACTAACATTTCTGGGTTTGAAAATTTTAGATTGACATTTTCTCCTGATGCAACACTAGTTCTTGTAGCTGGTCTCAGCGACAGTGTAAAAATTTCTCCTCCTCTTTGAATTCTACGCTCATGATTCCTCTGTCTTCCTCTGTGTGAAAATTTTCATGTGTTATTAATACCTAAGCATCCAACACATTACAATGTTGTAACCTTTGTTGTGATAGCAATCGTAACATGCACTACTACAAAAACTAATATAACATAAAATAAAATAAAACTTACTTTACATGTAAAACTTAAGATGGACATAGAAAGGATATGCTTCTAGTTTAAATTAATTAAACCACCACTCTACATCTAATTTTACATCATTTGATTAAAGGCTTAGCCTAAAGGTTATAGGCCTAAGGTTGTTAAATTTTAAATTCAATGACCTTGAAATATAAATACGATACATTCATATTAAGGGCCCCCTATAGAAACCTTGGTGACAACTAGTATCCATTTGTGTCATGTCTGACTTGACGACCTCAGGTTCCTCCCAAACCTAGGCATGACACCTAGTGCATTCTCTTCCGTGGATCTTCTAGGCAGTCGATCTGATGGTCCTGCATTGTTTCTATTGTTTTTGGTAACCACCAAATTTTCCCAATGAGGCTTTTGGTCACTTTCTCCGTCACCGCTCATGGAATTGGCTCCACAAATCCTCAAACCCTCAGAGAAATCCTCCTCAGGTAAGCACTTATATTTTTTTTCCATTTTTTTCATTGGTTCTATTGTAGCCCCTAGAGATAGCCTTGAGTTGCAAAAGACCAGTGCCTAGGACATCTTAAAGTCAGAGGTTAAATTTAGACAAGTATATGGATGCCCGTGAGAGAATATGAATTAAGAGAAGTAATGGTTTTGGTGGTTGATTAATGGAGAATATCTTTGAGTCTGATCCTGCGAATTACCCTATACTACAAAAGGGCTCAAGAGGATGAATGGATGGATGAATTTCAAATGGGCCAAGTATGAAATAATGAGCAGAGGCTTTCAAATTATGTATAGGTGTTGAGGAAGAACGAAGGAGGAACCTGCAAAAGACAGGCTAATATCCTTAAGAATTTGTTTTCAGTGAATTCACAGGAAACAAATGTAAGTGGAATATGACTAACACTAGAGATTTGTGGAAGGCGAATTAAGGAAGAGAAGAAAATTGGATACATGAGCGTTATACATAAACAAATTCATGAATAAAGATGCATACTACTGGCAAATACATTACACAAATAATCCAAGTAGCATAACATTGAAAGATGATTACAAATTAATAGGAGATTACTGATAAACAAAGAGAAATAGATACATACTTCTCATTCCCCCATCTGGAATCCAAATAAACAGTGATGTATCATATTATGTTCAAAAAAACTCTCCCAAATATGTATCTCGGAGCACATGGAGCACAATTATACAGAACTACAGTCAGCTTCCCCAAAATTCAAAACCTTTCTTTCATCTTAAAACTCACTACATATAGAGTTCTCCTTCAGGGTTTACGATCGAATATTCTTTCATGATCAGAATACGCATGTGAAAACTAACATATCCTAAAAAACAAGCAGAGTGTGCATCAAGAAATCACTCGTGTAACAAAAAATCAGAATAGAATCAGGTGAAATCAAGATTTCACCAGCCAAATATCACTCTCTAAAAGTAAAAATAAACAAAATTATGGGCCACGTAGGCCAAATCCTAGGATGTTCCATAGGAACAGTGAGGAGTTTATTTGAACAGGTAGCTTGTCTAGTTTCCACCACTTGATTTCATCTACTTTGGAAAGCCTCCACTCTCTAATTCTCATGGTTTCCACTTGCCATTGTGGAACGACCAGTTGTGTTGCGTGTGCCTCACTCTTTAGCAGGGATTTCTTGGACCAACTGAATAAACATAGCTATGTAGTTCCACCAAAAACTCATTTTTTCTTTAACTTGCAAAAATCAGAGACCGGATCTCGGAGGGGGGTATGGATGGTTTTTGGTATTGGATTGGGGGGTACAAAATCACTGTGGGCTGTTGGATGCATGATATGGAGCAGATATGAGGAGAGGATGGTGGAAGAGATAGTGGAGTCAGCAAGGGTCATTAACACTAAAAAGAGCAGAAAAAAGGCTATGGAGACCTATGGAGAAGGTAAGAGTTAAGATCTATGGCAAGCGATGTGCAGTGAGCGGGGGATGAGTGATGTGACATGATGGAGGTGGGACTGCCTGCAGATAAAAAATCGAAAGATTTGCAAATGAGCAACGAAGGCTAATGGTTATAATGTGAAATGTGTGAAACACAATGGGCAGAGGATGTGACATGGTAGGACAGAGGTGGGGGGCGCTCGGATATCGCAGATCACAGATCACAAGGTTAGTTGTGAGAAGTGGAAGGTAAGAGGTATATATTGTGGGGAGTGATGTGCAGTTAGCGAGGATGGATGACGCGGAACAGAAGTGGGACCGTCGTCACGTTGCATATCACAAGCGAGGATATTTGTTGATAAGAAACAAATGGAGAATGTTATGGCTTGCAGGAAGTGAAGTGCGATTGCGGTAAGGAGTTAAGAGCATTAAATGATACTACACATATTATATGTAATATATAGTATATGTAATAGTTTGTGGGATGTGAAAATTAACACAACTTTCGATCATAATACCTTGATCGCGACACTTTTCTATTTTGACTGTGGAGCTTTCTGCCTAACCTACACTTGAATTTCTTGGCCTTCCCCTTAAACATTCACACCTTTGCCATGTCATTGCCTTATAGGGACCACTTCTCCATGTTGGGTGTGGTCAGAAGCCAACATTGGCTCCATCTTGGGACAACGTACTGCTCTAAGTGCGTTGAGAACCTGCAGACCTGAATGTATGTGCTTTATTAGGTGCGTGGAGTCACAAATGCATACTCTAAGCCTGAATTAGAACTACAACTAAGCTAAGCACGGCCATCTATTAGAACTAAAATCACTACCGCACCCTGAAAATCTTGAATGCTGAAATCTGAACTATGCTGAAACTGGAAACTGAAACACACTTGAACTGAAAACTGCAAAGTAATCTAAAACTAAAACTAGAAATATCTCATAGAATTGATCTTATTTACACACCTACCTACCCTAATCTGCTGGAATGGCTACTATTCTAAATTATACAATAATGCTAGCATAACCAGGCAAGAAATTGCTCTAATAACTTTGTTCTTCCACTTTTTTTCACGAAACTTAGGAACAAACCTGCTAATGGTATTTGATAAGAATTCTCAACCTAATCTTCCTTGCAAGGAGCTTGTTAAACTGGAACACCAATAGAAATGTTGAAAATGTCTAGTGGCTTTTTGATGAATAGTTTCTCAATATAGATAACCACTCGATCAAGATATACTTGGCCTATTTCTGAATATTCTAACCTAATCTATCCAATCTCATAACTTGGTACTAGCAGTTGAAAGAAATACTAGCAGCTGAAAGATTCTCAAACCAATTTTTAACTTCACCTTGCCATGGTGAACAAACATCCTGATACATACCTCATCTTCTTCCTTTACTGATGACTGCAATATAGTGACCCAAGGAACATGGTAAACATGCAACATGAGATCTTCTAGATGATTTGTAATAGGAAAGAAAACCTCATTCCAAACTGCTGCTTTTCTTAAATGTGTTGAAACTGATTCTCTTCGAACAACAAGGGAACATATTGTTTTTCCTCATTACCCACGGTAGTCAAGTGATCTAAGTGTTCTTTATATTTCTCTTTTTCACACAGAAGCTTGCACGGTGGCTACAAAATCTCGTTAATTTTGGGTGAGGGAACATGATTTTTAACAATCTGTTGTGCTATTGAAAGATAATTTGAGAGATGGTCTTCATCATCCAAATCTGAGTGGTCTTTAATCACTAAAGGAAATGTTTCTTATTAAGGATGTTGTTGTGGATCCAGACAATCAAGCTCTGTTGCCTATGTTTCCAGATCACCAATCTACTATTTATTTCTAGTGCTCTCCTCTGGGAAACACTCCAACTCTTCCCCTTCTTCATGGAGGATAAGCTCGCCTCACTCTTCTTTAGAATAGGCTAGATACTAGTTTTCCACATGCAGTCCAAAAACCACCATGGGTCATTCTTATTGGAGATTAAAGGTTGTGGGCCCTTTTTTATAATGGATTTTTAGCACTTCTCTTCAGGAGGGTCATGCAACTTTAAGTGTATGGATGAGGACCTCTCATTTTTTGGAGGATTAGCTTCTTGCTTTGTGGAAGCGTATGTAGTGACCTTATGAGGGGTTGACTCTTCTAATGGCTTATTCTCTTTACTAGTAGGACTGGGAGGGGTCTGTTCTCTTGATATTGACCCTTCATTTTGTTCTTACCCTCATGGTATCTTTCTAAAGGACTTGAGGTCATACTTCTTGTGGAGTTGGGCATGCATGAAATCCATGAACTGCCTACAGTAATTGTCAATATCTTGATCCCCTGGAGGGATTTCCTTCTCTTCTTGCTCCTCTTGCAGGATGAGTTCATCCTCCACATCATCATATTAAGTGAGGAATTGATTCTCTTTATTGTTTGTGAGTTCCTTGGCTTGTTCCTCCAACTCCCCTTCCAATTATAGAAAAAGTTGGATGTGATCTTGTTATTCCTTCCTTTCCTGCTACAACAACTGTAGAGGGGGCTTCCGATACTAGGGATTAAACCCATGGTTAGGAATCATTTGGTTAGGATGAGGAGGGGAATTTTTTTCCTCCAACTCAAGCTTAACCAGCTTATTTGAGAGGTTCTTGATTAGTTATTCATTTCTTCAATTCTATACCCTTGAGATTCCCTCTCCTGATTTGACGTAGAAGCATCCTCCTTGTTCCTTTTTTCTGACTTCATGTTATGTCTTACCCGTAAATTTACGAGTAAAAGAAAAGTTTTCTTCTACCTCCAATGCATCAGTCTGGATCTGATACAGAGAAGGTAGGCTCTACGATGAAATTAGTCCCATAGAAGGTAGGCTCTACGATGAAATTACAACACTTTTAAAAGCAGGAAAGAAGGTGTGTGTCTGAAATTAGTGGGGTATATTCTATGGTAGCAATGATATAGAATTGATTAATACAGAATGAACTATGGGAAACTATTCCTTTTATTCCAATTTTTGAATAAATTACCTACCACATAATATCTAAAATGGACAAAAGTGATGGAAAAAATCGTAGAAAATCAACTTAGTTTGTCATATCACCTAAAAAACTAAAAACACCACTTAGGAAGCACTTGCTTATAATTAATAAAATTAATAAAAACATAATAAAGTTTTTTAAACATTATAAAAGGGGTAAAATCAACCTAATATAAGTGAATATGATAAGTTTTACCACTTCATTTTCACTTTCACTCCAAATTTGTACATTTTGGTCAAAATCTTCTCAAACTTTGAAAAAGGATTTTCAGAGCTATAACCATTGGGGTTTGCTTTCATTAGGACCAAGTGAATCTACATTCTGTTGTCTTCCATTTTAATGTCCATTTAAATTTTGATTTCTATCATAAAATTGAGTTAAAATTTATTTATAGAACTTAGGGTGCACATATGAACTCTCCCAGGGAATTTCAACATTATGAACCCCGTACTTCTACAACTCTGCAGGAACATCAGTGGGCTCAATGGCACCACCAAAAGAAGGATCCTGAAAAACCACTTATTCTCGCTACACCCAGACATCATACTTCTTCAAGAATCCAAATGCTCTCCCAAAGGCACAGAGACGCTCAAAAAACTCATTTCCCTCTAAGAAATTTAACCATTTCTCCAAAACATGTGCATCTATTTGGCCTTCAAATATGGGGATAGCAAAGTTAACATGTACCTTGAATGGTGTCACACCTCCAAAATTTCCATTGGTTGAAGGTGCCTCATATATTGTTGGAAGTCGTTAAATGATGTGGGAAAATTGTCCATCATCTCATTTATTTGTCACACGAGTGCTTCCTGGAGAAAAAACTTGATAGGATCTCCTTCTCTGTCGTCGAGCTCTTTTCTTCCACAATGGGAGGCCACTTGGTTTGGAAAATTTGATTATTCCCAAGTGAAGTTAGCTCGAGACCCAACTCTTTGTGCCCTAAACTTGTCGAAGACATGCATCGATAAATAACAAGGAATATATTTCTATTATACCAATGATCCACGTTGTATAATCAATGAAATGAAAGGAATGAAACACACACATAGAAATATAACACGTTGTATCATCTCATTCATTTGTCACACGAGTGCTTCCTGGAGCAAAAACTTGATAGGATCTCCTTCTCTGTCGTCGAGCTCTTTTCTTCCACAATGGGAGGCCACTTTGTTTGGAAAATTTTATTATTCCCAAGTGAAGTTAGCTCGAGACCCAACTCTTTGTACCCTAAAATTGTCGAGGACATGAATCGATAAATAACAAGGAATATATTTCTCTTATACCAATGATCCACGTTGTATAATCAATGAAATGAAAGGAATGAAACACACACATATAAATATAACACGTTGTATCATCTCATTCATTTGTCACACAAGTGCTTCTTGGAGCAAAAACTTGATAGGATCTCCTTCTCTGTCGTCGAGCTCTTTTCTTCCACAATGGGAGGCCACTTGGTTTGGAAAATTTGATTATTCCCAAGTGAAGTTAGCTCAAGACCCAACTCTTTGTACCCTAAACTTGTCGAGGACATGCATCGATAAATAACAAGGAACATATTTCTCTTATACCAATGATCCACGTTGTATAATCAATGAAATGAAAGGAATGAAACAAACACATAGAAATATAACAGAAATCACAGTGATATGGTGAAAATATAACTTCTATTAATAAATAAAATGGCACAGTATTATAGAACACAAACTGGTTAGAATGGTGGTATCTATCTCTAAACATAGAGAGATGGCAATTATGTGGATTCACAATTGATATTAAAAGAGGCTAAAGGAATGGCATTTTAACATAAATAAATAACCTTATAGGTCTAAAACCCTAATCCCAAAATATGAAACAACAAAAGGTTTGTGGATATTGAGGTGGTTAGTTGGTACATCAACTTCCTGAGGGTACAAATTTTGCATATAATATTTGTTTAGGGTGCATAGTAGCTCGGTAGAAAGAACTATTAAAGGAATACAAATTTTGACCAGGAATAGGGCATGTTATGGCAACTCTTGGCCTCTCAAATTGCCAAAAAACATCATTTAGGACCTCGAAAAGGCCCTGTGATTTTGGGACCCATAAATTATAGAAAAACTGCCAAGAAAATATATAACCATTGAGACAATGGAAGAGGTGGGTGGCAACTGATATCCATCTAGATCACCATTGTCTATAACGAGATTTTACTTTGTTACCTATGTTAAAGTTTAATGGAAATTTTCATTTTAAGTTTGCACTAGACATGTAGAAAATGTATTTGAAACTCGATCCTTATAATGTTCACAAGCATACTCTTTGCTTGTTCCTTAGGTTTAATGCTTCACTTTGGCTTCTTCCTTCAAATTTATTATAACTTAATATATTTAATTCATATTGCATTGAGAGATGCATTTTATAGTTTATATATGAGAGAGATGTAATGTGATGATGGTTTGAAATTAACAAGTTATTCTATATTTAATTTTTAAGCTACCTTGTCATTTTTCAAAGGTTTAAGCTACCTTGTCATTTTTCAACTCTCATACGAGAGTTTTTTAACTATTGTCCGAGAGTTTTTAAACTCTCGTCCAACAGTTTTGTTCTTATAATAAAAACCCAAAATTCTCCATTCGCCCGTCATTCTTCCTGTCGTTTTCGCGAATTCATAGAACTGCATTGTCGTTTTCACGAATTTTTGCACTGTAGCTGTCGAATTCTTGGACTGTAGCTATTGTTTTCGCGAATTCTTGGACTGTAGCTGTCGTTTTGAAGAGATATTTTCTTTGTCGCCGGGATCCAAGTAAGCCTTTGTCTGGCTTGAACTATGCATCTGCCCACACATACTAAATGCATGATTATGATATTTGGCCACAAAAGACCTAGTTGCTTTAACAACAGTATATGGACCCCTAGTGCTAACAGAGATGCCACAATTTTTAAGTCAAATTTCGTTTCATAAAAGGTGTTTCCCATTTCTATTATGGGTTTGGGGGGAGATTTAAATCTCATTCGGTCCCTGTGAGAGAAAAAATTTGGAGGTCTATGAAGGCTTGAACCAGTTTCAAACAGTTTTAATAACCTTATAAAAAAGTTGAAGTTAGTAGATACACCTAGGGTTAATGTTAATTTTTCTTGGAATAAAAAAAGGAGTGAAAGACATTAAATACCCAGTTGTTTAGTTCATTTACTCATAACCGAAGAATTCCTACAAAGGGATATTTTCACAGAGGAAACCATCTTGCCTTGTCTAGGGTCAGACCATTGGTCGCTCAGACTAGAAATAGAATTAAAGGAAACACCAAAAAAACAGTTGTTTCATTTGGAATGTCTAGGGTTTTAACGAAGTTAAAAAAAACATGGTTATTGAGAACCAAGGAGGAAAGGTTTTCAATTTTCACTTTGCCCAGTAGGTCTACTACAAGGTTGGAGATGTCCTCAATGACCATCATTCACAACAACAGAACCAACAACATCCAGATCCCCATAAACATCAAAGTCTCAATTGCAGAGATTAAGATGAAAGTGATGATCATCATTCACAACAACTGAACCAACAACAACAATATCACCATCAACATCATAGTCTCATTTGAATAGATAAAGATGAAAGTGATGAACATCATCCACTTATGAAATATAGACCTCACATTGATGACCATTAGAAACTTATGAAATGGAGAGGGGACATGGTGAATCTTATGATTCAATTGGTTTTTTTTATTTATTGAGGAATGTAATAGGAACAAGTCTAGTGCTCACGTGATGAAGGGAAAGTGGAAATCTATTTCCAAAATATTGAAGGAGAAAGGATTTCATATTTATTGTCAGCAGTGTAAAGATAAATTCAATGACATGAACAAGAATTTTAAGGCACTAAATGATGTGCTTGGAAGAGACACATCAAAGGTTGTTGAGAATCATCATCTCATTTATTCTATGGATCATATTTCTGAGGGGACAAAAAAGGGTCTGATGAAAATTATAGATTCCAATAACTTATTCTAGGAAGAAATGTGTTCTTATTCCAAGCTACATATCCTGGCAGATTATGGTATGCAGTCATCTTCTCCTAAGGAGAAAGAGAATCATGAGGAAAATGGGAAAACTAATGATGAAAATGGAGAAGATGTTGAAGAAGATGGTACAAGAATAGCATGGATGCAAAGACAACTTCTTGAGGTGAAAACGTTGAAAGTGGAGGTTCAGGCACAACAACTTGAGCTTGAGAAGGAGGGGTTTAAGGGGCCGGTAATTTGTAGGAGTAAGTAAATATAGTTGAAGAGAATGAAGTTAGAAAATGAAAATAATAAACTTGAATTCGAACTCATGGAAGTGCAGTTGAAGAAAAAGGAATTTGAGATCATGAAAGAGGCAGAAATGACATAGCATCTCTCTCTATTGTATTGTTTGTATGGAGTAAAACAAAATTAGGGGGTCAAGCTCCAATAGCTTAGTTTTTTGTGCCTCACTGTCTTCAGCCTTTGTGGAAATCATGAATTATTTTCAGTTGTTTATGTTTCATTGTCTTGATACTGATGTAATACATACATAGTGCATTTTCTCATTTATTTTTCAATTCTTTTTTGGTGAACTCATTAGGTATTTGTATTCCACATAATAGTTAACAACTTTCATTTTAACTTGAGTAAACTCATTTTTACACAAGTATTTGTATTTGTTTGCGATAATTTATTTCTTTTGGTACTTTAGAGATAGTTCATGTAAATTCATTTATTATTTATATTTGTTTGCAATAAGTATGTCAACACCAAAACTTGTCATTTCCTAGTCCTACTCTACTTTCTAAAAGGTTTTCCCACCTAGCTTCATTCTCTATTGTCAAATCGTTATAAAATCATGGGATCTACCTCATGGTGGCCAAGGTATTTGTAATTAGTGGTGGTGGAGAGAAGAGCTACCCACCTTGACTATTATATTCCTCTTACATGGCATACATTGTGAGTTGGGTTTTTTTAATCATCTGTATGTAAATTGAGGAGTCAACAATTTTCTCACATTAAGTTGGTTTTTTCCCACAACATTTTCACAATTATTTGGATTTTTTAAGGAGGCCATTGTTATTTTATCTTATTCCTAAGAAATACAGTTAGAGGGCTCATCTTCTAATTGGTCATGGTTATACCTTACTCAACACTCCAAATATATCATTTTGTTGTCCTATCTTGCTTTATGGGGTATGGTATGTTTCTTACTCCTACATTTTAATCCTACATTTTAACATGGAAATTGAGGGTATGTGTGTTGTGTCCAATCGTTGTCTCTAGTGCATGGTATTCTTCAAATTCCATATATACATGTTAGATATTATGTGGGGTGTATCTAAGAGGGTGTTGCTGTAATTTTACATCCCCTTAAAAATAATGATTCTCTACTCTCACTAACAGTTTGATATTTTGGGTATGCTCCGGTCATGTGTTTAAAAAATTTGGTGCTACTCTTTCAATAGTCATATGTCCACGAAAACCAATTAGTGTACAATTGTGACTCAAAACTATAATTGCAAATTTTCATGGTTCAAACAACATCAAAATATTGGGTACACCCGACTAAAAATAGAATGCACTAGTCCCAAACTGACAAATTCATTGTTGGCAGCAAGGAGAAACAAATCAAAAAAGGAAATTCCTCGTAACATATTTGCTAATGGTATTTTTGTTGCAGGGCACCTTCATATTTTCGACCTACTGTAAACAATAGATGATTTCACCCTTCATATGAAAAGTGTTCTTGAACTAGGACAAATGATTTTGACTTCAAGGCTGCTCTTTCACCATAATCTAGCTCGGATACCAAGTAATCTCAGGAGATTGAACAAGTTGGTTTTATTTTATTTTGTCTTTGTTACAACTTTTGAGTTGAAGTAGTGAAGCCCCAGTCATGGTATATCTTTGTGATACAGTGGGAATTCTGAGAGAGATTTGCTAGTTGTTTTTCTTGTTACCTTGGAGACCTTATTGCATGAAATCTATCACTTTAATCATTAGTAAAGGCATTGTAATCAAAATTAGAATCTAATCTAATGTCATGTGTCAAAAGATAAGTCACAGAATTGAAGTATAATCACACTACAATGATGAATATAAGGTTTGGAAAAATAAATCAGCTATAAATCTGAAGCTTGGTGCTTGAAGTATGAGTCATCTGCTTGCAACCCTCATGAAGTTCAATAAAATGGTGCCATGTGGTGCCATGTACTCATAAGCATATTCCTTGTACTTATTCAAATGGTTTCAATGGTGTGCTGAGTGCAACTAGTAGTGGTGGAGGAAGGTGCAATAAAACCAACAATACTCTCTTGTTTGTGGAATTGAAAGTGAAACTGTGGGATGCTTTTCATGAATGGGAGAAACATGTCTAAAGTGTTCCATAACAATTATAGAGTTAGAGGAGGAACCTTGAAAATTATGGGTACATTTCTATAGAATCTCTCTCCTTGTTACGTTGTCCACCTTATCGTCGTTTGCATATCTCACAGTTAAGATCTTATGGAGATATCCCTTCATTCTTTGATACCTCAATTTTGTATAAATCTGGTCCAAGTGACATTTAACCTTACTTTCTTCGAGGACTGTGACTATTCTTCTCATGCAAGGAATCTTGGTAACCCAACCAGCTGATAGATCTCCCTGCCAAAACAAAGTCATTTAAACAAAATTTGATTATAGAATGAAAATATTTAATTGATAAGTGAAGATAAAGTCTTCATCTTGATTTCTTTGATGGTGGAAAAAAGATGTGTTGGTGATTTCTCTTTGAATGACCTTCTTCAAGGGTAAGGATTAGATCTTGGTTGTAATGATGATAAATCCTTCTTCTTTTCACTCTTCTGTACCAGTCCTAGGAAAGCTTGGTTCCTAGTCTTTAGATAATATTACTTTGACTTCTTCTTTACATAAGAATATAATTACATAGTCAACATGAAGACCGATCTAGCTATACTTTTCAACATGCCTATGCGTTCACACATAGTACCTATATAGTACTTGTTATCCATTGGTTGATGAAATTCAACTGTCGATTGATAATCTATTTTTTAATTTGTTTATGAGGGGCAGGCCAGCCCTACAGAGACCCCTCCATGGCATCAGGGGAGCCCTACAGAGACGTCTCCATGAGAGGAGGATTATCAGGTACATTGGTTGTTTAGTTATGTCATGTTTTCAAGTAGGTTATATTTATTGTTCGCTGTGAAAAATTGATTAATGTGAATTTTTTTTGTCCTGCATAGGTGGACGCACTCATCCGACTCGTTCACCCAGTCAGGGAATCGAACAAGAGGCACCCCAAGGACATGTTCCCATTTGCCCTGTTGCTGGTGAGGGGAAAAGGAGAACAATGTCTCAGCCTGTGGGATTCATCCCACAATTGGATACTTCTCCAGGAAAAATCTAAATGAAAATTTATTGTTTGATGTATGTTTAATTTCAAACTTATTGTGGTACTCATGTACCCAAATTCTAACAATTTAATGTTTTGTATAGTGGGTCATAGACACATTCATTACTCGCCAGGGGACCATGGTATGAATGAGGGTCTTATACATGGCATAGGTACACATTAGATCAATTCCTAGTTAAAATGTTCAATTTTACGTTATATTCAATGTTGAACAAGTGAATTTTTTTTCCAAATGACGTGTTTAATGTGAAAACATTATGCTCCATAGGTGCAAATGTTGGAGTTGGGGTTGGCCTTATTGCTGGTGAGGGGCAAAGGAGAACAATGTCTCAGCCTGTGGGATTCACCCCACAATTGGATACTTCTCCAGGTAAAATCTAAATGATAATTTATTGTTTGATGTATGTTTAATTTCAAATTTATTGTGGTACTCACGTGCCCAAATTCTAACAATTTAATGTTTTGTGCAGTGGGTCATAGACACATTCATTCCTCGTCAGGGGACCATAGTATGAACGAAGAGGAAGAGATAGTTTTTCCAACAGGTATTTTCAAATTACCAAACAAGTTTTTTAAATACAAATTTTCCTTATAAATTATTTAATTTTTAATACTTGCAATAATTTAACATGTTACAGGTGGTGGTGGTCGCCCTCCTAGGGGTGGAGGTCATAGGTTTCATGAGTTTGCTCGAAATCCGAGCTATGATCCCCTTTACACCCATCCCGGTGATATTCCTGAGCAGATGCCTTGGGAAGATACCATCTCCTTACTTACTGTTGATGGGATGAGGGAGCATTCCACGAGATTGTGCAATGAATTGCAAAGTTGCAATCTCTCTGCCCCTAGTCGAAATTGTCTCCAAATTGTTTTGCACAATTTGGAGAGTTTGATAGAGACTTATCATGGGGTTGGACCATCAACCCAAGTTTTTTTGACATGATGCGTAGGAGGAGAGCATAATTGGGGCCACTCTACAATCCCTCCACACTTACAAGAAACAACCATCCGCTTCATCGACTCCACCCGCTCCTCCACAAGATCCCACCAACTCCTAACTCCATGTGCACATTCCCTTTCCTCTTTGTCCCCAAGCCAAACCATTGCATTCAATATCATTTTCTCCCACTTCCACAACAACATTGCCAAAAAAACACTCAAAATGATAATCCAAGGCACTGCTGGTACCGGCAAGTCGTTCCTAATTGAGTTCTTAAAAAATGCATTCCTTGAAAGCTCCACCATCGGAAAATACCCCCTGCTACTACTTGCTCCTACCGGTGTTGCAGCATTCCACATTAATGCTTTGACAATCCACTCTGCTCTTCGCATCCCTATATCCTCTATGGAGCCTTTAGAGGGTCAATCCCTCCTAACCTTCAAGAACAACTTCAACATATAAATTACATTCTAATTGACGAAATGAGCTTCATTGGTCCTAAATTGCTTTCTCAAATTGATAATCGCTTGCGCGAGGCATTCCCAACAAATAGAAATAACCCATTTGGTGGACGTTCTATAATCCTTGTGGGTGACCTTGGCCAACTACCACCTGTAAAAGACACGCCAATGTATGTAGGAACTTCTTGTGGCACTGCACTTTGGCAAAGCTTCAATAATGTGGTTACGCTTGCAACAGTATTTCGGCAACAAGGAACAAGTCCTACACAGATTTCCTTCCGCGAAATCCTCTCCAACCTTCGCAATGCAACCCCCACTGTTACTGATTGGAATCTTCTTATGACACGTTCAAAATTTTTTTTTCCTAAAGCCGAAGTCCAATCATTCTCCAATTCAATGCATCTTTATTCAACAAATGACGCTGTTGACCTGCACAATAAATCGATGTTAAAATTATTAAATCAGCTAGTTGCACGCTGTTTTGCTGCCGAAAAGAGGCAACTCGAAACTACACAACCAAAAAATGATCAATTATCAAAGAAAATACTCCTCTACATTGACCAACGTGTTATTCTCAAAATAAATTTGTGGGTTGGCGCTGGTCTTGTTAACGGTTCGCTCGGCACCGTTCGCGCAATAGTATATGCAGAAGGTTGTACACCACCAGAACTACCATCCTTTGTTGTAGTTGCCTTCTCTCACTACAACGGTGCACCATGGGATCCTTCAAATCCTACATTTGTGCCAATCCCCCCCATCACAAGGGGTTCGCGCACACAGATGCCTCTCGGCATGGCATGGGGCTTAACAATCCATAAATCGCAAGGCATGACACTAGATAAGGCAACAATCAACATCAGCAACATTGAACGGCAAGGGCTCACTTTCACAGCTATTTCAAGAGTTTGCTCACTGAATGATCTCTGCATCTCCCCTGCCTTCTCCTTCTCACGCTATTCATGTATGCAGGAGAACCCTTACATCATGCGCAGGAAACAAGAAGAGGCACACCTTGCATCCAAATCTATTACTCACACTCCTTGAAGAGCTCCTACTATTGGTACCTTCCCTTCGCTTGCATTCCACTTTTACTTCTTTCATCTTCTTCCTCATAATAAGACCTTGCAAATTTCCTGCTTCATTTACATTTTCACTTTCCAATATCATTTTAATTCATTTTTGTTCCTACTATTTGTTTCTTATTATGCTTTCCATTATTAGTGTAAAATTTTTACATGTTCACTTATATGCTTTTCCTTTCCTTGCAACAACTATGGATCGCAGCTACCTTTCTCAACTCAACAACTTCTACGAAGAAATCACTGAACAGGAGAATGCACTCCTCATTGTACAGTAATGCTTCTTAGTTCCACCTACTCTACCACTATACCGTTTGCGCCCAACATTGCAACTACTTCAAAAGATCAAAAAATTCATCCGTCTCCTCATTCATGTACATGAAAGAGATGCACACAGGCATCTTCGAGCATACTATCTTAGTCGCATCCCAAATTTGGACGCCAATTGGTGTTGTCGCTGTCGGGCAACCCCTTGTATTTACAACTAGGAATAACCCCTACTTGCAACCAAACACCTTGCATGCATGATCAGTCTACTATGCTATCACTTGTTCCTCCTTTTTTTTCCAAATTGATTTTCTTCTATATTTAACAATATCACTCTTACTCTTTTTTCTTGTACCATGATGTAAAACTGCCTACTACTACAAGTTTTAATAACATGTAAAACCTTTTTACCATTACATTACTTCAATACAAGTCAATGATGCCTTCGCAAAAATCTATACGATGCACAAGAGATCTATGGTCTACTATATTGTATACTATCTATTTTCATCATATCAGATATGCCTACATATCTAAATCTCACAAATTATTTCCTTTATACGCTCTCATTTTATACGATTATAAATCGATTCACAAGCGAAGCTATTGTTTATTTTCAAATATTTTGCTTCTAATTTAAATTACATTTGTGCAAATTTGAGTAAATTACTTCTACTATTATTAAGACATAATGATTTAAGATAATAACCACAGAGTTATAAAATTAAAGTCATGGACATGAAATTACCTACCTTCTTTCCTCCTTCAAGTTCAGCAAACAACATATTTAATTTTCATAGTTTTAAATCTAAAAATTCATGTAATCAATCAATGGCAGATTTTACCCCTCATAAATTCACATTCATCATGTTCCCGAACATGTACCACAAAATGATTCATGTCTCCTCCTTCTGGCATTCCCTTGCACCACCAGTGCAATTGCTAGTATTTTAGTTCAGTTATATAAATTAGATGTTTAATAAATGATATCAAATCCTTAATGATACAGTGTGCCTCGAACGCAAGATCACCCACCTAAAGGGGAGGTTGGTACAGAGAAATGACACACGAGTATGAACTTTGTTAAGCTAGAAGAAAAGTGAACACAGAAAGCCAAGAATGATCATAAGTTCAAGTGGGAAGAAAATGGGAGGTGATTAGGGAGGCGGGTTGGCTATCCCAACCACAAAATCAAGGAAGTGCTAAGAGAAAAAAGAGAGTGAAAAATAAAATAAAGAGGGCATATGGGAAGATCTTCCTTCAAATAAAGAAAGAAATTAGCCAATCTCGAAGTCGTGCTTCATTGTAGAAGGGTGTCGAAATAATGATAGCTTGTAATCATTATTTAGGTGGAGATATAGAACCTCATACCAATTTCATTAACTATGAATCATGTTGCATATTTGGAAGACAATACCTAGCCTTCCAACTCTCCAAACTATGAAGGGAAGTGTGAATATGGAAAACAACATATCATATTTCCTTTGGTGGTTGAGGTGACACCCCATCCCAAGAGTAAAAAAAATAGAATCCTTAAAAAACAATTCATATGTATCTTAAAATAAAAGAAGCCCTACAATATTAAATTTACAATGCATTCCAAAACCATGAATGGATCACTTCTTGTCACCTCAATGATGGATCTTGGCCCCAAGAGTGTAGAGAGAATTGAAACTATGACTTCTCAACAGAAAAGGTGTTTTAACGACGAGGACTCAATCAATTGAGCTAACTCTCAGGGCTTATTTTTGTCATATATATATATATATATGGGTCTGTGCAATGATCATCAAAAATAAATTAAAAAAAATCTGTATATAATTTTAGAATGATTTTACCATCAACTCAAATGATTTTAAGGAATAATTATGTATTAGCCTTTGTTCTAACTTTGGTAATTTAGGGATTTTTCTCACCAAGAATGAGACCATCACATATCTCATGGAAGTGTTTATAGCATGAAGACCAAAATGAAAAATATATTTTCTCATCTTCAATATATTGTGAGGTTTATGGAAGAGTTTATTGCATACTTAGAGATCCTCATACTTTGAAACATTGAACTCACTTTGAAGGCCATATCTATTTTCCCTTTTCATTAAATAATTTACTTAGCTTCAAAAAAGTAGTTACATACACAAAATATATCCCCATCCATAACTCCTTTTCTTACTACCCTATTATCTAAGCAAATTGGAAGAGGAAAATGGATCCTAATCTTTCAAAGGAGTACGAATGAATTCACGAAAACGACAGTGCAGAATGTCGGGCGAATGAAGAATTTTGGGTTTTTATTATAAGAATAAAATTCTCGGACGAGAGTTTGAAAATTTTTCGGACGAGAGTTGAAAAAATCCTCGGACGAGAGTTTAAAAATTTTTCAGACGAGAGCTGAAAAACTCTCGGACGAGAGTTGAAAAACTTTCGGACGAGAGTTTAAAAACTCTCATCCGAGAGTCTCTTTAACTCTCGTCCGAAATTCTTCCCGAGAGTTTTGTGACCATAACTCTCGGAAGATAAAATGCATAACTCTCGTCTGAAATATTTAAAATCTCTTGGATGAGAATTTTGAAAACTCTCGGTCAAGAAATTTAGTTGACTATTTTCTCGGCCAAGAAATTAAAAATTTCTCCCGAATTTTAACCATCCACCAAAAAGTGTTTCCCAACTTCGAGATTTCACCCGTACACAAAGAACAAAGGATAAAGGTAGAAGCTAAGGATCGATTAAAGGATGAGTATAAGTATTTTACTAAAGTTTTTGTATGCATGTGATCTATGATTCTAATTTATGATGTTTACATGTGATCTATGATTTTAGTTTATGATTATTGCATGTGATGTGTGATTTTGATTATGATCGTTGTGTTTTCAGCTAACCAGATGTGATATGTGTATACATGATGATTTGGTCAAAGATGTTAGTTTGACATTTTGACAGGAAGTAAACAAGATTGCAGGGGTATCCTATTAATGAGCTATCAATGACGTATGATTTGAGGTTATTTAAATTTTTTTTGAGTCTAATGGAAATTATGTTCTTGGTACAAGGCTGCATGAACATGCCCCATTGGGTGGTTGAAACTAATTGCAAGAGTTAGCAGTAGCAGAAAAAAGGAATTGAATAATTCAGGAACAGGGCCATTATGGGACACTGGTACCCAATAGTGTCCATTTATTTCCATGAGCATGCTATGACCAATATGATGGTTTTAAGGTAGGGATATACCTTGGTTTTTGGACCTTCTTATGTGAGGAATCCTTGGAAAGGGAGGGGTTTCCTGAGGGACTATGTAGCAGAGAAGGGGATTCCCACAGAACTTGGAAGGTGTGTGACTGCATGGAAGGGGGTGACTGGATTGCTCGAGGGACTGTGTAGAATACAAGGGAAGGTTGGGGATGGATTTGTTTTTTTCATTAGCATTTCCATATGGAATCAGATGCACATTGGGAGTGTGCCTTGGAACAATGAGCCAGTAATTGTTCACTGAGAGGAAAACAACATAGGATTGTAACGTTAGACATTGGATGCAAACTTTGGCTCTGGTAGAGGTTTCTGGACTTCCTGGGAAGGAGGTGAATCCTGGTATTATTTTTTAGGGTGGAGGTGTGAGCCTTTGGATTCCCTTGTTGTTGATGCAAACATTGTATATTTCAATTTGTTGGTTAGAAAAAAGGTGTATATGTGTATATTATTGTAAATATTGTATCGAGATGGATTTATAAAGCTACATAAACAATATGATTATTTGTTGGTTGAAGAAAATGTGGTTGTTATTGTAAATATCTTAATGAGTTGTGTTATAAAGCTCAAGTAAGCGATAAGTTGTTGTGGATTTAGTAGGTTGTTCATTGTAAATACTACAACAAACTAAGTTATAAATCTCCATGGGTAGTATGTTTTGATTTCAGCGGTCATGTTGGTTGTAGGTGTCATTGAACACTGAGGATGGTGTTCCCCCAAGGGAGAGGCTTCGGTAACAATGCTAGTTAAAATTTCGTATAAAAAAATATAAGACCAAGGTCATGGGACATGTATTCCAAGCTGAATGGTGGGAAAAACATCCTAGCGGGTGTTCATTCAAATTATTATGGCTACATAATTTGTCAAAGGAATTTGAAAATGAAAGAGGCATTAATTGGAATTTATTTATGAAACTAGTGGAAATTAGGAGAAAATGAAGGTGAAAGGTCACAGGTTGCATGTGAGGAGGAAAATGAAGGAAAATAATGGAAATTTTAAGAAAATATAGGCCTTAATAATAAAAAGGCTTTTGACGATCATTTGGAAATATTTTTCTCATATTTTGATCAGTTCTATGGTAGATCTCTCTTTTATTCTCTCTCTCATACTCTTGGACACTTAGAGTTTCTTGAAGAACTCTTGGAGGAGTGTTGATCTAGGTGGATATTGGTGGCCACCCACCTATTCCACTTGGGCCCCCACCATTGTCTCTTTCAGTTTTTCAGTTTCAGGAGAACTTACTATTTTTAGCAGTTTTTCGGGTCCTGAACTTCCGGAGCCGTTTTGAGGCCCTAAACGACGTTTTTTGGGCATCGTGCCTCCAGAAAATATCATTCCATTTCGGAATGATATTTACGACGAAAGTTTTATTCCTTGGATAGAGCTTTCTAATGATGTATCATGTGCGTCAAACGGAGATAGTATGCCAAAGTTACGTCCCTGGGAAGTTGAAACACCAATTCACCCAAACGGGGCCCATAGTTTTGGCGCTTCATCTCCTAGGGTTAGGTTTTTGGGATGTTTAGGGTTCTCCATTGTTTCTCAATAATAAATAGGCCCTCGCGCCTCATTGTAAAGCAGTTCAGAGGCCTGTAGCCGCCACATCTCTTCTCGGAGATAGCTACCAGTGCCCTAGCTAGTTTTATTTCCTTTCTGTCTGTAAGCAAATTTCAGTTCTTTGATATTAATGAAATGAAGTGTTATTTCCGCTGCATCTCTATCTTTATGGTTATGTGTTTATTCTGTTGCGTTCCTGCATAAATCCGGATTAGTGGTATCAGAGCGGTCTGCTTTTTCTCGATCCTTCTTTGCATGTCCCCAACGAGGTCGGGGTATAAGGAGCTAGGGCTTGATCTGGTGGAACCTTTGCAAGATCAGCCTCACAAACCTCGACGGACGCCCATGGGGGACAAAAATAAAGATGAGGGAGCAGGAGATCCTATCAAAATATTGCTCGAGGAGGCCCTCAAAAAACAAAGGAATGCGATGATGGATAACTTTGCTCAGATCCTTCAACGGCTGCCCACCGGTGGTGCATCTGCATCCAGCAGCCACTCTGGAGGTGCGACTCCTTTTAAGGTACAGGTAAATTTTGACATTCCCATATTTGAGGGTCAAATAGACGCAGATGCCGTAGATAGATGGTTGAATCTGTTAGAAGGATATTTCTCTGTTCATGACTTTTCATATCGGGAGAAGATTATTTTTGCACTCCTCAAAGCTACCCCCCATGTTAAGGACTGGTGGGAAACCTACTGTGAGAACAAGGACCAGACAGAACCCTCTCTATTCTTGGCCGTACCAACTTGGAATTCTTTCCGAGATGCCGTCAAGGAACAGTACTATCCCGTGGGGAGCTATGAGGACAAGTACATACAATGGACCATGTTGCGACAACAAAGGGATCAAGATGTGCATGAGCTGACGAATCTGTTCCATACCCTGCGCACAAAGTTGGGTATCAAAGATTCAAAGAAACATTTGGTGCTAAAGTATTGCAGCTATCTGCACAGATACATTCAGGAGGAAACGGAGTTCCTCGACATCTCCTTGCTTGGTATGACATATCGGTATGCTGCCAAGATTGAGTAGAAATTCAAACAGAAGAAGCGAGACTTTGGATCTGCGAATCAAAAGCAAGGGAAAGGTGCTTCCAAACCGCAGAAAAAAGGACAGAGCCAAGGCATGGCGGCTAAAGATAACTGGTCAAAGCCACAAGAAAAGAACAACACTACAAAGCCAAAGAAGGACATGGGAAAGTGGTGTGAGTTCCATAAGAGCTCCACTCACAACACAAGTGAGTGTCGGGCCAAGCAGTCACTAGTGGCCGAGATGAGGGCTTCTGAGTCAGATGCATGCTCTGACTCCGAATCAGAACCTGAAAAGGGGAATGAAAAAGGGAAACAAATTATTGATGCGGAGCCCAACGCCACTGTTGCCACTACAAAGGTCCAGAAGGAGGAACCGGAAGATCCAGAGGAGGAGGAACGTCTCTTCCACTCCCAGATGTGCGTAAAGGGCTCCCCTGTACAGTTCATTGTCGACAATGGGAGCCAAAAGAACCTCATTTCAGCAGACGCCGTGAAGCGGTTGGGCTTGCCGACCACAGCTCACCCACATCCATACACCATCGGGTGGCTTCACCAAGGACGAGATCTCCCCGTCAGCCAGCAGTGCCGCCTTCCCTATAGCATCAAGCCCTTCACGGATGAGGTATTATGTGACGTTGCTCCTATTGATGTTTCTGATGTATTATTAGGACAACCATACTTGTGGAAGCGTCATGCTGTGTATGAGTCTTGACCTCGTGCTGTTATTGTTACTTTGGGAAATAAGTTGTATAGGATACCAGAGGTACCACCTCCTGCGGCTATCTCTTTGGTTACTGCAAAACAATGTAGTAAGCTCATTTCCCAAACCAGGAAATTCGTTTTCCTGATGATCCGCCCCCAGGGAAAGAAGAAGACTGTGGCCACGACCTCCAGACAGGGCTCCTCTGCACGACAACAACAGATGGATAAGGTTGTGGAGGAGTATGGGGACATCTTCACCTCACCCACAGGGGTTCCTCTGCACTGTCAGGTCAAGTACCCGATTTATTTGACCCCAGGTGCGCCGCTACCCAATGGACCGATCTATCGACGCTCTGTTATGGAGAATGATGAAATCAAGAGGCAGATTCACGAGCTGTTGCAGAAAGGTCACATTAGACCAAGTTCATCGCCCTGTGGGAGCCCGATCGTGTTGGTATAGAAGAAGGATGGGACGTGGAGACTCTGTATTGACTATCGAGCGCTGAACAAGATCACTGTCCGGAATAGGTACCCAATCCCACGGATTGATGACCTTCTGGACCAACTCAAAGGTGCAAAATATTTCAGCAAGATTGACCTGAAGTCTGGGTATCACTAGGTACCAATTGAACCCTCTGATGTGTGGAAGACTGCCTTCAAAGCCAAGGAAGGCCTTTTTGAATGGCTGGTCATGCCTTTTGGGTTGACAAATGCTCCCGCAACCTTCATGAGGATGATGGACGACATCTTGCGGCCATTCACCAACTCATTCGTAGTGGTGTACTTGGATGACATTCTGATCTTCAGCAAGACTTGGGAAGAGTACCTTCATCACATCCGACAAGTCCTCCAAACACTGCGGCAACACAAGTTGTGTGCCAATTTGGAGAAGTGCACGTTTGGCATGACCCAGGTTCAATATCTGGGATACATTATTGATGAAAGGGGGGTGCATGTGGATCCGGCCAAGATCCAAGTCATTCAGGATTGGCCAGCCCCGACCACTATAACAGAGCTTCGCAGCTTTCTGGGTCTTGCTAATTTCTACCGCAGATTCGTGTTGGGATTCTCTCATATCACTTGGCCCTTGAGTCAAGTCACCAAAGGAGGAGCAAGAGAAAAATTCTTTGGTCAGAACCTCAACAGAAGGCGTTCAAAGAATTGAAAAATCGCCTCTGTTCTGCCCCATTGCTCACCTTACCAGACTTGCAGCAGCCATTTGAGATCGAGACAGATGCCTCTGACTATGCTATTGGGGCAGTTCTTACTCAACAGGGACATCCAGTGGCATATCACAGTGAGACATTGTCTGAGACAGTTCGCAAGTATCCCACCTATGACAAAGAAATGTATTCCATTGTGCAAACCTGTCGACAATGGAAGCATTACATTTTGGGGAAGGAAACAATCATCCACACAGACCACCGTCCCCTGCAGTTCATACAGACACAAGGGAAGTTGCAGAATGATCGCCATCAGAAGTGGTCCACATATCTGCAACAGTTTCATTTAAACATCAAGTACAAGAAGGGTAGCACCAATAATGTTGCAGACTGCCTCAGCCGACCACCGATCGTGGCGCTCACCACCGTGCTCAACTCTTGTGGGCACGAGACTTCTGATTAGCCGCTTCTCTATGAGAGTGACCCAGAATTCGGCCACACTTACAAGGCACTCTTGGGGGGCACGCAAGTTCCAAATTTTCACCTCCAAGATGCACTTTTATGTCACCTGGGACACCTTTGTGTTCCTTCAAGCGAGCGTGCCAAGATGATATGGGAAGCACACTACAGTCGAGTTGCTGGGCATTTCGGGGTTGAGAAAATAGTAGCAATACTACAGAAGTATTTCTATTGGCCGAACCTTCGAAAGGATGTCGAGAAGCACATCAGATCCTGCACTGCTTGTGCCATTGCCAAACCGACCATCAATAAGCAAGGCCTATATACTCCACTACCTACCCCTAGTCGACCGTGGGAATCCATCTCCATGGATTACATGTCGGGCCTGCCTTCTACTAAGAATGGAAATGATTGTGTTTTCGTGGTCGTTGACAGATTCTCGAAGATGGCCATCATGGCGGCCTGTAAGAAGAATATCACAACAGAAGCCACTGCTAAACTCTTCTTTGAACGAGTGTGGGTGCACTTTGGGATCCCACAGTCTATCATATCAGATCAAGATAGCAGGTTCCTCAGCACATTTTGGTCCAGCCTCTGGTCAATGTTGGACACAAAGCTCACCAAGTCCACAGCTTTCCATCCCCAAACAGATGGCCAGAAAGAGGTCGTCAACATAATGATTGTACACATTCTGCGCATGTACAACTCAAAGCATCCACGCACATGGGACGAGATCCTCCCCTATGTACAACACAGTTATAACCGGACTCTCCACAGTTCAATTGGCCATAGCCCCTTTCAGGTGGGCTTGGGATTCCAGCCACTATGTCCCATTGACATAGCCATGCCGTTTGCAGCTGCTCAGGCCGATTCAGCTCATGTCCAGTCTGAAGTTGACAAAGCCAGTAGCTTCATCGAGCACATTCAACACATCCACCAACAGGTTCATGATATATTGGACAGAGCCAATGCCAAGTACAAGCAACGCCATGATCAACACCGGGTGCCACACAACTTCCAGGTGGGTGACAAAGTATGGCTACATTTGCCGAAGGAGCGCCTCACTGGACCCCACCGCAAGCTTCGCCCGCTCCGATACGGGCCGTACACCATCACCAAGGCTGTAGGGAACAATGCATTCGAGCTCAGTATTCCACCATTCCTTGGTCTGCACCTAGTCTTCAATGTGGATCGCCTTCGTCCTTACTTCCCACCTCTACTGGACACCTCGGACATTGCAGAACAACTCACACCAATAGAGTTAAACCCAGACTGCATGGAACAGGCCACCACAGATTGTATCATGGACATGCAAATCAGGAACACTCACCAACAGAAGATCCAACTGTATCGGGTTGTCAAAGCTGGCCAACTCCTGCACGAAGGAAAGTGGTTCACCAGGGACCAAGTTCAGCAGAAATTTCCTCATCTCATGGAGGAACTTAACGCAATGGGGACCATTGCTTCCTAAGGGGGGAGGAATGATCCAGGTGGATATTGGTGGCCACCCACCTATTCCACTTGGGCCCCCACCATTGTCTCTTTCAATTTTTTAGTTTCAGCATAACTTACTATTTTTAACAGTTTTTTGGGTCCTGAACTTCTGGAGCCGTTTTGAGGCCCTAAACGACGTTTGGCATTGCGCCTCCAGCGAATATCATTCTGTTTTGGAATGATATTCATGGTGAAATTTGTAGTCCTCGGATAGAGCTTTCTAATGATGTATCAAGTGCGTCAAATGGAGATAGTATGCCAAAGTTACGTCCCTGGGAAGTTGAAACACCAATTTACCCAAATGGGGCCCATAGTTTTGGCGCTTCATCTCCTAGGGTTAGGTTTTTGGATGTTTAGGGTTCTCCATTGTTTCTCAATAATAAATAGGCCCTCGAGCCCCATTGTAACTCAGTTTAGAGGCCTGTAGCCGCCACATCTCTTCTTAGAGATAGCTACCAGTGCCCTAGCTAGTTTTATTTCCATTCTGTCTGTAAGCAAATTTCAGTTCTTTGATATTAATGAAATGAAGTGTTATTTCTGCTGCATCTCTGTATTTATGGTTATATGTTTATTCTGTTGCATTCCTACATAAATCCGGATCAAGTGTGGCATACTTGATATTTGGAGCAAGAAGGAAAATGTAAAGTAGGAGAGCGCAAGAGGACATCGGGATGAATGACTACAGCTAGATTGCTTTCCAGGTATGGAGTTACACGTATGGTGTCCTTGCTAGTTTTGGCATGCATAGAACATGCATACGGTTTCTTGGTTATGATTTGTCTTTGGCACAGAAGATTTCTTGGATTGATAATGGTTTTTCTTATCCTTGCCATTTCCTAGATAGCCA
The DNA here is from genome assembly GCA_034641835.2 of Pinus albicaulis. NCBI lineage: Eukaryota > Viridiplantae > Streptophyta > Pinopsida > Pinales > Pinaceae > Pinus > Pinus albicaulis. The sequence goes on from CM076570.1 coordinate 204,839,373, forward strand.
TGGTGTTGTGGGTATATTTTCTCTCGTTTTCTGGTTGTTTCTCATTTTCCTTTTCTTTGGGTTGAGTTATTAGTTCCTGGAGCCTTGGTTGGGAAAAATTTCTATTGCCCTGCACAATGATAGGTTATAATTTACATCAAATTGAAGTTGACATCAGGCTCGAGAACACAAGCAGTACAATACAATGTAGTGTTACAACGCAACAATGGGAACCCCATCTAGAAAGGCCAAAAAAAAATATTAAGAGAAATTTATGAGGTTTCATTAAAGGGTCATTTCAAGGGTAAATAGGGCTCCAAATCCTATGAAAAGATTACAACATTGATGCTAAATGGATATCAAGGTACTAATTAGTCCCATAGAAGGTAGGCTCTACGATGAAATTACAACACTTTTAAAAGCAGGAAAGAAGGTGTGTGTCTGAAATTAGTGGGGTATATTCTATGGTAGCAATGATATTGAATTGATTAATACAAAATGAACTATGGGAAACTATTCCTTGTATTCCAATTTTTGAATAAATTACCTACCACATAATATCTAAAATGGACAAAAGTGATGGAAAAAATCGCAGAAAATCAACTTAGTTTACATCATATCACCTAAAAAACTAAAAACACCACTTAGAAAGCACTTGCTTATAATTAATAAAATGAATAAAAACATAATAAAGTTTTTTAAACATTCATATGATAAGTTTTACCACTTCATTTTCACTTTTACTCCAAATTTGTACATTTTGGTCAAAATATTCTCAAACTTTGAAAAAGGATTTTCAGAGCTATAACCATTGGGTTTTTATTTCATTAGGACCAAGTGAATCTACATTCTGTTGTCTTCCATTTTAATGTCCATTTAAATTTTTATTTCTATCATAAAATTGAGTTAAAATTTATTTATAGAACTTAGGGTGCACATATGAACTCTCCCAGGGCATTTCAACATTATGAACCCCACAATCCTAGCTGACCTAACAATAATAATTTAAGGGCATTGCATCATGAGAGTGCGGGCTTCTGAGGAGTGGTGATTGGGCTGAAGCTTTGCAGATCCCTGATCTCGGCTCATCTGCCTTGCTAGCCAATCCATTCAGCACAAGCTAGATCTCTCAGCGGCACTCCACCTGAATCGCCTCATGAACACCTCAGGGGGGGGGGATGTGGTTCGACCCCCCCTACCTTCAGCCCTTTTATTTTCGGCAGCATTCCCTCTGAGACCTCCAACATCCCATCCAGCTCCAGATCTGGGGGAAAAAGCAATGCATCAGCGCCACAGGGATCTGCGTCCGCGGGGCACATTCCAAGTCAACATAGAGCGCAAGATTCGTCCCCATGCAAGCCCATCTCGGAGAAAATACCCAGATTAATCATTGAAGATCCATGGATCGATGAATACAAAGACCACATGACCAAGCATGCCCTGATCTGCAGATTCATGGGGGTTTGACATAATGAAAAGGCTCTCTGCTGGTGGATAAACCAGAAATGGAAACCCAAAGGGGACTACGAGCTTCAACTGGGATCAAGAAGCTTTTTCACCGTCATCTTCACTCACAGGGATGATAGAGATCACATCTTCGAAGGTGACCCATACTTCTACAACTCTGCAGGACTTTACATAATGTATTGGAGGCCAAACTTCGCTCCAGAACAGGAAGACTTCAAAAAAGTTCTAGTATGGATTTGCCTTCACTCTCTGCCTGTTGATTACTGGAACAAGCGCATCTTGGAAGCCATAGGAAACCAACTGGGAGCCTTCATCAAAGCCTCAGATCTCACATCGCAAGGTAAGTACACAACCTATGCTAGAATCTGTGTTTACCTGGATATTTCAGGACCCCTCCCAGGCCATATGGAGCTGATCCATAAAGGAGTGCAATGGAAGCAAACCAATGATTACGAAAATATCCCATTCAGATGCCGAACATGCCGACAGCATGGACATCTCAGTCATGGCTGCCCTGCTAATCAACCACAACCTCAAGCCCAATAGGAACAAGGGGCTACTCCAACACCTGGTTTCACCTATGTCTCAAGAAAGAACAAAGGGAAGAAAGACAAAAAGCCTCCGAAACCCTCCACCAATACAACCCCCACCAATACTGCCTCGACCCAGCAAAACAAATTTGAAGTTCTGAGCAATCTTGACTCATTGGAGCACCCTATAGTCTCCCAGGCCCCCACTGATCAAGATCCGTCATTATTAAGTCAATCTTTGATTACAACCAACGCCCCAAGCACAACCTCGGATTCAATCCATGCCCAGGCACCGTAACACAAACCAGAATCCTCTCCCATTCAGATTAATACCAGCCACACCTCACTGCAAACCCCTCAATGCACAAAAATGCAAACAGACCAGCCATCCTCAACCACTTCAAACAATCCTCTGGAGGAGATCCTAGGCCATCTAGATCTCCAAAAGGTTAATGAGCAATGGTCCAAACTAGGAGTCGATGCCATTCCCCAAGAATACTTGGAGAAGATAGAAATGGCATACCTGCAGCTGGAATACATCAACCAAAATGCAGCCAAAAGGAAATGGGGGAATAGCAGCCAAACGGGCATTCAAGCCAACCTGGATTTGGATCAATACAAGCCACAAGGACCAGGAAGAAAAAGAGGGCGCAAATCCACAAGACACCAAATAAAAGAACTAGGCAGAGGCCTAATCAATGAAGGAAAAATAAGGGCCTTGGTCCTATCTGCTCCAAAGGTAGCTCAATGAAAATCACAACCTGGAACATCAGGGGGCTCAATGGCACCACCAAAAGAAGGATCCTGAAAAACCGCTTATTCTCGCTACACCCAGACATCATACTTCTTCAAGAATCCAAATTCTCTCCCAAAGGCACAGAGACACTCAAAAAAATCGTTTCCAATAGTCATCACTGCATAAGCATAGATGCTATGGGGCAAGAAGGAGGGTTACTCACGTTCTGGAACAAAAGCAAATTCTTCTTGCAGAATGCTCTGTCCACCAAGCACTCGTTATCGATCATTTTCAACATGCCAGACTCAGGGAAATCGATCTGCATCACCAACGTGTATGGACCCAAACAAATCCAGGAAAAGTTGAAGATGCTGCTAGACCTGGACGAAGTCAGACAACACCATGGGGCAAACCACTGGATTTTAGGCGGAGACTACAACATGATCACCAATCTAGCGGAAAAAAAGGGAGGCTTACGAAGATTGGATAAGGACTCGGAAGCATTCAACACCTTTATTGTTGAATCCAAACTCATTGACATCCCCACAGTCAATGGTCTTCATACTTGGAATAATAAGCAAGGAGGAAAAAAGCAAATAGCATCAAGGCTCGATAGGTTCCTCATGTCGAAATCCATTCTGTTGCAAAATATCGACATGGAGGCCAGCATTCTGCCTATCAGAGGATCTGATCACTGGCCAGTGCAAATTCACTTCACCAATTTGGATAAGCCCCACAACAGACCATTCAGATTTGAAGCCTTATGGATAGAGGACCCATCATTCATGCAAAACATACAACGCTGGTGGACTCAAGCCACCATAAGGAGCGACAATATCATGTACATATTCCAGCAGAAGCTCAAAACAATAAAAATCAACCTCAAACGCTGGAACAAAAAACCTTTGGCGACATATTTCAAGCCAAAAAATAACTCGAGGAAAAAATGGCAAACCTCCATTAATCTTTGATCAAAGAAGGGCCCAATAATGAAAGAATAGCTTAAGAATCAAATCTGCAAAGGCAATGGGAAGAACGGTTAAAACAAGAAGAGCTGCTGTGGAGGCAGAAGTCGAGGGTGCAATGGTTAAAACAGGGAGAACGCAACACTAGTTTCTTCCATAAGTCAACCATCCAGCATAGAGCACATAATCGCATCCTCTCCCTCAAAAAAGCTGATGGCGATCAAGTTTATAAAAGGGAGCATATAGGATCTGAACTCAACTCTTTTTTCACTTCTCTTCTCAGCGATCCCATTCAAGATAGAACCCAAGCCATCAATGAAATTATCGCGCCATTCCCAACTTAGTTACAGAGGAGAAAAACTCCCTCCTTCTAAGAGAATTCACTGAGCAGGAGATTGAAGAAACAATCTTCAACATGGCCTCGAACAAGGCTCCCAGACCAGACGGCTTTACAATCGAATTCTTTAAAGCTTGCTGGCCCATTATTAAGGTTGACCTTCTCAACCTAGTAAGGAACTTTCACAGAACCAAGAAAGTGTTGCCTGCCATCAATGCCACATTCCTCACCTTAATTCCCAAATCAGACCGGGCTGACTCCCCCCTAAAAGTTTCGTCCCATAGCCCTTTGTAATGTCCTTTACAAAATCCTTTCCAAACTGATGGCTAGCAGACTTAAATCTGTCCTCCCCTCAATCATTTCTTAGGAACAAACTGGCTACGTTGAAGGTAGGCAGATCACTGACAGCATAATCCTCACTCAGGAAGTGTTGCATTCTCTCAAAACAAAAAGGACTCTAGGTATGCTTATCCAGCTTGACCTTTCAAAGGCCTTTGATAAAATCAACTGGCACTATATGAGAGCAATCCTCCAGGTTTTTGGATTTAGTCAGCAATGGACAAATTGGATAATGGAACTGGTCTCAGGTGCTTTCTTTTCAATGCTGCTGAATGGAGGACCCCTTCAACCCTTCATTCCGTCCAGAGGTATAAGGCAAGGAGATCCCCTGTCTCCGTTTCTCTTTTTCATTATGGTAGAAGGGCTAGGAATATCCTTAGCCAAGGCAAAACAGCAAAATCAACTCAAAGGCATCAAACCAGTACACCAAGGACCCACAGTAACACATCAGCAATTCGTAGATGATACAATGCTCATGGGCGCCCCCACAGTGCAGGAAGCTCGAACCATCAGCAAAGTGCTAAAGACTTTCTCGGAGGCCTCTGGTATGGAAATCAATCTCACAAAATCCAAACTATTTTTCTTCAAAACATCCATTCCTATGCAGAGAAATCTCAGTAGAATTCTGAATATTCAAAAGAACTCCCTTCCAACCAAATACCTTGTTATACCACTCTCGGAATACGCCTACAAATCGGCCAACTGGGAAGCCCTCCTCAACAAAATGAGAGCCAGGTTAAGCAGCTGGACCCACTAGGCCTTAACATGGCCAGCAGACTGATATTGGTCAAGTCCGTCCTTCAAACCATGCCAACATATATGTTTTCAGCACTTGCAGCCCCTAAGGCGGTTTATAAATCCATCCGAAGCATCCAACGATCCTTTCTCTAGAATGAAGCCTATAAGGAATCCAAATGGGCCCTCCTCAAGTGGACAGACATCTGCAATCCTAAAATGGAGGGAGTTTTTGGCCTAAGAGACCCCAAGATATTAAGCAAGGCCATAGTAGCAAAAATCTGGTGGAGATGGGTAGAAAATCCTAACTCCCTCTGGGGCACCTTGTGGAAAGCGAAGTATACAAATAAAATCAGGGACAAAGACCTCATCAGGCTTATAGGCACCACTCAAGGATCCCCCATCTGGAATAAAGCATGGGAAAATCAACATATTGTTCAACAGCATAGCTTCTGGGAAGTGCACCAAGGCAACACTGCCCTATTCTGGGAAGATGTCTGGCAGCAGCTCCCACCCTTGGCACACCCAGACTGGAACACTCTTAAAAGAGCTATGCAGGAGGAAGGCAAGGTTACGGTATCAGACTACTGGAAACCTGTGAGCAAGGCAACCACATGGAAAAAATGGTCATCCAGAGAGCAATGGCATACCCAAGCAGGCTCAATGAATGTAGACCATCTTCTACAAGACTTGGACAAAAGAAGAATCCTAAAGTCTAATAAAGAGGACATCCTGAGATGGGGAAGAAATCCCAAAGGAATGTTCAACCTCAAAGAAGCATATCAGATCTTGGCTACCTCCTCGGATCCACAACTAGATCACAAATGGCAAGCCCTTTGGAACAGAGGAACATGGCCAGAAATCACACTATTCTCCTGGCTGGTCATGCATAACGAGGCACTCACATGGGACAATCTGTAGAAACGAGGCTTCGTAGGCCCTTCACGATGTATGCTCTGCGAGAATGGTCCAGAAACTCTCAATCACATCCTCAACACCTGTCCCACGGCTTGCTCTCTGTGGGATGGCATGGCCCTGGTCTTCAGACAATCCGATAGAGACAAAAACTCCATCCAACTCTCACTCAGCAAGTGGAGATTTCTATTTTGAATGTCATTTTTAATATAAAGTGAGTATTTCAACTTGTCTCTTAAACATTAACCATATTTTTTGGTATTGGGTTGTAATTTAAGCATATTTTGTCCAAATATCATCAAATGTTTTCATACTAAATTCATTTTAAGAACATTAAAAGAGATTTAAAACTGATCAAAACATTACATTAAAAATAAAAAATAAAAAATAAATCTTAAATCCTAAATTGGTATATATATATATATATATATATATATAATTAATTAATTAATTTATGTTTTAACAATGAATTATTAAAAAAATGTATTGATAATAATCACAATAATAAAGACTCTCGTCCGAGAGAATTTTAACTCATGTTAAACCCAACCAAACTCTCGTCCAAAATATTTAAAATATCTCAGACAATAATTTTGAAAACTCTCGGCCAAGAAATTTAGTTGACTTTTTTCTCGGCCGAGAAATTAAAAATTTCTCCCGAATTCTAACCATCTGCCAAAAACTGTTTCCCAACTTCGCGATTTCACCCCACTTTATTTATATTTTAACTATATAAGACAAAATTAATCAAAATTAATATTTCCAATTAGCTATTGCTAATTGGGAATATTATAGTCTCCCCTAGCAAAATGTTGCTTGTCCTGAAGGAACTGTAATGATGGATGCTGTAAGATCTTCTCACTCTCCCAAGTGGCATCCTCATTCGGCAAATTCCTCCACCTCACTATGAATTCCCGGACTGTCCTACTCTGCAGCTATCTCTCCGTGGTGTCAATAATGGCCTCCAGCTGTAGCACCAAGTGCCCCTCATCATCTGTAGGTGGAATCTCCTCTGTTACCATCTCTCGCTGACCCAATGCCTTTTTCAGGCATGATACGTGAAAGATATTATGAATCTTGCTGCCCTGAGGTAGCTCCAACTCATAAGAAACCTGTCCTACTCTGTGTATCACCCTGTATGGACCGTAGAAACATGGCTTGAGCTTCTCAGCCCTCTTCTGCTTCAACCTGGACTATCGGTATGGCTGTAAGCGTAGGTAGACCAAATCCCCTACCTCAAAATTCCTCTCTACCCGACCCTGTCTGCATACAGCTTCTGTTGGTTCTGTGTTGTAGCCATGTTGTCTTTGAGAGCTCAGAGAATGTCCTGATTCTCTTGGATCCAATCCTTGGCTCTAGGAGCCTTGCTGGCACCAAACATCACGTCAGAAAAAGAAAGAGCATGATATCCATACAATGCATAAAATGGAGACATACAGATAGAAATGTGATGAGTGTTGTTGTAACAATACTCCCCTAAGTGCAGCCACTTCAACCAAGCCTTCTGTTGCCCAGTGACATAGTTGTGCAAGTAGCCCTCCAGCCACTTGTTCACTATCTCGGTCTTTCCGTCTGTCTGATGATGGTATCTAGTGCTCGGTGTCAACTCTGTGCCCACCGAGCGGAAGAGCTCCTGCCAAAATCCGCCCATAAAGCGGCTGTCCCTGTCACTGACGATGGTCTTTGGGAGACCATGCAACCTGAAAACGTCCCGAAAGAATAGCTTGGCCACCTGTGCTGCTGTGTAATGTGCAGATATAGAAAAGAAGTGAGCATACTTTGTCAGTCGATCAACGACTACAAATATGCAGTCCTTGCCCTGCACCGTGGGCAACCTTGTGATGAAGTCCATCGAAATGCTCTCCCATTTCCCTTATGGTATGGGAAGAGGTTGTAATAAACCTGTCGGATGGTTCATCTCCCCCTTGTTGCGTTGGCAAACCTCGCACTCCCTGACATGCTAGAGTACGTCCTCGTTGAGGCCCTTCCACAAGAATCTCTCCCTGATGGCCCTGTAGGTTTTGGTAAACCCCTGATGGCCTAATAGTGGTGAATCGTGAGAAGCCTACAATATCTTCTTCTTGAGTTAAGAGCCCTCAGTCAAGAAGATCCTGTCCCTGTAATAGATGATCTCATCCATCACCCTGTACCTATCATCTGTCACCTGCCCATCTAAAATCTCACAGGAAAAATGGTCCTTGGAGTACTCCACCAACAACCGAGCCCTCCAATCTATGTCTAAACTCACCAGGGACAACACTACTGGTCTACGTGAGAGTGCATCAGCCACCACGTTTTTCTTCCCCTTCAGTTACTCAATGTCAAAATCATAATCCTGGATCTTACTGACCCACTTTTGTTGCCTCTCTTGCAACTGCTTCTGCTCTAAGAAAAATATGAGGCTGTTGTGGTCTGTCCTCACCCTGAACCTGTTGCCTGCCAAGTACTGTTGGAATTTGGCCAATGCATGGATGATAACCAAAATCTCCTTGTCGTATATGGCATAAAACTACTCATGTGGTAGGAGCTTCCGGCTCTCAAAAGCTATGGGGTGGCCTCCTTGCATCAAAACCGCACCTATCCCCACTCCCGATGCGTCACACTCCAAAACAAAGGGATGCGTGAAGTCTGGAAATGTTAACACCAGACAGCTGCTCATCACCTCCTTGAACCTGTCAAAAGCCCTTTGTGCTGTATCCGTCGAACTGAATGCCCCTTTTTTGGTCAGATCTGTAAGGGGTGCAGCAAGTTGGGAAAATCCCTTGACGAACTTCTTGTAGTAGGTACAAATACCCACAAACCCTCAAAGTTCTGTCATGTTCTTCGACTTTGGCCAATCCTTGATGGCCCTGATCTTCTCCTCATGGACCCTCACTCCATCCACTTTGATGATGTGCCCCAAATAGAGCATCTCTGTCAACCTGAACTCGCACTTGGAGAGCTTAGCATAAAACTGCTGCTCCTCCAAAATACGCAATACTGCCTCTATGTGCTGGAGATTCTCCTCCTATGTCCTGCTGTATATCAATATTTCGTCAAAGAACACTAGTACACACTTCCTCAGATGACTGTGGAAGGTGTGGTTCATACATGACTGGAAGGTGGCCGGTGCATTGGTTAGCCTGAAAGGCATCACCAAAAACTCGAAATGGCCATAATGACATCTAAAAGCGGTCTTGGGAATGTCCTTCTCCCTCACGTGGATCTGGTGGTTCCTGGATCTCAAGTCAATCTTCAAGAAGAACTACGCCCCCCTCAAATCATCCATCAGCTCATCAATCCGTGGGATAGGGTACCTGTTGTTCATTGTCTTCTTGTTCAGGGCCCTGTAGTCAATGCACATCCTCAATGTGTCGTCCTTCTTCTTCACCAGTACTACTGAAGAAGCGAAAGGACTGGTGCTACGCCGAATGTGTCCAAGAGCTAGTAACTCATGGATAGCCCACTCAATCTCATCCCGATAGGCCTTGGGATGCCTATAGGGTGTGATGATGACGGCCTGTATGCCCTGCTCCAACTCGATAGTGTGCTCAAATCCCCGATCCGGTGGCTGTCCTAGCAGTATCTCTCCAAATATCGTAGCATACATGTCAAGAAGGGTCTGCACCTCTGGGTGCACGGCTTGCCCTGTAGATCCTGCCTCTGAAGCGTGCAACTCTACTGCCCACTCTATATCTCCCTTCCGGAAGTCTGCCTCCATCTGGTGAACTAAGACTGTCTAAGGTGGATAAGTATGCATGCCCCGTATCTTCTCATGCTTCCCTGTCTTCTTATTATCCCACTCCATCTCCAAGGCCGCCCAGTCTATGGTGACCTTTCCTAGAGTGATCAGCCACTGCACTCCCAATATCACGTTGGTGTCCGAAATTTTCACCATCCTAGTTTCAACCTAGTCCTGTAACTTTCAATTTTGAGAAAATTTTATGAACTCCTGATCAACAATGATAGTCCTTTGTCACCAACTGAAGCTGCAAATTTTCATGCATCGAAGATCACTTGGCTCTACGCAACATATGTGTAGGCTTCACACCTCTTGAAAACCACACAACCACAATTCCTTCTTTTGGTGCAAAATTCACTTCCAACAGCAACACAACATAGTGTTATCTCCACGCCATGCTCTTCTACATTGGGAAAATTGTCCACTGGCTCAAACAACTTAGTTCACATGATGGTCACACTTGGCTCACACTTAGAAACCTCACAACAAATCACCTCTCCAACAACCCACTAAACTTTAACAAATACCTTTATTCTTTGCAATATTTATGTGGGCCTTCCCATGAAGGATTCAGGCCCAGACTAATACCAGCAAAGATTTTCTAAATGCACTCAAAAATCGTCTTGACATGAAAATAATAAATACAATATAAATACAACAAGATATGTAGAATTTTAATTGTTATTTTTTTAAGGTATTTTGTTTTTAGAAGTTTTGGGCTTAATTTTCATTTTTTTTAGAGGTTTGGGCTTAATTTTCAAAGGAAATTTTTTTGGATGTATTTTGTTTTTAGAGGTTTTTGGGCTTAATTTCCAAAAAACATTTTTTGGACTTAATTTCGAAAGGACTCTTTTTAGGCATAATATTCAAATGACATTTTTTGGAGATATTTTTTAAAGTGATATTTTTTTAGAGGCTTTTTAGAGGTATTTTTTTAAGTAGGATTTTTAAGAAGTTGGGCTTAATTTTCAATGGAAAATTTTTGGAGGTATTTTTTGAAGTGACATTTTTTTAGAGTACGTGTTTTGGGTTGAAGTAAATATTTTATAATGATTTTTTTAAATGAGTTTTTGTCTAACTTTTTAAATGAATTTTTTTTGCAGGACTTGGAAGGAAATATTTTGAGCTTCATTTCATTTTTATAAGACATTTTTCTCTCGGATTTTTTAAAGTAAATGTTCTGGATTGAAGTATGTATTTTTTGCAAAAAAAATTAAATGAATTTTTTTAAATTAAATCTTTTGTGATGTTTTTTTTAATTTATTTTTTTTTCTAAATTTTTGAAAGAAATGTTTTGAACTTCATACTCTATTATCATGGGAAATCGAAGCAATTGCACGAAAAAATATGATCTAACAAGAGACCCTGAGGAACGTAGAGAACATGGGAGAGAATCTCACAAAAGAAAGAGAGAATAACTCTCAAATATTGAAAGGGAAAAATGCCACAGTCCAACATTTCGTTCGATGAAAACTAGTTA